>CP139501.1:137385999-137966581 GCA_021014915.2 Artemisia tridentata subsp. tridentata | reverse complement strand
TCTTGTCTAATATATATATTTAACTTCCATATTTTCACTTCATTTTACATAACATTTCAAGAAAACTCAAGTAAACTCTCTCATCTCTATTTGTGTGTGTGTGTGCTCGGCAAAACAAGAACAAGAGGAAGAACACATCAAACTTTCAAGATCAATCCATAATCAAGTCTCACTAGTATTCCTTTAAGGGTTTTGAAATACAAACTCAAATGTTTCTTAGGTTTTCATCATCTTTTTATCACTAATCTTTCAAGTAAGTTGTCAAAACTCATTTTCATAATTTTTCCAAGTTAATATCATGTTTATATAATTTTTGTACAAGATTTGCAAGTATATGTTAGTTATACCACTCCTTTTTAAACCTTTTGCAACTTATGAGCCCTAGAAGTGTTATATACTTAGATCCTTGTTAGATCTACATGGATGATGATGTTTAGGACCCTTGACACCTTAAAAAGATATATGGTAAGTTTTAGAATGATTGGTGGTTGTTTGTGACATTTTTGGACAAGTTAGTAACTAGAAAATCAAGTCTTAACAAGTATATAAAACATTCTGTCCTTAAAAGTGAAACGTGGGAAAATCAGTAGGTGTGAGATAATTTTTGGCCAAATATTTAGAAAATACATTCCGAGACGAAGCCGTGGCCGAAAACGGGATAAAAACGAGTTAATAACGAAGGAGATATGATTTTTCAAAGTTTAACGACGAAAACTAATTTTCAGAAAATAACATGCTGTTACACGACTTTCGACGGACAAACTGAGGCGTTTAACGCGACCTAGATGACCCGGGCTACTGAAAATATATTAGTACATGTTTATACGAAACCACGGATATAAAGAACGTCGAAAACGAGCTAATAACGAACAAGATACACGCGTTTAAACATCGATAATATACCTTTCATTTTGACAGCTTTTTAACTAGAAAATGTTTACGTACTAGAAACTATATTTTTCACGTAACGACTATGGAGAACCGTAATTCTTACCCGTTGGAACACGTACGATCAAAGACTTATTAACACGACTATCATATTACATTTCATGTTTTCAAAACGCCGATACTAACATGAACGTTTTATACACTTTATTACATGACTAGTTTTGACGAAACAAGTTAACATATTTATATCAAGTTTTGGAAGAACCTTACATATTAACGATAACTATTATTTTCAAAGTACGAGTGGTATAGGTTACATATACATGTACATGCACTACATTGCCTCATAATCTAAGTAGATTATGCTCATTCATGATAGGTAGCGGCTAGTGTACGCGCCTTGTTGTTCCCGTTCATCGCATACTCATAGCATTGTTGTACCATCACTTGAGGTGAGTTTTCATAGCCCCGTTTTTCAATTTATTGTTTCATTTCAAATCCCACGGGGGAGAATACATTGCAACCATTTTTATATGCGAGCCCTAGTATCAAATTCCTTGTACATAGATTAAGTTACCTTGTTGCCATATGAAAGTCCCCTATATCATGAACCGTTAATTTACCTGTAAGCGAGAGTGAGTGGATAGATCTATCGAGGGTGACGCCTCCATCCGTGTTGGCTTTGACCAACAACCGATAGCGGATGCATTTCATGTCTTTTTATTAGAGTGCCTGGCAAAACACTCTGAGGGGCACCACAGATTCAGTCATAGTTTCGGGGTCATGAGCTTAAGTCTATTGTACACCATTTTTATGTGACTTATGTCATACACTTTATACTTGTGGCTATCGTATACCTTCATTTTATTAAACCTATGATCTCTCACCAACTTTATGTTGACCGTTTTTAGCAATGTATTTTCAGGTAATTAGCTAGCGTGTGGACATGCATTTGGCTATTTTGGAGTCGCGGGGTCGACTTGCATCACTTATTTTCATGCACTTATGTAAACGTTTGATCTACTATGGTTTTGTTATATAAACTTGCAACATCATTTGGGACCTATGTTTTGTAAACTCTGATTTTATTTATGATCAAACGTGTATTTTCAAACGGCACTTTAGGTCGTTCAATATATCCATTGTATGAGACGCCATGAAAGTCACACCAAGGTATTCATATCCGCTGCCATTAACAGGTAAATTCAGGGTGTGACAGATTGGTACCAGAGCAATGGTTATAGCGAACTAGGCTGTCCTCATACCCTAGACTATAACTACCCCAACGGTAGCGTCTCATCATTTCATCATAAGTGCATATTTATTATTTATGAGTTTCATTACATGAGTTATTCATTTCATTTTGCATTGTTTCCCCAGAGATATGTCTTCTAACTCCCGCCCGATTATCATACTTTCCGATGTGGACATTGAGGACGCTATGTCTTCCACTATACCCATGGTTACACCTGTTCAGCCTGCACCACTTTCACCACCTTTGGCACAGGATACCGAGGCTTTCTACGAGGATGAGGTTGCTCCTACTCCTCAGATTTCACCCATTGCACCACCTCTTGTTACCTGTCCTCTGACAGAGTCATCATCCCATACTTCATCAATTCCAGCCGAACCTGTTCTTATGTTTCCTCGCCGCAAGACGATCATTGGTGCTCGTAAGAGCGTACGTCGTGTTACCACTACATTCAGGACACCAGACATTCCTACACTACCACCATCATCAGATTTACCCACTACTACACCTGCTACTACTCCTTCACCTGCTCTATCTTTGCCGCCTAAAAAGCGTGCAAGATGCACTACCCCAGCCTTACCCACTACTCAGATTTCAGATTTACCACCACCTGCACATTACCACATTGGAGAGAGCTCGCGGGCTGCTGCCGCGAGGGTACCCACTGCTCTTACCTTGGATGCCCAACTGACTGATCAGCAGGGGCAGTTAGCTAGATTGAGTTACCGAGTAGATGAGATCCTTGCGCCTCGACTAGATGTGGTTGAGGAGGATGTGGAGGATTTGGTTCAGGGTAGAGTTTCTATTGATGTGTCTTATCATGGACTGGAGACACGTCAGCTAGCGCATCAGGAGTTGATAGACCAGTTGAGGGATGAGTTACCCGAGATTCGGGACAGAGCCGAGCAGACTCAGGAGGAGCTACGCCGCCAGGCTAGTGAGTTGACATCAGTTAGAGCTGCTTTGACTGCATCACAGAGCAGAGAGACCGATCTTCAGTTGCGAGTGGAGCAGCTGGAGAAGGTTGCTATTTCCATGTCCAAAGTGGTCAAACTTTGGAAGCGTGGACCAGGTGGACCAGGTGGAGCACCAGGGAGTGCTTAGTGTTAGACTTTATCATGTAGCTTGTACTGTTATTATCCTAGTCCCGGGGTGTGGGACATAGTTATGAACTTGTTGTCTTTTGGTTGTAGTACAAACAAATGTATCAAGTATGACTCTACTATGTAGGATTTGGTTGTGCTATTATGATATCGGTCCACGTAGGCCGAAATTTTCATGTATGATATTCATGTGTTGTGATTATTCTATGAAATTTCATGTCGTGGTTGTATTTATACATGCCGTGGTTGTATTTATACATGTTGTGTTTATATTTATGCTCGTTGTGGAAATATATATACAGGTTGTGGTTGTATACGTTTTGTGCGATAATCATTTCTAGTATGATTGTTGTTGATGTATTCTGTTGTGATGTACCAGAATTATGGCACCTAGGAAAACAAGAGCCAAGGCCGCTGCAACGGCTACCCCAGATATGACTCAAGCTGCTATCAGGAAGCTCGTTAGGGATAGTATAGCCGAAGCTCTAGAGATTGAAAGAGCCGCTGTTGCCGCAAAAGCTGCCGAAGATGCTTCTCAGCTAGAGACATCGGGAGAAGCTAACAACGGGACTAATGGAAAGAAATGTACGTACAAGGATTTCAAGAGTGGAGATCCTACTTTGTATAAGGGTACTGAAGGGGCTACTGCCATGGTTCGATGGTTCGAACATACCGAATCCGTGTTTATCTTATGCAACTGTCCGGATGATTCCAAGGTAAAGTTTGCCGTTAGTACACTCCGTGATCAAGCCTTATCATGGTGGAACTCTTACGCGAAGCCCATAGGGATGGAGAATGCTTACAAGATCACGTGGGATGAATTCAAGAAGCTAGTGACTAAGAAGTTTTGCCCACGAACTGAAGTGAAGAAGTTAGAGATAGAGTTTTATGATCTGGTAACCGTGGGGAATGATATCGAGACTTATATTAGGAGGTACCAAGAGTTAGCCGCTCTATGCCCATCTATGGTGCCTGATAATGAAAAGTTGGTTGAGAATTTCATTGGTGGCTTGCCCGAAAACATCCGTGGTGATGTGATTTCTTTTGATCCGCAAACTCTGGATGAGGCAATCAGGATGTCTCAAAAGCTCATAGCTCAAGTTCTGAAGAAAGTGACACCCGCCAACAACAACAACAACAATAACTCCAACCGAAACCGCAACAACAACAATAACACCAACAATTACCGGAACAACAACAACTACTCCAATAACCGAAACAACACCAACCATAACAACAACAACAAAAGGAAATGGGATAACAACCAAGGTAACAACGCCAACCAACCACCACCCAAGAGGCAAGAGACTGCAAAGGCCTATGCTGCAGGTCCGACAGAAAAGAAAGTTTACTCCGGTACTCTACCAAAGTGTAACAAGTGCCAAACGCATCATAACCCGGGAGATTGCCCTAGGCCTTGTCAAAATTGTGGGAAAGTTGGTCATCAAGCTAATGGATGTAGGTCTGCTCCTGGGGGAAACAATCAGAATCCACCGCCAACGTGTTATAGTTGTGGAGAAGTGGGACACTTTAGGAACAATTGCCCGAAGGTAAGGAATCAAGGTGGAATAGCTCGAGGGAGAGCTTACGTCATGGGTGGAGATGATGTCCGCGAAGACCCGAAGGTTGTCACGGGTACGTTCCTTGTCAATAATCGTTATGCTTCTATTTTATTTGATTCGGGAGCCGATAGAAGTTTCGTTTCACTTACGTTTGCACATTTACTCAACATTACACCAACCGCACTAGACATTTCATTTCAAGTTGAACTAGCTAATGGGTCTTTAGTTAGCACCAATACAGTTCTCCGTAATTGCACCATCAATTTCCTTAATCATCCATTCAACATAGATCTCATGCCCGTAGAACTAGGTAGTTTTGACATTGTCATCGGCATGGATTGGTTGTCCCATCACCGTGCAAAAATTATTTGTGATGAGAAGGTTGTTCATCTTCCTTATGATGGGGAGACATTAGTTGTTCGGGGAGAGCGACGCGGAACTAGACTTAGTATCATATCATGCATCAAGACCGCGAAGTACATCAAGAAGGGTTGTTATGCATTTTTGGCTCACATTACTGAGAAGAAGTCGGATGAGAAACGACTTGGGGATGTACCAATTGTTAAGGACTTTCCCGAGGTTTTTCCGGAAGAATTACCTGGACTACCACCTACGCGTCAAGTTGAGTTTCAGATCGACTTAGTGCCAGGAGCCGCACCTGTTGCAAGAGCACCGTATCGTTTAGCGCCTTCCGAAATGCAAGAGTTGTCGAACCAATTACAAGAATTACTGGACAAGGGATTCATTAGACCGAGTTCCTCGCCTTGGGGAGCACCGGTTTTGTTTGTGAAGAAGAAAGATGGATCTTTCAGGATGTGCATTGACTACCGAGAACTGAACAAGTTGACGGTGAAGAATCGTTATCCACTCCCTAGGATTGACGATTTGTTCGACCAGTTGCAAGGTTCTAGTTATTACTCCAAGATTGATTTGAGATCCGGTTACCATCAGCTTAGAGTTCGGGAAGAGGATATCCCGAAGACCGCATTTAGAACACGTTATGGACACTATGAGTTTCAAGTGATGCCGTTCGGATTAACTAACGCACCTGCGGTATTCATGGACCTCATGAATAGGGTGTGTAGGCCGTATCTTGATAAGTTTGTGATTGTATTTATCGACGACATCTTAATTTATTCCAAGAGTAAGCAAGAGCATGAAGAACACCTCAGAACGATTCTAGAACTGCTCAAGAAGGAGCAATTGTATGCCAAATTTTCTAAGTGTGATTTTTGGATACGAAGGGTTCAATTTCTTGGTCATGTCATTGATAGCCAAGGACTACAAGTTGATCCAGCAAAGATTGAGGCAGTTAAAGATTGGGCTACGCCCAAGTCTCTGACAGAAATTCGCCAATTTTTAGGACTTGCCGGATATTACAGGAGGTTCATTGAAGGGTTTTCCAAGATAGCTAAGCCGCTGACCAAGTTGACACAGAAGAATCAAAAGTACGAATGGGGAGATAAGCAAGAGTCCGCATTTCAGTTGTTGAAACAGAAGCTTTGTAGCGCGCCGATTTTAGCACTACCAGAAGGAATTGAAAATTTTGTGGTATATTGCGATGCATCACACAAAGGGCTTGGAGCCGTGTTAATGCAGAACGAGAAAGTGATTGCTTATGCGTCACGTCAGCTTAAGAAACACGAGAAGAATTACACTACACACGATTTGGAATTGGGTGCTGTAGTTTTCGCACTCAAGATTTGGAGGCACTATCTTTATGGCACCAAGTGTGTGGTATATACCGATCACAAGAGCTTACAGCATATACTTGATCAGAAGGAACTCAATATGAGGCAACGTCGTTGGCTAGAGTTGCTTAGTGACTACGATTGTGAGATCCGATATCACCCGGGAAAAGCTAATGTTGTAGCTGACGCTCTTAGCAGGAAAGAACGACCCAAACCTTTGAGGGTCAGGTCATTGGGAATGACAATTATTTCACCTTTACCATCAAAGATCTTAGAGGCTCAGATTGAAGCACTCAAAGAAGAAAACCGACCACACGAGAAGATTTATGGTATGCCCGAGAACAAGAATGGTTTTGTAAAGAGGTCCGATGGAGTGTTATGCTTCAAGGACAGAAGTTGGATACCCCTTTATGGTGGAGTACGAGAGTTGATTATGCATGAGTCGCACAAGTCGAAGTACTCTATTCATCCAGGTTCTGATAAGATGTATCAGGATCTCAAGCAACTTTATTGGTGGCCCGATATGAAAGCAGAGATAGCGAGGTATGTTAGCAAATGTCTTACGTGTGCTAAAGTGAAAGCCGAGAATCAGAAACCGTCAGGGTTACTTCAACAGCCAGAGATTCCTCAATGGAAATGGGAGCGTATTACAATGGACTTTGTTACTAAACTTCCTAAGACTTCAGGTGGATTCGACGCTATTTGGGTCATAGTAGATCGTCTCACCAAATCAGCCCATTTCATACCGATTAGAGAGACTTATTCCATGGACCAACTCACTAGACTTTATGTCAAGGAAATAGTCTCAAAGCACGGTGCACCAGTCTCCATCATTTCCGACAGAGATAGTCGTTTTACTTCAAATTTCTGGAAGTCACTACAAAATGCATTCAACACCAAATTAGACATGAGCACTGCCTATCATCCTCAGACCGATGGTCAGAGTGAGAGGATGATTCAGACATTAGAAGATATGCTCAGGGCGTGCGTGATTGATTTTGGACATGGTTGGGCTAACCATTTGCCATTAATCGAGTTTTCTTATAATAACAGTTATCATTCGAGCATAAAGGCCGCACCATTTGAGGCATTGTACGGTCGTAAATGCCGGTCCCCAGTGTGTTGGGCCGAAGTTGGTGAAGTACAATTAACCGGTCCAGAGATGGTACGAGATACAACCGAGAAGATTGTTAAAATTCGAGAAAGGCTCGAAACAGCTAGAAGTCGACAGAAAAGCTATGCAGATGTTCGACGCAAACCATTGGAATTTCAAGTTGGAGATAAAGTCATGTTGAAGGTTTCGCCTTGGAAGGGCGTGATCCGATTTGGGAAACGCGGGAAGCTGAACCCGAGATACATTGGGCCATTTAAGATTCTGGAAAAGATTGGTCCGGTAGCCTACAAGCTTGAACTTCCGCCAGAACTCAGCAACGTTCATAACACATTTCATGTTTCAAACCTTAAGAAGTGTCTTTCCGACGAGTCGTCCGTTATTCCACTTGAAGAAATTCAACTAGATGACAAGCTTAATTTTGTGGAAGAACCGGTAGAAATCATGGACCGTGAGGTCAAACAATTGAAGCAGAGTCGAATTCCTATCGTGAAAGTTCGCTGGAATTCTCGAAGAGGACCCGAGTTTACTTGGGAATGAGAAGACCAAATGCGACGCAAGTATCCACATCTTTTTCCCGAGCCTGCTTCTGAAACCAACAACAATTGAATTCAGGGACTGAATTCCCTTTTGGAGGGGCGACTGTCACAACCCGTAATTTCAGGTCACTTTCCTAACCTCGACAAATCACCATTCATGTCCATCATTCATCATTCATTTCAGCGTAACCGGTTTGGTTTAGCTGCAAAATTTATGCATCATCAGTAGGATCATTGCATTCGGACTAGTAATAGTCTGCATATCATCATATTTACATTTTCATACTATTCCACTCGTAGGTTTATCAAATTAATATTTTTGTTACATTTGACGTTTTACGTATAATTACTTTTAATTAAAACGTTAACGCGCGATCAATAAATGTGACTAACACGTCCGACAATCCCCACGATGGTCCCGATATATTTTATACTCATTTTAACATCAAGAAAATTATAAAATTCATTTACCCGGTATTTTGCGAATTTATTTAATTTATATCGTACGTTTTATATAATTACGACGGTTTTCGTAAAAACTAAACAATAATTGCCCGAACACCCAATAATTGTACCCAACATATTTTTGTAATTTATATGACTTCGTCAAGTCCCGACTAACTCCGTTAAAATTTATTTCTAGCAAGCACGGTACCCGGTTACACCTAAAACTAATTTAATTACACATAAACATATATAATCATCACATGATCTAATCACAAGGAGGGCCCCCCCCCCCTTGGTCTTGTGCGCCGGCCATGAGCCCCAAAAACACCCCAAGACTTGCAAACTTCACTTCTCATTTAATGCACACCAAATCTTGTCTAATATATATATTTAACTTCCATATTTTCACTTCATTTTACATAACATTTCAAGAAAACTCAAGTAAACTCTCTCATCTCTATTTGTGTGTGTGTGTGCTCGGCAAAACAAGAACAAGAGGAAGAACACATCAAACTTTCAAGATCAATCCATAATCAAGTCTCACTAGTATTCCTTTAAGGGTTTTGAAATACAAACTCAAATGTTTCTTAGGTTTTCATCATCTTTTTACCACTAATCTTTCAAGTAAGTTGTCAAAACTCATTTTCATAATTTTTCCAAGTTAATATCATGTTTATATAATTTTTGTACAAGATTTGCAAGTATATGTTAGTTATACCACTCCTTTTTAAACCTTTTGCAACTTATGAGCCCTAGAAGTGTTATATACTTAGATCCTTGTTAGATCTACATGGATGATGATGTTTAGGACCCTTGACACCTTAAAAAGATATATGGTAAGTTTTAGAATGATTGGTGGTTGTTTGTGACATTTTTGGACAAGTTAGTAACTAGAAAATCAAGTCTTAACAAGTATATAAAACATTCTGTCCTTAAAAGTGAAACGTGGGAAAATCAGTAGGTGTGAGATAATTTTTGGCCAAATATTTAGAAAATACATTCCGAGACGAAGCCGTGGCCGAAAACGGGGATAAAAACGAGTTAATAACGAAGGAGATATGATTTTTCAAAGTTTAACGACGAAAACTAATTTTCAGAAAATAACATGCTGTTACACGACTTTCGATGGACAAACTGAGGCGTTTAACGCGACCTAGATGACCCGGGCTACTGAAAATATATTAGTACATGTTTATACGAAACCACGGATATAAAGAACGTCGAAAACGAGCTAATAACGAACAAGATACACGCGTTTAAACATCGATAATATACCTTTCATTTTGACAGCTTTTTAACTAGAAAATGTTTACGTACTAGAAACTATATTTTTCACGTAACGACTATGGAGAACCGTAATTCTTACCCGTTGGAACACGTACGATCAAAGACTTATTAACACGACTATCATATTACATTTCATGTTTTCAAAACGCCGATACTAACACGAACGTTTTATACACTTTATTACATGACTAGTTTTGACGAAACAAGTTAACATATTTATATCAAGTTTTGGAAGAACCTTACATATTAACGATAACTATTATTTTCAAAGTACGAGTGGTATAGGTTACATATACATGTACATGCACTACATTGCCTCATAATCTAAGTAGATTATGCTCATTCATGATAGGTAGCGGCTAGTGTACGCGCCTTGTTGTTCCCGTTCATCGCATACTCATAGCATTGTTGTACCATCACTTGAGGTGAGTTTTCATAGCCCCGTTTTTCAATTTATTATTTCATTTCAAATCCCACGGGGGAGAATACATTGCAACCATTTTTATATGCGAGCCCTAGTATCAAATTCCTTGTACATAGATTAAGTTACCTTGTTGCCATATGAAAGTCCCCTATATCATGAACCGTTAATTTACCTGTAAGCGAGAGTGAGTGGATAGATCTATCGAGGGTGACGCCTCCATCCGTGTTGGCTTTGACCAACAACCGATAGCGGATGCATTTCATGTCTTTTTATTAGAGTGCCTGGCAAAACACTCTGAGGGGCACCACAGATTCAGTCATAGTTTCGGGGTCATGAGCTTAAGTCTATTGTACACCATTTTTATGTGACTTATGTCATACACTTTATACTTGTGGCTATCGTATACCTTCATTTTATTAAACCTATGATCTCTCACCAACTTTATGTTGACCATTTTTAGCAATGTATTTTCAGGTAATTAGCTAGCGTGTGGACATGCATTTGGCTATTTTGGAGTCGCGGGGTCGACTTGCATCACTTATTTTCATGCACTTATGTAAACGTTTGATCTACTATGGTTTTGTTATATAAACTTGCAACATCATTTGGGACCTATGTTTTGTAAACTCTGATTTTATTTATGATCAAACGTGTATTTTCAAACGGCACTTTAGGTCGTTCAATATATCAATTGTATGAGACGCCATGAAAGTCACACCAAGGTATTCATATCCGCTGCCATTAACAGGTAAATTCAGGGTGACATTGGATGATCTGTATAACAACTTGAAAGTTTATGAATCTGAAGTCAAGGGATTGTCAAGTTCATCTTCTACCAAAAACAATCTTGCTTTTGTTTCCTCAAGCAACAAGAATTCTGGTAGTCATCAAGAACAGCACTCTGCTGCTGGTACTTTTGTTCCTGCTGCTGGTTCACATGTCTCTGCTGCTGACTCTACCAACACCAACACCATCAATGATGCTGCTATTTGTGCTTATTTGGCCGAACTTACTACAAGTACTTCAGTTATGCCTCAAGATCTGGATGAACTTGATCCTGATGATGTTGAAGAGATTGATATGCAATGGCAATTTGCAATGCTTACTATAAGGGCAAGAAGATTTCTTAAACGAACTGGTAAAGAGATGAAGTTCAGAAGGAACAAGAATGTGGGATTTGACAAATCAAAGGCTGAATGTTTTAACTGTCGAAAGAAGTGACACTTTGCAAGAGAATGCAGAGCACCAAAAAGAAGCAATGAGAATGTCAAGAAGTCTACTGATGAAGAGCCAAATCCTACTACTGCTATGGTGTCATGTGATGGGTTAGGAGAATATGACTGGAGTGATCATGCTGAAGATGGTCCAAATTGTGCATTGATAGCTGAAGAGGAACCTCAAGTACAACATTTTGCTCTCATGGCCTACTCCTCCTCTGGATCAGACTCTGAGGTATCCAATGAATCATCTTGTTCTTTTAAATCATGTTCTGATACAATTGAAATACTTAAGTCTAGCAATGGAAACCTTAAAATGGAGAATGAAACACTTAAGCTAGACAATCTTAGTTATGAATATGGTTTAAAGAATTTAGAAGAGAAGCTAGAATTTTATAAAAAGGCTAAAATTGAATATCTTGATAAGATCACTATTCTAGAAAATGAACTTATTAAGAAAGATTGTGAGATTAAGGTTCTTATGGAGAAAGTAGAAAAGGCTGAAAAGGCTAAAGATTCAGCTATAAGTGAGACTGAAAAACATATTGTTAGGGTGGAAAAACAACAATTTGCCACTGACATTCTCAGTAAACCAATAGGTAGGCACTTTGCAGACTCAGGCAGTGGTCTAGGATATAATGCTGTTGCTCATCCTAAGAAACTTAGTGCCAATGCCCCTCCTACTAGGACATTGTCTTTTATACCTGAGTCTGAGGCTAAATCTGTAGGTGAAACTAGTGAAACCAAAATAGAGTCACCTAAGGTTGAGAAAAAGTGGTCTGATGCACCCCTTATTGAAGATTGGGAGTCTGACAGTGATGATGAAGTTGTAGAATCTGATTCAACCCCTAAGAACAAAAAGGAAGAAATTCCTGCTGTTGTTGAATCAAAACCACCTAAGGCTAAAAAGGTTGAGTTTATTAAGCCTAAGTTAGCTAAAGGTATCTCTAGGAAGATGGCTGAGTATGAAAACACACCTAGAGCATATCCTAAGAAAACCAATAACTTGCCTAGAGGAAACCAAAGAAATTGGAACAACCTAGTTTCACAAAGATTAGGTACTGATTTTCAATTACTTAAAAAGGCATGTTATGGTTGTGGTAGTTTTGAACATCTGCAAGATGAGTGCTACTGCTATCAGAAACCAGTTTGGAACCAGTACACTAGGGTGAACCATAGAAACTTTGCTAGAAAGACTCACCCACATCCCAAAAGAAATATGGTTCCCAAGGAAGTTTTGATGAGAGATGGTACTTCTAGAGTTATCTCTCCTATTGCACCAAAAGGGCCCATAAAGAAGGACATAGTTGATTCTGCTGTTAAGGCAAACTCTGCTGTTAAGGCAAACTCTGCTGTTAAGGCAGACTCTGCTGTTTTGCCTAAAGTTGTTACTGATACTGTTGTTGGCAACCATTTTTATGCTGTTAAGGCCTCAACTTGCTGGGTCTGGAAACCTAAGGTTAAAGTTATAGATCATGTTCTCAGACACAGCAGTGCACCAATGCAGTTGAATGAATTTGACTACTTTGATGCACAAGGCAGATCCAAGTCAGTAATGGCTTGGGTCCCAAAGAGAAACGAATTATCTTACTTTTTGTGCAGGGCAATCTACAAAAGGAGCTAAAAGATAAATGTATTTTTGATAGTGGATGCTCTTCACACATGACTGGAGACCAAAGCAATTTGGAAAATTTTGAAGCTTTGGATGGTGGATATGTTGCCTTTGGGAATGATCCTAAAGGAGGTAAAATTGTTGGTAAAGGCATCATCAGAACTGGAAAATTGGATTTTGAGAAAGTGTATTTAGTGAATGGACTAAAGTTCAATCTTTTTAGTGTCTCACAAATGTGTGACAGAAAGAATTTTGTTCTTTTTACAGAAACTGAATGTCTTGTCTTATCTCCCGACTATAAGATACCTGATGATAAATTAGTACTTCTTAAAGTCCCTAGAAATGACAACATATACAGTGTGGACATAAAGAACATTATTCCCAAAAGAGATTTAACTTGTCTGTTTGCCAAAGCCACTATTGATGAATCCAAATTATGGCACAGAAGGCTTGGCCATTTGAACTACAAGGCTATCAACAAGTTGGTGAAAGGGAACTTGGTCAGAGGATTACCTTCAAAGGTTTTTGAGGATCCTGAAGTGTGTGTTGCTTGTCAAATGGGAAAGCAACATAGAGCATGTTGTAAGTCCAAATTGGTGAATTCTATTACTGAACCCTTGTTTATGTTACACATGGACCTATTTGGACCCACTTATGTGAAAAGTTTGAATAACAAGATGTATGGCTTAGTGGTCACTGATGATTTTAGTAGATTTTGTAAAACCCGAATTTTCTGAACGCGTAAAAATACCTAAAATACCCTTAAAATTTTGATTACATTTAATTTATTAATTTGGATTGTAACCTAAGTAATTACTTAAGTAAGTGATTAATAAAAACCTTATGTTATAAAATAAAAACACCTTATTAATTGGTCCTAAGTTAACTTATTTAAAAACATTCTTGGCTAAAATAAACACCCCTTATTCATTTTCACCCTACACATTTCTTTTGTACAATCCACAATTATGTTGATACGCTCCATACCTAAATTAAAACAACGGTTACTCCCTTTGTCTCTCATTATACGACTTTTCACCAAAAGACTAAAACTTATAGCTTAAGCTAATAAAAGTCGACATGTACATATATCTATCACACGTTTAAAAAGTACCTATAAGTCCCAAATTGAATAAAATATTGTGATACATTGAGAGTTGAAATATGATTTGGTCTATTTTTGATCCCATAATCTCGGCAGTAATTCAGCCATAACTTCCATATATTCTCACTATATCAATTGGATTATACCCATTCAAAACTCACAAGAGAACCCTAAATAAAACACAACCTACACCATTGTGCGGCTGCTATTTATTTTCCTGTTCGATCCAAAAACAAAGCAGCAAAAAAAGGAGTTTTCTTTTTCCTTCTGGTGGCATCTACCTTGGTGATTTCTAGTTCGAGAAGAGATGTTGGGAGTCATGTTCAGTCCTGATTCGAAGGTGTTTTGGTCGTGGGTGTGATAGGTTCGAAAGGGGTTGCTTCAAAGGTTTCTTTTTGTGCATCTTTGGTCTCGTGATAATCAGCCATATAGGTATCATCACCCTCTCTTGTGTTTATCACTCGTACGACACACATATATGATATAATCCAAAGATAAAACATGTTATACGATCATAATCTTGTATAAGCGTTAAGCGTTTGTTTCGTCAATCTAAAATACGAATAACATATATGTTCTAGTTACATAAAATCATGCATAAATCATAACTATTATGCCTCATGAGTTGACGAATGGTGTCGCGTTTTATGGGCTGTCTTGGTGTTGTTTCTGCCTTGATTTAAAACGGTCTAGTCTCGCACGAATGTTGTTTTGTGGGTGAGTTTGGTCTCAAAGGATAGTGTAGCGAGGGGCTATTATAGTTGTAGTTGGAAATAGACCAGGTTGTGCTGGTACTCGTGTGCGCATGTGTCCTCGAGTTAGTGTCGGGTTTGGCTTTACTTGTCAAACCAACTGGTGTTGCCTTCCTCTTTTATTTTCTTTTGTCGAATGGTATAAATCGGGATATAGGGTCGTGGGTTGTGTCTTGTACGTTAGGGTATCTACGCTTACATGGGGTACTATGAGTCGATCATGGCTGGTGCACTTGGCACGAGTATGTGTTGGAGTACGTATGGCCTTGGGTGAGTCGGTCATGTCTCGTTGTTGTGGCGTTGTGTTCATGCTAGTGTCGACCATCTCCTATTTTGAAAGAACAATGATGAAGCGAAAAGTGTACCGCTTTTAAGGGGTCATTTAAGCCTTAAATCGTATTTATTTGATCAAATATTGCCCTAAATCATTCCTTTTGTCATTTTAGGTACTTTTGAGGAGAAATCTGGAAAAGGAGGCATTTTGGACGTTTTTGGAGCATAAAAGTGAAGAAAACGACAAAGTCTCAAAATCGGCTGAAAAGTGCCTTTGACGGCGTCAGAAATGTCCCCAGACGGCGTCATGGCTTGGCAAGAAAAAGGTGGATATGAAAATTACTCATGATAAGCCAGAGAAATTTGCATGGGAATTCTGACGGCGTCACCCTTTGGAGTGATCAAGGTCGTCACGGCTTAATTTAAAGAGGGACGGCGTCATGCCTATATTCTGACGGCGTCAGCTTCTGATAGGCCAGAACGGATTTTGGAGGTTTAAAGGGAGACGGCGTCAAGAAGGCCATCACGTGTTATCTAGTCACAACTTGCGCGCGCGGTAGCTGTTACTGTTTTGGCCATAAAATCCTCATACGAACTCGGATTTAGGTGATTCAAAAGGCCACGCGATCGGAACGAAAAGATCTACAATTTGGTAAAAAATTGGATGTGACGGCGTCACTTGTTAAGGCTGACGCCGTCAGAACCCCTCGAACAGTAAACTGCCTATAAATACAACATCATAACTTCATTATTTTTAAGCCCTAAACCCTAAGTCCGATTCGAGGGTTTAGGTAGGTGTTTTTCTAGCAACTTAGAGGGTTTCAATCACTCCATAAACATCATATATTGGTTTGTTGATTCTATCTTAATTATGTTTTCCATTATCATTGTTGCTTGCTCTTCTTTGATGATGTTTTGCTAATTCACCTTGTGTCTACTTATGATTGTGTGAAACTTGTATATAATCAATTAGATCTTATTGATTTCTTGTTGATGTGTGTATCCATCTCCATCAATTAGGGCGTGACAACTTCAATAGATCTAGTTGGTTTAGTTTATAATTCTTGTTTCTTATTGTCTCTTGTTTGATTGGGTGATATCGATGTTAGGCTTAAGAAAACTGGCTAACCTCCTATACGGTAACTTGCTTGAACGTCTTAAGAAACATGAACCAATGCGTACTAGGTTTATTTGGTTGTATTTAATGCATGAGCGAATTCTAGTGATCCCATGTTAGGAGCTTCTTAGCCGGCTCGACATAGGAGTGAAGTAGGAGCTTATAGAGTTGGGGAAGTACGTACGCCACCCCACGATTGGTATTAAGGAATACAACCCGTCAATTAAAACAAGGTGTGACAATTCAATAGGTAGAATTGGATAGCTAGCAAGGAGTAACATATCATAGGTAGACATGCTTCATTTCCCTTGTAGAACCCTAGTTTACTTTTCTTGCATATTAGTTTAATTAGTAGCTTTTGGGTTAGTTGATTAGCAACTAATTCCGCCCCTTCTTCCAAAACCAGAGATTTTTACTTGCTTACCATAAAATATAAAAATACAAAAAGAATCATCCCTCACCTTTAGACCTAGTTAGATTAATTTCAATCCTAACGAACACTATTCTTTGAGTTGAACGATCAATCCCCGGTACTTGCCACTTCACTATACTACAACGGTCAGGTACACTGCCTGGTGGGGATTGCAAACTTCTCAAGATCCCTTGAGAGGTAAAACCTGTTGTAAGGTTGCAAAACCACGCAATCAAGTTTTTGGCGCCGCAGCCCGGGGAGTAGTTATTGCTTAGGTTGAAATTTATTTCTATTAGGTCTACTCATTAGATTCCTATCTAGTGAGATATTTTCTTTTTATTTTGTAGCTTTCTCGTAGTCTATCTTTTCTTTGTGATTTTGTTTGTAATTTGCTTCAAATGGACTTTTCACTTAGATTTCTAAGATTGCAAGATATGGTTGATTGGCTAGAACACCAAGAAGTTCAAAATACCTCATTTAGAGACACTTATGAATCATATGAGCCTTCACCTAGGATAGATTCTTATGAACAACCTCCATGTTTAGGATCTTGTTTTAGCGAGGCTAATAGGAAAAGCGACCTAGTTTGCCAAGGAATTATGGATAGAGCCGTATCCATAAACCATAAGTTGGATGAAGCACTAGGTTTGTTATTATCACTACCTAAGAAAATAATTGACGAGGATATAGGTGATCTTGACACGTGGAATAATGAGGTAAACACCATAAGCCCACAAAATACTCAACCATCATTTGAGGCACCCACACCGCCCGTGACTTACCCGGAAGAAGTAGAAGAGACTTTAGGAATCCCGATGGAGGTAGAACCCTTGGACCAAGCACAACTAGAGGATATAGGTTTGCACACTTTTAGTGATGACCTTACTCATAGTTCTAGGGAATTTCCTAGTGTTGATGAATTGGAACCTCAACCTTTACAGAACTTTTCATCCTTAGATTTACATCTAGGAGAAAAAAGAGGAACCGACCCACCCATCAACCAATATTATCCGGGTAGTTTTGGGATGAAGGAAGCCATTCACTCACCCCCTTCACCTCACGTGGCATATTCACACCCTAAGGGTGTGTATCGCTACTTTCACCCGCACTTAATCCTAAGTGTAGGGAAAACCTCCCCTATTTTTGTTAAATAAGGGTAGAGTCAGGCTCGTGACTCGAACAAAAACAAGCGCTTATTGGGAGGCAACCCAAGCTTTATTTGCTTTGGTGTGTTTATTTGTTTGTTTGTTTGTTTTTATTTGTTTCCGTATGTGTGTTTAATTTTTATTCTTATTGATTCATGTTCAAAACTAAAATTGTGAAAATGCTTTATTTTGTTTTTAACTTCGTCTTAACTACATATAAAGGTATTTTACAAAAGATAAGTGTAAGGGAAATCTAAATTGGTTTATTAGAACACAAATTAACATGAATCGTAATAATAATAAATTAACATACATATTAGTGTGTGTTTGAGTCAAATGCTTGTATCGAGTCATAATGATGTTTTGCAGGATTTCCAGGAAGTAAGGTAAAGGTTTTTCCAGAAATTTTCCGGAAACTTAAAATGAAAATTTTTGTCAGGTCATTTCTGACGGCGTCAGGGTTTATAACCTGACGGCGTCAGATTTAATTTTCAGAAATTTTTGAAAGTTTTGTTTTTAGAAAAGTTTTTATTAAAATCTCCAACTTTTAATCTCCAGGAATCTGCAAAATTATCATTCCACAAGCATTATATCCTTATATATAGATTTTTTCCCGCCGATGTTATGCAGGTTTTCGTGTTTGTTTTCTCAGGTTTAACAGGTTATTTTGGACAAGGAAATGTTTTTTTGGATCAAGCTTTTGGCGATGCATTAGTCATGAAGATTCTACATTACCTTGGAAGAAGATCTAACCATGTTACCTCTTTATCCACCGAACGAATCAGGGGAGTATTTGATTTCATTCTTTTACCTTTTCACTTTTACATCTTGTTATTTGAACATTGGGGACAATGTTCATCTTAAGTGTAAGGGGAGGGTAAAAGTACGATTAGAGAATGCTATTACGCTTGATTTTTGTTTGTTTAATAGTAGATGTGTAATAAAACTGAGATAAATACCTGTTAAGGCAATTTTAGTGCCAAATTTAAAATTTTTTACAACATATAGGAGTGAAACTTTGATCTTAATGAGCGTCTCACGGATAGGAGTTATATGACTAGCACAAAAACCGTACCACTAAAAAATTTTCCACCCCCAAATATGTGAGGTTCGCCCCTAGAATTGGTAGGAAAAGCATTTATGCTATGATGTGTGTACCGGTAGCACTTAGATTCTAGAACTTGCGTTAGGACCATTCCAAGGCCACAAGTGAGACTACATTCGTGTAGTTAGATTTACTACATGATAAGAGGCATTAGGATTAACCCATTGTTTTACACCTGTGTTTTTGTTATAATTACTTTGGCTACATTGGTCAAGTAATTCTCCCACACCCTTTGCGTTGTACTAATTTTTAGTACACGATACCCCTAGTACACCCCTCAGAGCCTATCTTTTCGTTTCGACCTTTAAGCATTTTACTTAAAGGAAGAATTTGTTACACCCCACTTAAATGTACACCCAAATCGCCTTAGCCTACCTTGTATGCACTCATTTTTAGTGCATTATTGTTACAACATTTGTTTAAACCCAAGTTAATTATCTAATTGATTACATGGTTGCTAAGTCGAGTCATATCCTTGTACATATTGTTTTGGGACGATTGGGACTCATGGGTAAAGTACTAGTGTAATGAGTAATGGGGAAGAACATCATTTATTACCCCCATATGTGCTAAATATTTTAAAAGTACTCCAAGTTTTTCAATTATCTTAATTCGAGTCATTAGATTAGTTATTTGTAAAGTTATGTAAAAGTTCAAGTGTAAGGGGAATGCAATGCCCCTATGATGTATTATTTTGGATGGTAGGGCAAAAGTGTATGCAAAAAAAAAAAAAAAAAAAAAAATAGAAAAAACATACGGACTACCATCCCGTTTCATTTTATGTTTATTTTATATTTTATGTTTTTGTTATTTTGTTTCTAGCTTAAGATCGAGTTTTAGTCTTGGCTTAGCAACATTGTATAGTACATGTAATTGATCAAGATCTTTAACTCGCCACCAGTAAAATATCCCTTATCCAACAAAACCGTGTTTTCCTTTTCCCTACACCTAACGTTATAACCCATTTAAAAGCCCTCTTTGATAGTTTATCTTTGGTGCTTACGCCTAGTGGAGGAGGTTTTCGATCCTTTCCCAAGCCTATGGTAATCTATTTGCTATGACAGGTAGTGAGAGATATTATCCGTTTTCATTTATGAGATTTATTTTGATGACACTTGAGAGATGTGAGTATCTAAACACTACTGTGAGGTGCTAGTATGTAATCTCCGTGCTTATTATGATTGAAGTGGAACGATTATTTGTTGTAATTACTTTTATGTTTGCATTAAATGACCCCTAACTTGTATTTTGATTAGAATAAAAGCGCATTTGCTTGAGGACAAGCAAATCTCAAGTGTAAGGGTATTTGATGAAGCGAAAAGTGTACCGCTTTTAAGGGGTCATTTAAGCCTTAAATCGTATTTATTTGATCAAATATTGCCCTAAATCGTTCCTTTTGTCATTTTAGGTACTTTTGAGGAGAAATCTGGAAAAGGAGGCATTTTGGACGTTTTTGGAGCATAAAAGTGAAGAAAACGACAAAGTCTCAAAATCGGCTGAAAAGTGCCTTTGACGGCGTCAGAAATGTCCCCAGACGGCGTCATGGCTTGGCAAGAAAAAGGTGGATATGAAAATTACTCATGATAAGCCAGAGAAATTTGCATGGGAATTCTGACGGCGTCACCCTTTGGAGTGATCAAGGTCGTCACGGCTTAATTTAAAGAGGGACGGCGTCATGCCTATATTCTGACGGCGTCAGCTTCTGATAGGCCAGAACGGATTTTGGAGGTTTAAAGGGAGACGGCGTCAAGAAGGCCATCACGTGTTATCTAGTCACAACTTGCGCGCGCGGTAGCTGTTACTGTTTTGGCCATAAAATCCTCATACGAACTCGGATTTAGGTGATTCAAAAGGCCACGCGATCGGAACGAAAAGATCTACAATTTGGTGAAAAATTGGATGTGACGGCGTCACTTGTTAAGGCTGACGCCGTCAGAACCCCTCGAACAGTAAACTGCCTATAAATACAACATCATAACTTCATTATTTTTAAGCCCTAAACCCTAAGTCCGATTCGAGGGTTTAGGTAGGTGTTTTTCTAGCAACTTAGAGGGTTTCAATCACTCCATAAACATCATATATTGGTTTGTTGATTCTATCTTAATTATGTTTTCCATTATCATTGTTGCTTGCTCTTCTTTGATGATGTTTTGCTAATTCACCTTGTGTCTACTTATGATTGTGTGAAACTTGTATATAATCAATTAGATCTTATTGATTTCTTGTTGATGTGTGTATCCATCTCCATCAATTAGGGCGTGACAACTTCAATAGATCTAGTTGGTTTAGTTTATAATTCTTGTTTCTTATTGTCTCTTGTTTGATTGGGTGATATCGATGTTAGGCTTAAGAAAACTGGCTAACCTCCTATACGGTAACTTGCTTGAACGTCTTAAGAAACATGAACCAATGCGTACTAGGTTTATTTGGTTGTATTTAATGCATGAGCGAATTCTAGTGATCCCATGTTAGGAGCTTCTTAGCCGGCTCGACATAGGAGTGAAGTAGGAGCTTATAGAGTTGGGGAAGTACGTACGCCACCCCACGATTGGTATTAAGGAATACAACCCGTCAATTAAAACAAGGTGTGACAATTCAATAGGTAGAATTGGATAGCTAGCAAGGAGTAACATATCATAGGTAGACATGCTTCATTTCCCTTGTAGAACCCTAGTTTACTTTTCTTGCATATTAGTTTAATTAGTAGCTTTTGGGTTAGTTGATTAGCAACTAATTCCGCCCCTTCTTCCAAAACCAGAGATTTTTACTTGCTTACCATAAAATATAAAAATACAAAAAGAATCATCCCTCACCTTTAGACCTAGTTAGATTAATTTCAATCCTAACGAACACTATTCTTTGAGTTGAACGATCAATCCCCGGTACTTGCCACTTCACTATACTACAACGGTCAGGTACACTGCCTGGTGGGGATTCCAAACTTCTCAAGATCCCTTGAGAGGTAAAACCTGTTGTAAGGTTGCAAAACCACGCAATCAAACAACCTGATGGAGATTGGAATGTTGTTTTCGTGAAGTAGAGGCTGAAAAAAAAAAAAAAAAAAAAAAAAAAAAGAAAAACATGCATGGGAAATGGGTAAAATAAACGTGTGAGTATAGGTATATTAAAGAATATATGCGTGCATGTATTATAAGAATGAACATGGGTGTGAGCATGTGTATATGGGGCGTGCATTATTTTATTTGAGAACAAGGGATGAGAATGAAATGAAACACGGGGCATATGCGTTCACTGAATAAGCAGAGATTCGAATAGGTGTGGTGTTGCGTATTATATTGGCTCGTTTTGTGTGTGTGTGTAGTGTGTGTGTTGGAAATTTAATATAGACGCATGCGGCATGCATGTGAAGTGAATTTGGTTCTATGCGTAGGTATAAAAGAAGTTTTGACGTAAAATGAAATCGTGTATAATTATCATGCATAACTGTTATACATTGTGTCTTGTTTCTTTTGGAGAGTGAGCTAGGAAATCATATTTTAAGGTCATTGATTCTTTTCCTTTTGGCGTATTGTCTAGGCTAGTGTCAGTTGTTTGTGAATAAAGCAAATATTAAAATTTATGTGTCTCTTGACTAAAATACATCAAAGTGAATTTGCTGAACATGATATTCTCATGTTTAAATTTCACTAAATATACATTTTGGAAATGTTTAGGTAAATGGTTCAAAACTATTATTAACTAAAGGATAATAATATATTCGAGTACTATATCTTTAACGAAAATGATTCTCTAAAACACCATGAATACGTTTAGAATTAATATAATTGGTTATGTCTTCTTACGATTTGAAACTAAAGCTGAAAATTACTAAAATGGAAGATCACTTAAAATGGAGGAGTCGACTAAAATAAGTAATCTGATTTAAAATACGTTATTAATAATACAATCATGAATTCGTGTAGATTCGCTGAAGATGGAGATTGCTTCCGACCTTTATATTTTCTGTTGTGTTTGCACGTGCGGTATAAGGTACAGATATTCTGCCCTTTTTAATAAGGTGCCTTCGGCCTCTTGTTTTCTGATTTGAACCTATGATATGAACCTTTGGCATTGGAACCTTTGGCATTTGAACCTTTGACATATGAACCTTTGATATGAACCTTGAGATTTGGACTATGACTATATGAACCTTTGCTTTGATATGAACCTTTGACCTTTAACCCCAGTTTGATACCCGAGCCAAAATATGTTCCCTAGCCATGAAGGTAACATGGCCGTGTCTGTGATGCACCACTGGCATGACTAGTGTGTAGCCCTAGTGATTTGGTTACACCGTCCCCATTATGATATGATATGCGCGCTTTATGATTTGTTATGGCCAATATGATTTGTTTGGGGGGCGAATGGATGCATCCTAGATATGTTATGTTTCTGATATGTTATGATATGATATGGTGACTGAGGATGGGTGCAATCCACTTCTTTCACAAAATATGGGAGTTGATCACTCCAACTGATACATGAGGACACCCCTCATATTATCTGGTTATTTGAGAGGCATCCCCTCTATATGATATGATATGATATGATATGATATGTTATGATATGGGCTCGTGGTGGATGACTGTCCTAAACCTTTACTCTTTATACCTTTACTTATATCTTATTTGTTATGCTACTCCTATTCATTTCCGTTTACTTTCGTTTTCGTTTATTATATATCTGTTCACTGGGCTTTTTAAGCTCAGCCGCGTTTCTTTTCCCGCGGCAGGTTTTAGTTGGAAGCTGGGTAAGAGTGAAGAGACTTTTGGACTTAGAAGACCTTGATAGTTATTCTGAAGTAGAAGTCATTAGAAGGATTGCTTTTGCAGACTTAGTATTTAGCTTTTGTTTCCTTGTGTATTCAGTATTTCATTTGTAACCTTTGAGAATCTTTGTATTACTATTGAATGTATGCTTTATTTGATCTGATATGAAGCCATTAATGTGATACCTCTACCCTTGCTGGGTTGGGGCGTTACAATTATGGTATCAGAGAGACAGGCTGCGATTCGTAATACATTTACCCTTGGCCTGTGTAAGTTAGGACCACTAAGTTTCCCCTGTAGGCACTCATAGGACAACCTTTGAAAATTTGCTTTAAGATTCCCTCATAGGAACAGAAGTTTTGACCAGTGAGGAATGGGTAGACTAGAAGGCGTTTGTTTAGGTATCATTGCTTCCGCATCAGTCTGATTCGTGCCTTACTTTTGGTTAGATCCTGTAGATATCACTTTTAAAAATCGAAAGCTTATACTTCGAACCACCTAAGATTTGGAACCTGATTAAATCTTGAAGGCATGGGGAATTGCACAATAATTGCCTGACACTATTTGATCCTTATCTTCAGATTTTGATTCTGACCTCAAATCCTTTCGTCAATCATTTTGATGCCTCTTCGGTCATTCTGAGAATCTCCATGACGATGATGTACTTGATGTACTCTCTTATTTGTCCTTTGCTTTTGATAAGTATCTATGAATCTTTCGACACTATCTGATTTCGTTTCATCCATCTCTGCCCTATGAGAAGTCTTGTGGTGTGTAACCACGAGTATAAAATGTTTTCCCCCACTTTTAAATGATAAAGATTTGATTTGTGATCCGTCTATCTTGGGATAGTTATCTTCAATTTTATTCTGACAAGGAATCGGCTGATTGAGCATTCAAATATGGACAATTTCCCTTCTATGTCTCACCTTTAACGTTTGCAACAATTTTGAACTCCCTACAATGATTACCGATTGATAAACCCTCTGCTATCACTATTACTCTGGAGTCTCATGTGTTAATTTAGCGGTTATGAAATTTTCCTATAACCCATTTCGTACGCCAATGAATGAACCTCATTTTGAGAGCTCTTTGGCACCTTGAGTCTTCTAAACATGAACCTTATCTTGAACGTTATTTGGCACCCTGAATCTTGTATACGACCCCTGTGCGAACCACCAAAATTTTTCCATCAGAGCGTGTAGAAGGATTTGACTTGATACCGAGAGAATGTCTAGTCACCAAGAGAAGGTGTCTTTCAGATGTGTCCGGGATCCTACCAGTTTGTTTGAGCAACCGAGAGGAGCTAGAACCGAAGACCAGAAGTGAGTTGGTTTAAGTGTATCTTCTGGGCGTGTTGATTTCTGAAAGCTGAACCGTAATACCTCCACCCTGAAACGATTATGTGCTTGTTTAATTTCAGAGCGAGAAGTTTCCTTCTGATGAATAGATTTTATTCTTGGAATCGCCTTCAGTATTCATAAAAGACTGCTAGGACGATTAGTGACGCTAATAGTATTAGCTAAAGCTCTGATTGTTTTTGCGAATTTGATGAATGATGTTTTCTCGTGAGTACTTGGACAAATGGTCATTGTATGACTAAATAGTACGTTTGGAGACGAGAAAGAGCATGAAAATCATCTTTGCACTTCGTTAGAAAATTCGTCGGTCATTGGTGCTTTCTGAGAGATTGATATTTGTAGAGGCAACGATGTTCTTAATCGAGGATATCTCTTTAAATCCCGCAAGTTTTGAAAACTATCGCCATGTGGTCAAGACTAATAACAGAATGGAGAACTGAAACCTTTTGAAGAATGCTGGAAGATGTTTGCAACTTATGATACCATTGAGAAATTTCGTGAACAGAGAGAAACAACTTAGTTTGATTTAGAATGGAGTTTTAGAAAAGTTGAAGAAGGATTAGCTTCCACACCCTCGGGCGGAGCAAATTTTTGGGATAAATCGAAAAAAGAATCGGTTATACTCCCTTACAGCACAGAAGGCTTTTCCTATGTAGCAGGACAACTAGAAGCACGTCAGAAGAGTTACTTCACTGCCTGACCTGGAGTTGACAACAACGGTGGCTACCTGGAGAGTGAAGACATTACTTACAAGGTAGAAGTGTTGGCGATGCTGAAGATCTAGTCAAGACGGCGAACCCGGAGCTGATGAAGACGCGCAGTCTCACTTCCCTATTCATCTTGGTTGTACTAAGATGAATTGAGAGTGGAAGCAGACTGAATGATGAAGAGCATGACAGGAATTCACATTCCTCCATCACATTCCAAGAAGAACTGCAGGAGGCTCGACAAACCAGACACAAGTTCCCAATTTTGGTTTCACTTCCGAATTGATGGACAGACGAAGACAGATTAACCGGACTTGAGGAGATTAGATGTGTTGAATGAACGGATTTTAGAAACAGACCCTTTATGTTGGGAAGAATTGATTTGACCGAAGTTATTGACGACTAACTTTTACTTCCATTGACTCACTTAGGCTTTAGAATCTCTAATGATTTAAGTTTCCCTAGAAACATTTCAGTTATGTGTTTATGTTCGATGATGGTTTCGTTTTGTGGAGTGTTGGCGAATTGTGAAAGATATGATGCTTGTGACGTCGTGCCTCACTTTTGCTAGATAATCTGGGATTTTGGATACTCTTGCGAATGGTTTTGTTTTTCCCTCTTGACTAAGGCATTCGATTTTGTTGACCTCGAGACTGTAGAAGTACTAGGTGGATTAAGATAGGTGGTTTGATTACGACTTAAGATAAAGTATGACCATCATAAGGGCATAATTATATGATGCCAGTATTATGACGTCTGGCCAACGTGATAATACTCACATCATATAACGTGCACTTGTTGTGGGCATAGGATATCTTGGGGAGTACCTAAGAAGTTTAGAAATTAATCTTCGTTGGATTATCCGTGATTAGTGAGACCTTAGGTTCATTCTACCTATGCGTATACTCTACCTTTGTTCATTAGATATCTGGATGAGTTTGGAACATCGTTTTGCATTCTGTTGACCTCAGTTATAAATCTTAAATTCTTGTAAAGCTCTCTTCTGTTGACACAATCAATTTGATCGAACTCTTGTTCGTATTCCATATGAGATCCTGAAGATTCACCTATCTTCCATTTTATGTTGCATGGACCTTTTGTTCTGAATCAACCTAATTTATCTCCTTCTCAGAATTTTGAACCCACCTCGTTTTGATTTGAGTTATGAGAACTATTTTGGTCTGAAGGTCCTTTTGGAAGAACCTCCTCGGGCGTGAGAATGTTTGTGATGATCTTTTACGATTTGCTACGACTTCGTTTAACCTTGCGACTTCAATTTTCGAGGACGAAAATTTCTTTTTAAGAGGGGAAGAGTTGTAAAACCCGAATTTTCTGAACGCATAAAAATACCTAAAATACCCTTAAAATTTTGACTACATTTAAGTTATTAATTTGGATTGTAACCTAAGTAATTACTTAAGTAAGTGATTAATAAAAACCTTATGTTATAAAATAAAAACACCTTATTAATTGGTCCTAAGTTAACTTATTTAAAAACATTCTTGGCTAAAATAAACACCCCTTATTCATTTTCACCCTACACATTTCTTTTGTACAATCCACAATTATGTTGATACGCTCCATACCTAAATTAAAACCACGGTTACTCCCTTTGTCTCTCATTATACGAATTTTCACCAAAAGACTAAAACTTATAGCTTAAGCTAATAAAAGTCGACATGTACATATATCTATCACACGTTTAAAAAGTACCTATAAGTCCCAAATTGAATAAAATATTGTGATACATTGAGAGTTGAAATATGATTTGGTCTATTTTTGATCCCATAATCTCGGCAGTAATTCAGCCATAACTTCCATATATTCTCACTATATCAATTGGATTATACCCATTCAAAACTCACAAGAGAACCCCTTAAATAAAACACAACCTACACCATTGTGCGGCTGCTATTTATTTTCCTGTTCGATCCAAAAACAAAGCAGCAAAAAAAGGAGTTTTCTTTTTCCTTCTGGTGGCATCTACCTTGGTGATTTCTAGTTCGAGAAGAGATGTTGGGAGTCATGTTCAGTCCTGATTCGAAGGTATTTTGGTCGTGGGTGTGATAGGTTCGAAAGGGGTTGCTTCAAAGGTTTCTTTTTGTGCATCTTTGGTCTCGTGATAATCAGCCATATAGGTATCATCACCCTCTCTTGTGTTTATCACTCGTACGACACACATATATGATATAATCCAAAGATAAAACATGTTATACGATCATAATCTTGTATAAGCGTTAAGCGTTTGTTTCGTCAATCTAAAATACGAATAACATATATGTTCTAGTTACATAAAATCATGCATAAATCATAACTATTATGCCTCATGAGTTGACGAATGGTGTCGCGTTTTATGGGCTGTCTTGGTGTTGTTTCTGCCTTGATTTAAAACGGTCTAGTCTCGCATGAATGTTGTTTTGTGGGTGAGTTTGGTCTCAAAGGATAGTGTAGCAAGGGGCTATTAGAGTTGTAGTTGGAAATAGACCAGGTTGTGCTGGTACTCGTGTGCGCATGTGTCCTCGAGTTAGTGTCGGGTTTGGCTTTACTTGTCAAACCAACTGGTGTTGCCTTCCTCTTTTATTTTCTTTTGTCGAATGGTATAAATCGGGATATAGGGTCGTGGGTTGTGTCTTGTACGTTAGGGTATCTACGCTTACATGGGGTACTATGAGTCGATCATGGCTGGTGCACTTGGCACGAGTATGTGTTGGAGTACGTATGGCCTTGGGTGAGTCGGTCATGTCTCGTTGTTGTGGCGTTGTGTTCATGCTAGTGTCGACCATCTCCTATTTTGAAAGAACAACCTGATGGAGATTGGAATGTTGTTTACGTGAAGTAGAGGCTGAAAAAAAAAAAAAAAAAAAAAAAAAAGAAAAGAAAAACATGCATGGGAAATGGGTAAAATAAACGTGTGAGTATAGGTATATTAAAGAATATTTGCGTGCATGTATTATAAGAATGAACATGGGTGTGAGCATGTGTATATGGGGCGTGCATTATTTTATTTGAGAACAAGGGATGAGAATGAAATGAAACACGGGGCATATGCGTTCACTGAATAAGCATAGATTCGAATAGGTGTGGTGTTGCGTATTATATTGGCTCATTTTGTGTGTGTGTGTACGTGTGTTTGTGTGGAAATTTAATATAGACGCATGCGGCATGCATGTGAAGTGAATTTGGTTCTATGCGTAGGTATAAAAGAAGTTTTGACGTAAAATGAAATCGTGTATAATTATCATGCATAACTGTTATACATTGTGTCTTGTTTCTTTTGGAGAGTGAGCTAGGAAATCATATTTTAAGGTCATTGATTCTTTTCCTTTTGGCGTATTGTCTAGGCTAGTGTCAGTTGTTTGTGAATAAAGCAAATATTAAAATTGATGTGTCTCTTGACTAAAATACATCAAAGTGAATTTGCTGAACATGATACTCTCATGTTTAAATTTCACTAAATATACATTTTGGAAATGCTTAGGTAAATGGTTCAAAACTATTATTAACTAAAGGATAATAATATATTCGAGTACTATATCTTTAACGAAAATGATTCTCTAAAACACCATGAATACGTTTAGAATTAATATAATTGGTTATGTCTTCTTACGATTTGAAACTAAAGCTGAAAATTACTAAAATGGAAGATCACTTAAAATGGAGGAGTCGACTAAAATAAGTAATCTGATTTAAAATACGTTATTAATAATACAATCATGAATTCGTGTAGATTCGCTGAAGATGGAGATTGCTTCCGACCTTTATATTTTCTGTTGTGTTTGCACGTGCGGTATAAGGTACAGATATTCTGCCCTTTTTAATAAGGTGCCTTCGGCCTCTTGTTTTCTGATTTGAACCTATGATATGAACCTTTGGCATTTGAACCTTTGGCATTTGAACCTTTGACATATGAACCTTTGATATGAACCTTGAGATTTGGACTATGACTATATGAACCTTTGCTTTGATATGAACCTTTGACCTTTAACCCCAGTTTGATACCCGAGCCAAAATATGTTCCCTAGCCATGAAGGTAACATGGCCGTGTCTGTGATGCACCACTGGCATGACTAGTGTGTAGCCCTAGTGATTTGGTTACACCGTCCCCATTATGATATGATATGCGCGCTTTATGATTTGTTATGGCCAATATGATTTGTTTGGGGGGCGAATGGATGCATCCTAGATATGTTATGTTTCTGATATGTTATGATATGATATGGTGACTGAGGATGGGTGCAATCCACTTCTTTCACAAAATATGGGAGTTGATCACTCCAACTGATACATGAGGACACCCCTCATATTATCTGGTTATTTGAGAGGCATCCCCTCTATATGATTATGATATGATATGATATGATATGTTATGATATGGGCTCGTGGTGGATGACTGTCCTAAACCTTTACTCTTTATACCTTTACTTATATCTTATTCGTTATGCTACTCCTATTCATTTCCGTTTACTTTCATTTCCGTTTATTATATATCTGTTCACTGGGCTTTTTAAGCTCAGCCGCGTTTCTTTTCCCGCGACAGGTTTTAGTTGGAAGCTGGGTAAGAGTGAAGAGACTTTTGGACTTAGAAGACCTTGATAGTTATTCTGAAGTAGAAGTCATTAGAAGGATTGCTTTTGCAGACTTAGTATTTAGCTTTTGTTTCCTTGTGTATTCAGTATTTCATTTGTAACCTTTGAGAATCTTTGTATTACTATTGAATGTATGCTTTATTTGATCTGATATGAAGCCATTAATGTGATACCTCTACCCTTGCTGGGTTGGGGCGTTACAGATTTACTTGGGTATTCTTCTTAGCTACTAAGGATGAGACACCTGGCATTCTTAAGGCTTTTATTACGAGGATAGAAAACCTATTTAATCAAAAGGTTAAGATCATCAGATGTGACAATGGAACTGAATTTAAGAATCAAGTAATGAATCAGTTCTGTGAGGAAAAGGGGATAACTAGACAATTTAGTGTGGCTAGAACTCCTCAGCAAAATGGTGTTGCTGAGAGGAGAAATAGAACATTAATTGAAGCTGCTAGGACCATGTTGTCAGAGTCTAAGTTACCCACTATCTTTTGGGCTGAAGCAGTCAACACTGCTTGCTATGTGCAGAATAGAAGTAAGATAGTTAAGCCTCACAATAAGACCCCTTATGAGTTATTGCATGGTAGGAAACCACTGATAGATTTCTTTAGACCATTTGGGTGTCCTGTCACTATCTTAAACACCATTGACCACTTAGGCAAGTTTAGTGAGAAAGCAGACATAGGTTACTTTGTTGGATACTCTACTGAAAGTAAGGCTTTTAGGGTTTTCAATCAAAGGACTGGGCATGTGGTGGAAAATTTGCATGTTAGAATTAGAGAAACCACACCTAATGTTGATGGAAAAGGTCCTGAATGGATGTTTGATATTGATTCTTTAACCAAAAGTATGAATTATCAACCAGTCATTGCAGGTACTACTAACATGTCTGCAGGTATACAAACTAACCCCAATGCAGGTACACAAGCAAAGAAGGATGGATCTGCAGAGGAGTTTGTTTTGATTGAAAAGTGGAAGTTTGATCAGTACTTCTCTCCAACAGATAAAGAGGGAAAGAGTTCAGATGATGATGCTATTCATAAGGAAGTACCAAAGGATCATGCAGAAGGTGATGATGAACCTTCTCATGCTGATAAGGAAAGGAATGAAGAGTCAGAAATTGATGGGCAACAAGGGAATACACAAAGCAGCAGTTCTCACAACTCTGCTGCCAAGCCAAAACACTCTGCTGATAGGCCAAAACACTCTGCTGTTAGGCTAAAACACTCTGCTGATAGGCCAAAACACTCTGCTGTTAGGCTAAAACACTCTGCTGTTAGGTTTGGTAACTCTGCTGCTATGCCCAAGGACTCTACTGCTGATAAAGATGGTGATTCTTATGATGATTCTTCTGAAGAGATGCCCGAATTAGAAAAAGTATATGTGGATACTGATGATGAAGTTGTTGATGTTTTTATTGCTGAAGCTGATTTATCCAATTTAGAGACTGATATACCTGTTAGTCCCACTCCAACAACCAGGATCCACAAGATTCATCCAAAGGAGCAGATAATTGGTGGTGTTCACTCTGCTGTTCAGACCAGAAGTAAATCAAAAGGGTTGAGTGATTTGCTTGATCAGGGATTGTTTGCTCAAACTCTTAAAAAGAGGAATAGCCACAAGGATTTACAAAATTGCATGTTTGCCTGTTTCCTATCTCAAGAAGAACCCAAAACCATTCACAAGGCTATGAAAGATGAAAGTTGGGTTGAAGCTATGCAAGAGGAGTTGCTTCAGTTCAAGCTTCAAGAAGTCTGGACATTGGTGGATTTGCCTAATGGAAAAAGAGCAATTGGTACTAAATGGGTGTTCAGATGCAAAAGAGATGAGAGAGGAATTGTTATCAGAAACAAGGCAAGATTAGTGGCTCAGGGATACACTCAGGAAGAAGGAATAGATTATGATGAGGTATTTTCCCCAGTTGCAAGAATTGAGGCTATCAGACTATTTTTGGCATATGCTTCATACAAGAATTTTCCTGTGTATCAAATGGATGTGAAAAGTGCTTTCTTGTATGGAAAGATTCCTGAAGAGGTATATGTGATGCAACCACCTGGGTTTGAAGATCCTAAGTATCCTGATAGGGTCTACAAAGTGAAGAAAGCATTGTATGGACTACACCAAGCTCCTAGAGCTTGGTATGACACCTTATCCACATATTTGTTAAACAATGGTTTTAGCAGAGGAACCATTGATAAAACATTGTTCATTAAGAAAGACAAAAAGGATATCCTACTTGTTCAGGTTTATGTAGATGATATCATTTTTGGGTCTACAAATAAGGTGTTATGTGAAGGATTTGAAAAGCTGATGCACAACAGGTTTGAGATGAGTTCTATGGGTGAACTCACTTTCTTCTTGGGACTTCAAGTTAAGCAGAAGTCAGATGGGATTTTTATTAGCCAAGACAAGTATGTGGCTGATATGTTGAAGAAATTTGGTTTCAATGATGTGAAAGCAGCAAAGACACCAATGGATAAAACCAAACCTTTGTCAAGGATGAAGATGGGGTAGAGGTTGATGTACATCTTTATAGATCAATGATTGGTTCATTGATGTATCTGACTGCCTCAAGGCCAGATATCATGTTTTCTGTGTGTGCTTGTGCAAGATTTCAAGTGTCACCAAAAGTTTCACACTTGGAAGTGGTCAAAAGAATTTTTAGGTACCTAAAGGGTCAACCTAAATTGGGCCTTTGGTATCCTAATAATTCACCCTTTGACTTGATAGCATACTCAGATAGTGACTATGCTGGAGCTAGTTTGGATAGAAAGTCAACCACTGGAGGCTGTCAGTACCTTGGTCATAGGCTAATCTCATGGCAATGCAAGAAACAGACTGTTGTGGCTAACTCAACAACTGAAGCAGAATATGTTGCTGCTTCTAGCTGCTGTGGACAAGTGCTCTGGATTCAGAACCAACTGCTGGATTATGGGTACAATTTCATGAACACCAAAATCTATATTGATAACAACAGCACAATGTGTATTATCAAAAATCCTGTTTTTCATTCTAAAACAAAACACATAGAGATAAGACATCATTTTATTAGAGATTGTTATGAGAAAAAGTTAATGCAAGTGGTTAAAATACATACTGACAATAATGTTGCTGATCTACTTACCAAAAGTTTTGATATAAGTATGTTTCAATTTTTAGTTGCTAGTATTGGCATGATCAATCTTTAATCTTTAAACATCTTATCTCTGTATGTTTTTGTAAACTTTTGTAAGGATTTGTGTTGTTGTTTAGTCAATGTCTGGTGTTAAGTCAAAATTTACTATTTCTTAAATTGTTTGCTGTTTAGTTGTTTGTTGCTATCCCTACTCTGCTGCTATTGTGGAATATTCTTGCTTGTGTTTTTGGTTTTCTACTAACCTTTTGCAGAAATACATGAATGCACAATCAAGAAAAGAAAGGAAAGATAAAGTCTATTGATCACAAAAGCAAAAGTACAAAATAAGTTTCCATACATCCATTGTTCACAACAAGTTCAAAAGAAAACAAGGCTCAAGGATTCACAACCTAAATCAAGCATGTTCTTTTCCCTTTCCAACAAAGTCAGGCATGACCTTGCTGCGAGGTCCTCTAGTACCCATGGCTTCTGACACTCTAGGACAGGGAAGTGCAAGTACCACTGGTCTTGATGGTGGACTCTGCTGTCGGCTTGTAGAGGGAGCTTGTTTCTTCTGCTGCTTCTTCTTTGGAACAGGGGGTTCCTGCTCCACTGTACTTGGCTTTGGACGAGGCAGATTGACACTCTTCGCAAAGGCGGCAGCAGCATTCTCCATTTGTCGCTGAAGCTCGACAGTCAAAGGATGGTTAGGCGGATCGATTTCCCAAGAATCTTGATAGTATGTCATGGATTTTGGCCATGCTTTTGCTTCTTCATCATCGCTAGAATCTACAAAGGAGGATGGTGTCGATGGAAGTGGGTCAGAATATTCTTCTTCAACAACCACTTTACCTTTTTGTTGTGCTGAAGATGAACTTGGAGGAAAGTAATTTGTCCATCCTTGAGAATTATCTAATGATGAATCTGATGAAATGTCGATGATCGGTGCTTTGGATGAACTCATGGTTATTTGATTTTGAAGTTAGGGTTTGGGAAATTGGGGATTTGTTAAGCGAATGAGGGATTTATAGAATTTAATGAGGAGTTGGTAGTGTATTTTGGGAAAGTTGACTTTTGGTCAAACCTTTCATAACTCTGCTGTTGAGTTTGAAAGTAAAGGGTTAATATTGAAAATTTTGGCGCGTCTTAAAACCTAATTAGATCAAAACGGTCTCACACACCATTTCGATCTCATTAACTTTTAATTGCTCAAAATTACATTCGATTCTCTCACAAGAACATTAATTCATATCATTATATCTAAAACCCCCAAACTCCAAATGGCTCAAAGAAAGTTTCCAGATGAGCATAATCAAATTGCGTTTCTTAGTAAGGTTTCTGCAGCTGACGGATTTCATGAAGTTATGGATTTTCTTCGTGCTTCTCGATTAAGGTATGCTCTAACAGTTGATCCACCCATTATTAAATCTCATATGCGTCAGTATTGGTCAACTGTTATGCTAGATACACTCGATGGGGAGGAAAGGTTAATATGTAGTGTAGATGGAGAGACTATTGTGGTTAGTGAAACAACTCTTAAAAGAACCCTTCGTCTATCAGGTGTTCCAACACCACCTAATTTTACCACTGAGGTTATTTTAACTGAGCTTGAGAGAATTGGGTATGAGAGGCCTGAAAATACTGGAACTTTTTATAAAGGTCTGCTTTGCCCACATTGGAAGTTTTTGTTACATACTCTTCAACACTGCTTGTTTCCCAAAGTAGGTGGATGGAATGAGTTTAGTGCTTCTCAAGCAATATCCTTAGTTTGTTTGGCTACTGGACAACCATTTGATTTTTCATCAATGATTTTTGAGGGTATGAAGAAGTTTGTTAAGAAGAAGTTCTATTTGTATCCAAGGTTTTTGCAGCTAGTTATTAACAATCAACTTAAAGAACCCTTGGAACATACCAACATTGAGCCTAGTAGCAGAATGGCCATCAAGATGTTTGCTTTTCTGAAGAAGCCTGGGAAAGGTTTTTCTGGTGCTATAACTCCCCTAACTGAACACATCTTGAATATTGTGGCTGCAGTGAATGAGGATGAAGAGGCTGGAACTCCCACAGCTTCCCATCACACATCCTCATCTACAAGTTTGAATGTATCATCATCCTCTGAACCCCAAAATACCCAATCACCTAGGACTTCACAACAAGAGGACATTGTGCAACCTCAGGCCAATGTCAGTATGGATGCATATGAGGCTGGTACAGGTGATGTAGGTACCATGATGGAAGAGGCTGGCACTACTGTTTCCAACTTAGTAGTTGAACAGGACAGTGCTAACATACTTAAGACCTCAACTATGGCAACATCTATTGTAGAAGGTTCTCAAGAACCTAATACAACTGATGGTAACCCCAGCCAAATGGCTAATATGGGGGGCTTAGATGTTCAATCTAGGATTGAAACTGAGTTTGTGTCCAAAGATTCACCTCTCGGAGAAGGTAACACATCTCGAAGTGATGAGGACAGGGATGACACACATGAATTGATGGACACTGATGTACATATTGACAATGCCAATGATACACCTATCGGACCAGGTAACACAGGTCGAAGTGTTGAGGCTAGCATTGAACTTGAAACAGATGATTTGACGGTTAAAACCCCTGTACACAATGCCAATTCCAGTGATCAACCTCTCGGGTCAGGTTACACAGACCGAAGTTGTGAGGATATCATGAAACAATTACAGGAATTGACGAATACATGTACAAAATTGTCACAGGAGGTTCTTGGTCTTAGGAAGGAGCTAAAGACAGTCAAAGCTTCTCAGGGTGCTGAAATCAGAAGACTTAAGCTTAGGATTACACATCTTGAGGGGATGCTGAGATCAAGATCTTCACAGTTGAAAGTTTCCAAACCATGTTTGGAAGAGGATGCTTCCAAACAGGGGAGGAATGATCAGAAGGATGCAGAAGGTTCAGGGGAGGTACTCAAAGATTCAGGGGAGGTTGTAATGGAAGCAAATGAAAAGGTTGACTCTGCTGTTAATGCAGAACTTTCTGGTGATGGGAGAAACAATGCTGCTGATGGGTTACATCACTCTGCTGGTGAATTTGATGAAGACACAATGCCCTTAGCTCAAGTATTGCTTAACCTTGGAAACAAAACACCTGCACCAAAAGAATCTTCAACTACACCTACACAATCAACATCTGAACCACAATCACAACCAGCTGCTCAAAGTTTACCAAAACCAACACAAGTGACTGTCTCAAGACCTAAAGCCAAAGGAGTTGTCATACAAGAGCCTGTGCAAACAAGAAAACCTGTTCAATCACCTACCTACAAGGGTAAGGGCAAGAAGAAAATGGTGGAAGAACTTGAACCTTATCCTGATCCTAATGAAGTTCCAATTGAGGTATGGCCTAGACATTTGCAAGAAAGGTGGGATGCAGAAGAAGCTCAGTGAGTTGCTGATGAAGAAAAAGCTGAGTATGATAAAGCAATGGAGATACAAAAGCAACAATCTGAGAAACAATCTGAAGTTGAAGCAAAAGTGGCTGCATGGGAAAATGAGCAGGCAAGATGTAAAGCTGCTATGGCATGGGAGAAAGTGAAAGTAGAAATGGATGATGTTTTTACAGATGAAGGTATTAATGACTGGATTCATCAAGCTATTGTGCAGAATAAGAAAAGGCTTCTGGTTGCAAGAAAGAATAAAAAGATGAATAGACCACCAACTGCAAGGCAACAGAGAACTCTTCATGAGCAATATCTGAGGAATATGAAGGGTTGGAAATTGAAGGAGTTGAAACCATACTCTAATGAAGAAGTCAAGCAAAAGTTTGAGGCTCCTAAGAAAGAGATGGACAGGAAATTTAAACCTTTAACTGATTATGAGATCAAAGAGTTGACAAGAATCAAAGTAGCATCAAATGCCTATATGAATCCTGAGTCCACTGCTAAAATGGCCAAAGTATCAGATGTTGAGAAAGAGAAAGAGAAAGAGAATGTAGTTGAAGAGAAAAAGCCTGAACCTACTGTTGGCATAAAGAGATATGATAGAAGAATAAAGCAGGTGGCTAGAAAGAAGAGAAGAACTCAGTCATTGGTGATGAGTGACTCAGAAAAAGAAGAAAGTGATGAGCATCATCTTGAAGAGGTGACTGCTGATGATATGAAAAGAACAATGGATCTCACAGCTCATGTACCACAAAAGGAACCAGAGATAGTAAATGCAGTTCCTTTAGATACCAAGTATTCAATCATATCTTATTCACATACAGTCAGGGATGGAAGTGAAGCTTACTGGGAGGTTAAGAGGTCTAATAACCTGTATTATGGATTTGTTAGATTTTCTCAGATGCTACATTTTATGGATAGAGATGATGTGATGCAGATGTGGAGATTGTATAAAGAAAAATATAGTGATCTGAGACCAGAGGTGATATATGAAAGAATTCACTATTATTTTTTGAAGAACATGTTTGAGCCTGATGAGAGACATCTTGAATGGAGGGATTTGTTGAACTCCAGAGTTGATAGGTGGTATTTGTATCAATCTTGTGGAGTACATGAATTGGTTTGTAGGGGTGTTAAGGTCTACATGCTTGTGGAGAAGGAATACCCTTTGAATAAGAATACAACAGTGATTACTCAGATGTTAAAGCCTGGAATGTTAACATTGCAAAATAGTTTCTTTTCAGATGATCAGGCTTATAAACTGATAAGGAAATATGAGAAGATTCTTGAATCAAAGACTTCAAAACAGTAAAGTGTTTGGAAGCATCCTCCTAGTGATTAGCTGGGTTTAAAGGAAACTTGATGATTTTTGAAGAAAAATATCAAGTTTAGGGGAGGATTGTTGGGTCTAAAGATGCTGCTGTTAGAGAAATACACTAAGTGTAACTCTGCTGATCAGTTAAGTAACTCTGCTGATTAGCTTGGTGACTCTGCTGTTTTGTAACTCTGCTGGTTTGGAAGAATAAGCAAAGTGTAACTCTGCTGCTAGCCCACGAAGACTCTGCTGCTAGACTAGTTACTCTGCTGCTTATTAGATATGTATAGTATGTTAAGGATAAGTATAGAAAAGATACGTAAGATATTTTTCTTGTATAGAAAGTCTTGTAAACCGACTAGGACTTCTTTCGCTATAAAAGGAGGATCTAGGGTTAGGTTAGATATACGTATCATTATTGTTTTACACTTCAAGGTTTCTTGTAACCCTATTGCTATCGAGCAATCGTATTAATATATTGAAGTGTTGTTTGAGAATTTGTTCGTGTTTTTAATTCTTCTTAAGATCAAATATTAAGTTCCGCATAATATTTGATATACAACTCAAGATCAGTTTCTATACCGATTGCTTTAGGTTTATCTAAAGTAATTAATAAGATCGTGAAGCTCAACTGGGATCAACAGGATCCACGTGAATACCTTTGCTATCTATCACATGCCCAAGAAATTGCACATTCTCAACCCAGAAATCACACTTGGAAAATTTGGCATACAATTTCTCCTCTCTGAGCAGTTCCAGGATAGTTCTCAAGTGCTTTGCGTGTTCTTCTTTGTTATGGGAGTAGATGAGGATATCATCCATGAACAAAATTACGAACTTGTTAGGAATTATTAGAATATATTTATTTTTCATTCCTGCTGGTAGTTATATTCATTCCTGCTGGTAGTTATGGTTCCTGTTGTAGTTGGTTCCAGCTGGTAGTTCATTTTGTTTCTGCTGTTTAGTTAGTCATTGCTGCGGGTTATCCCGTATGTTTAGAATGTTTGTTAGAGTTATTTTTAGAAGAGATTGTGTATATCTCTTTACATGGTTTGTTATGAGCTGTATTAGGGTTTCTTAGTCTATAAAAGAAACCTGCAGCTAGGGTTTATGTACGCTTATCAAAAACATTATCATTAGTGAAATAAACGATCCATAGAGGATCAAAGTATTATAGTTATTCATTCTTCTTTAACTCTTGTGTTTAGTTTCCGCCTGAATACAAGTTTAATTCATAGAGATTCTCTTAGGCTGTTTGTGTTTACATAGACGGTCTACCAAGCTCATAAGATCTATCAAGGTGCCCGATCCTACAAGTGGTAACCGAGCCTGGTGAGGATCTCTGACAAAGAAGAAAAAGTTCTCTAAACAATCTCTTAAACCCTTTTTCAATGGAAGGCGACAATCCTAAAAATTCTGTCATCAATAATGAAAAACCTGAAACTTCACAAGTCCAACAACAAATAGTCACAACCACTGTGTCTAACAGTAATGCTAAATTCCCATACCTCAAGAAAGATGAGTACGAGATTTGGGCTATGAAGATGGAGTACTGGATCTCAAACAGTGATCATAACCTATGGAATGTGATCCTGAAAGGGAACGGCATGAAGAGAATAGGAAGGGATGAGAAAGGCAACATCACTATTCTTCCACCTATGTCTGCAGAAGAGCATATAGCTCTTCAAAGGGAGACCAAAGAAAGAACTCTTTTGCTTCAGGCTCTCCCAGAAGATCATATGGGTGACTTTCATCACCTGGATGATGCTAGGGAAATCTGGCGTGCTATAAAAGCTAGATTTGGAGGGAATGATGAGTCCAAAAAGATAAGGAAGTCCATGCTCAAGCAGGAGTTCCAGGAGTTCAGGATCTCTGAGGCTGAAGGGATTCACAAAGGTTATGACAGGTTTCAAAAGATCCTGAGCCAACTCAACCAGTTGCAGGCCAAGCCAGACAATGAAGACTACAACACCAAGTTTTTGAGGGCTCTACCTCCCTCCTGGTCTCAGATTTCCATCACCCTTAAGGCAAGAGGTGGGCTCGATTTCATGAGTTTTGATGATCTTTACAACAAGCTCAAGACCCTTGAAATTGACATCAAAGGGTATTCAACCTACTCATCTCACACTCCATCTAATACTGCATTTGTTAGTGCTACCAGTACTAACAAGGACTCATATGGTGGTAGCCCAACTCCCTCTTCTTCATCTGTTTCCTATTCCCCTGCTACACCTAGAACACAGCCAAGATCTGGCAATGTGGTTGAGGAGGTCCTTCATTCATTTGTTGCTGATAGTACACCAAAACAGCAGCTTACTTATGAAGATTTTGACCAGATTGATCAACTGGATCTGGAAGAGATGGACATCAAGTGGCAGTTTGCTATGCTGTCAGTGAGGGCCAACAGATTTGAGAAGAAGGCAGGGAGGATGATCAAATTCGATGGACAGGAAGGAGCAAGGTTTGACAAAAGGAAGGTGACATGCTACAAATGCTCACAACCAGGTCACTTTGCTAGAGAATGCCCAGATAAGAAGGTGGATGACAAAACAAGGTATTCTGCTTTCAAGATTCAAGAATTGGAGTCAGAAGATCCCAAAGCCTTGTTGTCTGTGGATTCCATGCTGGATTGGGAACAACATGAGGTAGCTGATGCAGTAAGAGGAGCTGCAAAGAACTATGGGATGATAGCTGGAGCTGGAAAGAAGGCACAAGTGGCTGAGGATTTTGCTTTGATGGGCTACCCATCTCAGGTACAAAATTGTCCATTTATATAGAACCTCAATATAAAGAATTGTTTATTAAAGATCAAGCCTATAGAAACTCACTTAATACGTTAGAAAAACAAAAGGTTTGGTACCAACAGAATCAGTTAGCTTATGAGGAAAAGATAAGGGTTTTGGAGAGAGACTTAAAGTACACCACTAATGAGTTAAAACATGTTGAGAGAGAATATGATAAGGTAATTTTAGAGAAAAAGGATTTACAAGCTAAGTTAGAAAGTGAAGAGATCAAATGTGCTTCATATAAAGAATCAACTAGGCTTGTAGATATATTGAATGCTAGTTCTCAGTATGTAAAGGCTAAGAGAGGTTTGGGGTGTCCTAAAACTGATGACTCTTCTGAGTCAAGAAGTTTTGACCCTACCCCTAAGGAGGAAAATTACCAAATACCTGTAAAGTATGTAAAAGAAGGAGAGATGCATGCTGTCCCTACTCCTATAAGAGGCTTGTTTAAACCTGTCCCTATCCACTCAGACCTTGACATAGACTTAAATGAATCATATATGTCCTATGGCAAAAAGTCCAGTGACTTGCCTAATCTTGATTGTGACTCTAATGATTTTGTCTCTTGTTCTAACAGTGACAAATCTTCAGAAATCAAGACAAATGATTTTGCATCTTGTGAATCAAGTGTCAAGTCTACCACCACCATGTCTGAAGATTTCTCCTTAGAAGTAGCTAATGATGAATCTCATTCCAAGACAGCTGCTTTTGAAGACAATTCTTCTGTTTTTGTTCAAAACAATGATGTTTCTAGTTTTGGTTCTGTTTCAAACAATGATGTTTCTGATTTTACTTCTGTTAAGAATAATTTTGATTCATCTTGTGGTTTTGATAATTTTGGTTGCAATAAGAAATGTCATGTTAAGAATAAATCTTTTAGAAAGAAGTCATGTTTTGTGTGTGGTAGTTATGCTCATCTTATCAAAGACTGTGACTTTTATGAGAATCAGATGAGTATGTGTGGTGGACAACAACAAACTAGGCCTATGTGGAACAATGTTAATGATATACCCCCATATGTTCCTCAAGCAGCAAGAATGAACTCTTGTAGAACTTCCTTTCCTGATGGCAAACCTGTTGCTGCTGGTAAGCCAGTTGCAGCTGGTAAACCTGTTGCTGCTGGTAAGCCTGTTGCTGCTGGTAAGCCAATTGCAGCTGGTAAACCTGTTGCTGCTGGTAAGCCAGTTCCATCTGGTAATCCCAATCCTGCTGGTTGGAAAAGAAAAGCTGCTAGACCTTTCTACAGACCTACAAGCACTTATTTTTAGAATGATTATAGGCCTGTGTATTATTATGACCCAATGCAAAGGGAGGGGGCAAGGTGGGAAACTGCTGTTAAGTCCTCAGCAGGTTGTTCTTGGAGAAACAATGACCAATATATGAGAATGGGGTCCAAGAACAATGGTGGATCTCATCAATCTCCATGGTTTAATTATTATTGATCCACAAGGCAGGCTCAAGTCAGTAATGGCTTGGGTCTCCCATGTATCTCATATTGTTGTATGTATTCTTTTGTTGTAGGATAATCCTCTTAGAAGTAAAGATGTAGGCATTGTTGACAGTGGATGTTCCAGGAGTATGACAGGAAACATTGAGAGACTGCATGATTTTGTACCCTTTAATGGAGGTACTGTGATGTTTGGTGGAGGAGATGGCAAGATAACAGGGAAGGGAACTATTAGGACATCAAAGCTGGATTTTGAGAATGTCTTTTATGTGAAGGAACTCCAGAACTTTAATTTGTTCTCTGTCTCACAAATTTGTGACAAGAAGAACAATGTTCTCTTCACTGAAACAGACTGTCTTGTGTTATCCAAAGATTTCAAGTTACCTGATGAGAGTCAGGTTGTACTTAAAGTTCCAAGAACGTTCAACCTTTACAGCTTTAATTTGAATGATGTCCAGCCTGAGGGTGATTTGGCTTGCTTGGTGGCAAAAGCTTCTGTGGATGAATCTACCAAATGGCACAGGAGGATGGCACATGTGAACTTCAAGACCATCAACAAACTGGCGAAGAATGGATTGGTACATGGGCTCCCTCTCAAGACCTTCACCAATGACCACAATTGTGTTGCCTGCAACAAAGGAAAGCAACACAAAGCTTCATACAAGGCCATTACTGCTGTGAGCACCATCACGGAGCCTCTTCAGCTACTTCATATGGATCTCTTTGGTCGTACTTCCATCAGAAATATTAACCATAAATACTACTGCCTGGTGATTACAGATGACTTTAGCAGGTTTTTTTGGAATTTCTTTTTAGGTACTAAAGATGAAACCTATCCTGTGATTGGGGACTTTATTGCCTTAATAGAAAACCAGCTAAATAAAAAGGTTAAGAGTATAACGTGTGACAATGGAACAGAGTTTAAAAATTCTAACCTAATTGAACTGTAACACCTAAAATCTGAAAAGCTGGTAAAATTACCAAATTGCCCCTACAAGTTTAAAAACTCATTTAAGAGCTCATAAAGTATCAAAACAATCCCAAACTTCTGGCAATGCACAAGATATGTTACCAAATAATTTTAACAACTTCATTCAACATTTATACAAGTGAAAAAAATTACTATAATGCCCCTAATAGAGCCGAATGAATTTACACTTAGTTTTATGATTATTAAAAATGTAATAAAATATGTTAAATAAGGAAAATACATATCAAATCAATTCCCAACCTATAATCACGAAATTCTGGCCTTATCCCTCCCATTTGACTCGTTTTTCCTATTTTAGAGTCAATCCATATCTTTTAGTTCGAAACCTAATTTGCCGAGTGGAGAAAAACACACAAAACAAATTCTTTGGCCTCCATACGACCTCCTAAAATTCCCAAGGTATTTTTCTGTGTTAGATCATCATCCAAGGAGTACTAGAAAAATTATTGTGAAGGTGTTCATCGTTCGAATCATTTTTGGCACAATTGTTTCTATCGCGACTACAATAAGGAGGTATAATTCGTATAAATTATTTCGGTCTTCACAAAATTCGTTTCTTAATTTTCTCATGTTCCTCATATCATTTTAACCTAGGAAAAATAGTGTTGGAGCTGTTCTTGGCCGAATTCGATTTATGAGGAATTAATTTCCTTTCGCACGTATATTACTAGGTGAATTCGTTATAAATCTTACGACCTCCATAAAATTCATTTCTTATTTTTCCTGAGATCCCTAGATGTTATATGACCTACGAAAAATGGTTGAAAGGTTTGAAGGCCATTCGTGGAGTCGTGGTGATTTTAGTTCATTTTTGCTATACGCGAAGGGAAAGAAATCGTGCAGCTCATTCTACACGTTCGAATCTTATTGTGGTATTCTTCTCAGATCTTATATGTGTTTAGAACACCAAATAAAATGATTACCACATACCATGCTCGATCTATAATTTATATGAAGATTAAACCAATAAAACGTGTATAAATGATGAAAAATAGCATACGATGTATAAAGGCTTCAAACATAATTTATTTAAGTATTTTGTGATGTTATATGACCTGTGAAAATGATCTACAAATTATCATGGACCAGACCTATCTATTTCGAAATTATTTTGTTAATCGTATTTTGGAATAAAACGTGTAAAAGAGGAAATAATTTCATACGATCTGAATGAGGTGAATTAGGGCTTGTTCTTGTGATGATTAATGGTGTTTAATGATTGTGTAATGATTAAAAGTATGTTAGATATGTTAGGGTTTGAATTCGTGGGTTTAAAGTGGTGAACGATTGGTTTTAAAATGTTTAGGGTAGGTTTTGTAACTTTTAAAACTCATGAGTTATTTTTAAAACTTACTTTGGGCTGTGTACTTTTCGTATAAAATATAAGTTGAGGGGGTCTAGTGTCATTTTTATATTTTAAAGGATTGAAATGTCTTTATTGATTAATTATGATTCGATTTGTAATTTAAATAATTAGAGGGACTAAACATGTAAATTCTGGAAACTTAAGGTTGATTTGAGTAATTAAATATATTCAGGGGGTTATGTGCTATTTTGGTAATTTAAGGGCTTAATATGTAATTGTTATTAATTAAAGATTGAGATTATAAGTTAAAGGACTAAATATGTAACTTTGATAATTAGAGGGACTTAATGTGTAAATTATGAATACTTGAGGATACATTCGTATAAGATGATAAAATAAGTGATCATTGTGTAAGTTTGTTAAGTTAAAGGTTTAATGTGTAACTATGAAATGTTGAAAGGGTTAAAATGTAACTTTTGTAATAAAGGGGTGTAAAGTGTAAATTGTGAAACCCAAATGGACTAAAGGTGTAATTCTGATCAAAGATACTTCATTTCCAAGTAATAATGATTTAACCAAGTTATACTATCCAATACTTACAAAATATGGAAACCTGCTAAAAATAGAAAGTTACTAAAAATGGAAAGGCAATTAATAAAGAATGAATTGTAATTCCCTTCTACTCCTCTAGGTGTGAAGAAGGAGAGACCTTGAGCTATTCCCTTATTTCTGTGCTTTGTTTATGTTTGTGCTTTCGTCATAAGGTACGGATACTCTACCCTTTTTAGTAAGGGTGTCTTTTCACCTATGCATTGATGTTGAGCTATGATTTAAACCTTTAGACATGAACCTTTTGACATGAACCTTTTGATATGACCTTGAGATATACCTTCTGATTATGACTTAGAGATGCACCCTTTGACATGACATTGAGACCTGACTCTTAGTTTGATACCCGAGCCATTTTATGTTACCTAGCCAGGAAGGTAACCTGGCCATGTCTGTGATGCACCACTGGCATGACTCCCGTGTGGGGGAGTGATTTCTCACACCGTCCCTTTTATGATTATCTGCCATGGCTACTATGATTTTGGGATGACTTTGAGTTTGGGGGCGTATGGGTTGCAATCCTAGATTTGTATGTTTAGTGGATTTAACTATGACTTTGAGTATGACTTTGAGGTGACTGGTACTGTGTGCAATACATGCCTTTCACATTTATGGGAGCTAGCTACTCCACCCTTTTGATACATGAGGACACCCCTCATATTATCTGGTTGCCTGAGAGGTATCCCCTCTGATTGTGAGATTATGGCTTTGAGACTATGATGTCGAGATTATGACTTTGAGTTTATGGGCTCGTGGTAGATGACTATCCTATGTTTCCTTATTACTCTTTTGCTTTGATTATACCTTATGACATTCCCAGTGCTTCATTATATTTCTGTTTCGTTATCTTTGTTTGTTTTATGTATCTGTTCACTGGGCTTTGTAAACTCAGCCGCACGTTTTCTTTTCGTGTGCGGCAGGTTTAAGTTGGAAGATGGGTATGAGTGAAGAGACTTTTGGACTTAGAAGACTTGATAGTTTTGGCCTAGAGATGATTAGAAGTTATTCTATTGTTAGAATTTGTATTCACTTTGTAACCTTGTAATTTCAGTATTTCATTTGTAACCTTTGAGAATCTTTGTATTACTTTTGAATGTATGCTTTGTTAGATCTGATATGAAACCATTTGCGTGACATCTTTACCCTTGTCGGGTTGGGGTGTTACAATTATGGTATCAAAGCCAGGTTGCGATTTGTAATACATTTACCCTTGGCCTGTGTAAGTTAGGACCGCTAAGTTTCCCTGTTGGCGCTCGTAGGACAACCTTTGAGAATTTTGCTTTAGGATTTCCCTATAGGAACTTAAATCTGATCAGTGAGGAATGGGTAGACTAAGACGTATATGTGAGTATCATTCACTTCCGCATCACTCTGATTCGTGCCTCTGCCTTTAGAAGTTTTGCAACTTAAAAACCAAGCAAGTTTGGAATACCTCGGAAAACCCACCTGGATACCTTTCACCATTTAAGGTTTCAATTTCAGATTTTGACACCCAACTCCGATTTGCTTGACAAACCATTTGACACCTTTCCGACCATATCATAGGTCGTTCAACCATAATGTGTTCGACACATTTTGTGAATTCATTGCTTATGCTGAATGTAAATGTATCATCCGATACTACTTAACTTTGCATAGATCCATTATTACTCCTATAAGTATACTGGTAATTATTAACCATGGATATAGGAAGTTGTGTTCCTTTCCTTTGAATGACGAACCTTGTTCTGCCAATCAGTTCCTTTGGAAGGATATGAAGTTATACAACCTCTGGATGGGTTTGTTAACTGAGCATGATGATACTGATAACGGATATTCTGTACATCTCACTTTTGACAATTATACGATGTTCGTGCTACTGATGATACACGCCCTACTTACGGCTTACGCTAAGAAGCCGGACAAATTCCTACACCTTGAACTGTTCGTTCATCCATCTCAACGCTTTCACTGAAACACGTGCTGAACTTCGATATATGAACTATCCGTCTGATTCGATGACTGTATTCGTTCTATGAATCTTTTGATCTTGACATGTCTTATTGTGTGGTTTTTGGTTATGGACTGGATGACTATTTGTAAAGTTGCCATAGACTATCTAATCTGAAATGTGATCTTAACAATCTATCTCACCCTATTTCGTTATGATGAATCTCTACACCTGAATCTGCTAAAATTCTGCCGATATGGAAGCACCAACCCTGAACTCATATGATTATCAAGTTTTCCTGAGAACCATTACTATCCACCTTTGGAAAGTTCCGCCATTATAAATATTCCGTTGTACGAAGATTTTCCGGTATTTTCGGTGTAATATGATTTTGCTCACCTCAGTGATTCTCTTGAAGTACTTTTGTTGGTCTATGAAGAAGAAAGGAAGAAGGATGTGACGACGTATTGACTATTGTGAACCTAACCGTACCACTATCAGTAATCATTATCCGTTTTCGAGTATCAATAATTGATTTGGTCTTCTTTTGAAACTTCGTATCTCATCGCATCGTTTTAGATTTGAAGGGCTGAAGCAGCAACCACGAGAACTTCTAAGAAGGGGGTTAACTACCCGAGAATAACCTCTGGGAAGTATTTCAGTCTTATTTTGAAGAAGAAGGAAGGCGACATGGAGAGTATGTGAAAGTTTTCCCCTAAACGATTTCAGAGACGGTCCTCGCACTCGTTATAACCTTAGGAGTTTGAATGATGCCAATGGTATTGGCTAGAATGGTCGTGTCATTGCGTATTTTCGACAAATTGTCATAGTATGACATTGTGTTATGTTCAAAAAATGAAAGAAGAACATAGAGATTATTGATGAGACGACCACTTGATCTGGGAGAGAAATTTGTTTGACATTCAGAAATTATTGTAGACGACACTACCCTGTATATTGTGAAGACAAAGCTTTCCACTGGAGGAACCGAGATCAAAGACAGTTATCAGAGTGAGAAACTTGGTGGAAGAGTAGTAAAAGACGGTGGCGACGAGCATTACCAGGGATGAAGCATATAGGAAGAAGAGTGGAGCTGGGATAATACTCGATCATATATTATGCAACCCGTGAAGATTACAGTTCGGGCATCAAGACAACCAGACCGTAGGAGACGAACCATTCAACACATAATCTGGAGTCGACGACGGCGGTGTTTACCTTAAAGCCTGGAGCTGTGTTAGAAGACCTGTCGAAGAAACGCAATCTTGTTTCTCTATTCATTTTAGTTGTACTAAGATGAATTGATAGCTGAAGCAGGCTTGCGGATGGAGGGATGCACAGTGATCATGTCAGAGACTACCGTTACGACGCCACAATAGCAAGAAGAGTTGCCGAAGGCTTGAGGAACCAGACTCAAGTTTGAAATTCCTTTTCACCATGAGAGAAGATGGACAAGCGGCAAATTGCTCCAGCTTGGAAGAAATTTTAAAATTTTGTATATGAATGGATGGATTTTAAAGCGGACACTGGTGTTTAGACGAGATGATTCTGTAGAGGATGAAGCTATCAACGACGTATTCATTTCCTCTTATTTCGTTACCTGATAATGAGGTCCTTTGAATGATTTGGCTCTCTGTTAGTAATTCTGTTCTATGTTCATTCTGCGTTTGTTGGATAACGAGTTGTAATAGAATTTTGACGAGCTATGGAAGGAATTTGGATATTTATGAATAGACGGATGTTGAAGTAACCACTTATTTTGGCTGAATTGATTTCGGTAAGTTATGCAGTCTTGGCGCTATTAATGACGTACCTGAATTCTGATGGACATTTTTGGATTTCTGTTACTCTTCGAGTAATTTCGTATTCTTAGTTATGATGTTTGACTTTGGTGACCCTGAGACTGTAGGTGGACTAGGTGGATTTAGATAAGTTGTGTTGTTCACGACTTGAGATAAAGTATGACCATCATGGGGGCATATTTATATGATGCTAGTATTATGACGCCTGATCAACGTGATAATACTTACATCATATAACGTGCACTTGTTGTGGGCATAGGATATTTCGAGAAGTGCCTTAGAACCTTAGAATTTCTGTTATCTGTTTGAGATCATCCGCGTTTAGTGAGACTTTAGATTCATTCTACCTATCCATTTGATCTGCTGTTCTGGATATTCGACTTGATACGTTTGGATGCTCGATGCGCGTTTTGCTGACCTTTGCACTTCCGATAATGATCATAAATTCTATTATAGGGCCTTCTGCCATTTGACGATGTCTAACGATAAGCTTTCTGTCCGTATGGATTCAATCTGTTTTGCTATATATACGTTCCGCATTCATTAAATCTGTTCATTTTGATCTGCTATGAGTTAAGATATGAGATTTTGGATTCTGAGAAAACAAGACCTGTTTGTTTATGAGAACACCTTTGGAAAATTCTTTGAAGCCGAGACTATTTGAAAAGCTGAAGAGTTACCTTTGCACCACCTCATGGTTACTACGATTCGATGTATTCTCATTTAATCCGCCCAATCAATTCGATGTAAACCCTATGTCCTGTTTGTACCTTTTACTAGAGAATTCGATAATCATCCGTACATTGGTACGTTACCATTTGGATTCGCACTCAGCATAGTGTGTCTCTGTTTTGTTTCCGATCCTTTCATTTCTGATTCTTTGCAAATTTTGAGGACGAAATTTTTCTGTTAGAGGGGAAGAAGTTGTAACACCTAAAATCTGAAAAGCTGGTAAAATTATCAAATTGCCCCTACAAGTTTAAAAACTCATTTAAGAGCTCATAAAGTATCAAAACAATCCCAAACTTCTGGCAATGCACAAGATATGTTACCAAATAATTTTAACAACTTCATTCAACATTTATACAAGTGAAAAAAATTACTATAATGCCCCTAATAGAGCCGAATGAATTTACACTTAGTTTTATGATTATTAAAAATGTAATAAAATATGTTAAATAAGGAAAATACATATCAAATCAATTCCCAACCTATAATCACGAAATTCTGGCCTTATCCCTCCCATTTGACTCATTTTTCCTATTTTAGAGTCAATCCATATCTTTTAGTTTGAAACCTAATTTGCCGAGTGGAGAAAAACACACAAAACAAATTCGTTGGCCTCCATACGACCTCCTAAAATTCCCAAGGTATTTTTCTGTGTTAGATCATCATCCAAGGAGTACTAGAAAAATTATTGTGAAGGTGTTCATCGTTCGAATCATTTTTGGCACAATTGTTTCTATCGCGACTACAATAAGGAGGTATAATTCGTATAAATTATTTCGGTCTTCCACAAATTCGTTTCTTAATTTTCTCATGTTCCTCATATCATTTTAACCTAGGAAAAATAGTGTTGGAGCTGTTCTTGGCCGAATTCGATTTATGAGGAATTAATTTCCTTTCGCACGTATATTACTAGGTAAATTCGTTATAAATCTTACGACCTCCATAAAATTCATTTCTTATTTTTCCTGAGATCCCTAGATGTTATATGACCTACGAAAAATGGTTGAAAGGTTTGAAGGCCATTCGTGGAGTCGTGGTGATTTTAGTTCATTTTTGCTATACGCGAAGGGAAAGAAATCGTGCAGCTCATTCTACACGTTCGAATCTTATTGTGTTATTCTTCTCAGATCTTATATGTTTTTAGAACACCAAATAAAATGATTACCACATACCATGCTCGATCTATAATTTATATGAAGATTAAACCAATAAAACGTGTATAAATGATGAAAAATAGCATACGATGTATAAAGGCTTCAAACATAATTTATTTAAGTATGTTGTGATGTTATATGACCTGTGAAAATGATCTACAAATTATCATGGACCAGACCTATCTATTTCGAAATTATTTTGTTAATCGTATTTTGGAATAAAACGTGTAAAAGAGGAAACAATTTCATACGATCTGAATGAGGTGAATTAGGGCTTTTTCTTGTGATGATTAATGGTGTTTAATGATTGTGTAATGATTAAAAGTATGTTAGATATGTTAGGGTTTGAATTCGTGGGTTTAAAGTGGTGAACGATTGGTTTTAAAATGTTTAGGGTAGGTTTTGTAACTTTTAAAACTCATGAGTTATTTTTAAAACTTATTTTGGGCTGTGTACTTTTCGTATAAAATATAAGTTGAGGGGGTCTAGTGTCATTTTTATATTTTAAAGGATTGAAATGTCTTTATTGATTAATTATGATTCGATTTGTAATTTAAATAATTAGAGGGACTAAACATGTAAATTCTGGAAACTTAAGGTTGATTTGAGTAATTAAATATATTCAGGGGGTTATGTGCTATTTTGGTAATTTAAGGGCTTAATATGTAATTGTTATTAATTAAAGATTGAGATTATAAGTTAAAGGACTAAATATGTAACTTTGATAATTAGAGGGACTTAATGTGTAAATTATGAATACTTGAGGATACATTCGTATAAGATGATAAAATAAGTGATCATTGTGTAAGTTTGTTAAGTTAAAGGTTTAATGTGTAACTATGAATGTTGAAAGGGTTAAAATGTAACTTTTGTAATAAAGGGGTGTAAAGTGTAAATTGTGAAACCCTAAGGACTAAAGGTGTAATTCTGATCAAAGATACTTCATTTACAAGTAATAATGATTTAACCAAGTTATACTATCCAATACTTACAAAATATGGAAACCTGCTAAAAATAGAAAGTTACTAAAAATGGAAAGGCAATTAATAAAGAATGAATTGTAATTCCCTTCTACTCCTCTAGGTGTGAAGAAGGAGAGACCTTGAGCTATTCCCTTATTTCTGTGCTTTGTTTCTGTTTGTGCTTTCGTCATAAGGTACGGATACTCTACCCTTTTTAGTAAGGGTGTCTTTTCACCTATGCATTGATGTTGAGCTATGATTTAAACCTTTAGACATGAACCTTTTGACATGAACCTTTTGATATGACCTTGAGATATACCTTCTGATTATGACTTAGAGATGCACCCTTTGACATGACATTGAGACCTGACTCTTAGTTTGATACCCGAGCCATTTTATGTTACCTAGCCAGGAAGGTAACCTGGCCATGTCTGTGATGCACCACTGGCATGACTCCCGTGTGGGGGAGTGATTTCTCACACCGTCCCTTTTATGATTATCTGCCATGGCTACTATGATTTTGGGATGACTTTGAGTTTGGGGGCGTATGGGTTGCAATCCTAGATTTGTATGTTTAGTGGATTTAACTATGACTTTGAGTATGACTTTGAGGTGACTGGTACTGTGTGCAATACATGCCTTTCACATTTATGGGAGCTAGCTACTCCACCCTTTTGATACATGAGGACACCCCTCATATTATCTGGTTGCCTGAGAGGTATCCCCTCTGATTGTGAGATTATGGCTTTGAGACTATGATGTCGAGAGTATGACTTTGAGTTTATGGGCTCGTGGTAGATGACTATCCTATGTTTCCTTATTACTCTTTCGCTTTGATTATACCTTATGACATTCCCAGTGCTTCATTATATTTCTGTTTCGTTATCTTTGTTTGTTTTATGTATCTGTTCACTGGGCTTTGTAAGCTCAGCCGCACGTTTTCTTTTCGTGTGCGGCAGGTTTAAGTTGGAAGATGGGTATGAGTGAAGAGACTTTTGGACTTAGAAGACTTGATAGTTTTGGCCTAGAGATGATTAGAAGTTATTCTATTGTTAGAATTTGTATTCGCTTTGTAACCTTGTAATTTCAGTATTTCATTTGTAACCTTTGAGAATCTTTGTATTACTTTTGAATGTATGCTTTGTTAGATCTGATATGAAACCATTTGCATGACATCTTTACCCTTGTCGGGTTGGGGTGTTACATGAACACTGTGGGATTAAGGGGATTAAAAGGGGTTATAGTAATGCTAGAACTCTACAACAAAATGGGGATGCTGAGAGGAAAAATAGAACCCTTATAGAAGCAGCTAGATCAATGCTGGCTGACTCTAAGTTGCCTACCATGTTTTGGACTGAAGCTGTTTGCACTGCTTGTTATGTTCTGAATAGGGTATCTATTACTAGTCCCCACAACAAAACACCTTATGAGCTTTTGTCTGGGAAGGTTCCTAACATCAGTTATCTTAAACCTTTTGGATGTCATGTAACTATTTTGAATACTAGTGATCACCTAGGAAAATTTGAAGGAAAGGCAGATGAGGGGTTTATTGTTGGTTATTCTGCTCATAGTAAGGCCTATAGGGTTTATAATTTGTCAGCTAAGAGAATAGAAGAGACACTCAATTTAAGATATCTTGAGGATAAACCTAATGTACAGGGTGCAGGTCATGAGTGGTACTTTGACCTGGATTATCTGAATGATAATTTAGGTTATGCAAGATTCAAAGCTAATCAATCTGTTGGTACACATGATTATGATACTAACAATGCATGTACCTCAGATGATGATTCAGACTCAGAGTGTGATGAACGACCCATTGTTGTTCCTTCTTTTCCCTCTAACCACTTTTCAGGTACTGAGCTTAAAGATTCTTCTGATAAGGCTGAAGGTAATCCAAGTTTTGCTGAAGATCTTGCTAGGCTTCAAAGGCAAGAACATGATGCCAAGGAAGCTGCTGAAAAGTTTGGTTTTGGATTCTCACAAGAAACAGAGGAGATCTTACGAAAAGCTTATGATGAAGCCCGCAGGAATCTGGATTCTGCTGGTGGTGTTCCGGTTCCTGCTGCTGCTACCAATTCTGCTGATAGCTCTTCTGTTCCTGCTGATGTCACAATTCCTGCTGGTTCTTTTTCCACTTCTTCTGCTGATACAATGGGTTTTAATGAACCGCCTACAAGGTACCCAAGTCCATCGGACCTTGGGAATTCACTCTCTTCAGGATCTAAGTTGGAGGATCCTCATCATCAATCAAGCACATGCATCTTCACTCACTCCTCATATGATGGTGAAATTAATCCCTCTATCTCTAATCAAGCCTCAACCTTTGATGTCAATCCCACTGCTACCAAGAGGATTAACACTGTTCATCCTCAATCTTTGATACTTGGAGATCCCAATTCACCTGTTCAGACAAGAAGCAAGTTGAAACAACCTGGTTTTGTAGAATCTGCATTTGTGAGTTATATTCAGGATCAGCTAAGGAGTAATCATAAAGACTATCTTCATTGCCTCTATGCTTGTTTTCTGTCTCAAATAGAACCAAGCAGTGTAGTTCAAGCTCTTGATAATTCTGATTGGGTTGAGGCTATGTAAGAGGAAATGCAGCAGTTTCAAAATCAGAAAGTCTGACAGTTAGTACCTTTGCCTGAAGGAAAGCATGCGATTGGAACAAAATGGATTCTCAAGAATAAAGGGATGCTAGGGGAATTGTGGTTCGAAACAAAGCTCGGTTGGTTGCTCAAGGACATCGAAAAAAGGAGGGTATTGACTATGATGAGGTGTTTGCACTAGTAGCAAGAGTTGAAGCTATTCGATTGTTTTTAGCTTTTGCATCATTCATGGGGTTTGTGGTTTATCAGATGGACGTGAAGAGTGCATTTCTTTAGGGTAGAATTGAAGAAGAGGTCTATGTTACTCAACCAAAGGGATTTGTGGACCCACAGAATCCTGATTTGGTTTACAAAGTAGTAAAAGCACTCTATAGCCTTCATCAGGCACCAAGGGCATGGTATGCCAGGTTGTCTGCCTTTTTGCTAAAACATGGTTACAGAAGAGGGGAAATAGACAAGACACTCTTCATCAGGAAGAATTACAAAGATATCATCCTTGTTCAAGTTTATGTAGATGATATCATTTTTGGTTCCACTAATGAAGCTTGGTGTAGGGAATTTGAGGAATTGATGAAAAGTGAATTTGAGATGAGTGCTATGGGAGAAATGACATTTTTCTTGGGCTTACAGGTTAAGCAAAAGCCTGATGGAATTTTTATCAGCCAGGAGAATTATGTGCAAGACATACTTAAGAAGTTTGACTTGGAAAGTGTGAAGACTGCAACTACACCATATGAAGCTCCAAAGCCTAAGTCCAATACTGAACCTGATGCTGCTATTAATGTTGACTTATACAGATCCATGATAGGTTCATTGATGTATTTGACAGCTTCTAGACCTGACATCATGTTTGCAGTCAGTGCTTGTTCCAGACATCAAGTTTCACCATTAACTTCACACTTGAATGCAGTCAAGAAGATCTTCAAATACCTAAAAGGACAACCTAAGTTAGGTCTTTGGTACCCAAGAGATTCTCCTTTTGTGCTGGAAGCTTATAGTGACAGTGACTATGCTTGTGCTAACTTTGATAGAAAATCTACTACTGGGGGTTGTCAGTTTCTAGGAAGAAGGTTGGTTTCTTGGCAATGCAAGAAGCAGACTATAGTGGCTACATCTTCTATTGAGGCAGAGTATGTTGCTGCTGCTAGCTGCTGTGGACAGGTACTTTGGATGCAAAATCAGTTGTTAGACTATGGGTTCAACTTCATGAACACTAAAATCTTTATTGATAACCAAAGCACTATCTGCATTGTTAAGAACCCTGTTTTTCACCAAAGGACAAAGCACATAGAGATTAGGCACCATTTTATACGAGATGCTTATGAGAAGCATCTTATCCAAGTGCTTAAAATTCACACTGATGACAATGTGGCTGATTTGTTAACCAAGGCTTTTGATGGACCAAGATTTAACCATTTGGTGGTCCATATTGGGATGCTTAATCCTTAAGTGCTGAGATTGAGGGGAGGTATAAGTCTAAGGGGAGGCTTATTGTTGTATATTTTTTGTTTTCTTTGTTTTCTTGTTTCTGCTTTTTTTTCTTTTATGTTTATTTTATTTTCTTTAAAGTTTTAGTTAAAAAAAAAAAAAAAAAAAAAAAAAAAAAAAAAAAAATAGCTTGTATACTAACCATTTGCAGGTACAGTGTTGGTTTTTAACCACACAACAAATGGTAATCAACTCACCATGTCTAACAGACAAGAAAGAGTTGACTCACCATGAGGGTACGGCTCTGGTGTGATAATCAAATCCGTTGATAGTTGTAATAGTTTGCTCAAAACTATAGGGTTCTCAACTCACCAATGTTTCATTACTGAGAGTTGAAATGGTTTTCAATTCACCATGGATTTTACTCCTTTTGGGTTCCAAAGAATTGGCTAGCCCACAAGTATATGGCTTGTGGTAAAGGCAGTGGAAAACCATATTTGGTAATCAATTCACCAAAGGTTATCTTAAACCTAAGAACTGGCTAGTCCTGAGCAAACGGCTACAGGTAAAGACAACTCAAATCCGTTTACAGTTGATGATTTACTAAAAATCATATGGTTATCAATGTACCATGGTCTTACACACCTAAACATTGGCTACTCCAGTAGTGATGGCTATTGGTAAAGAGACATCAAATCCATTAATTTTCAATGATTCATCTCTCACAGGAGTTAACACACCTGGATGTGATGAGAATAGTATGAAACTTAAAATTTTGATGTACAAATAGTCATGGTTGCTGCTACTGGTTACCTTCTGTTGCTGCTGGATACTTGGACTTAAAGATAAAGGTTACTTGTTGTTGCTGGTCATAGTCTGGTTGCTGCGGGTTACTGTATTGTTGCTGCTGCAGATCAAGTTCAATCCTCTACCTCTGGACGTCAAAGATCTACCAAGAAACTTGAAGTTAACCTAGTCAAATTCAAGTTTAGGGGAGGATTGTTAGGAATTATTAGAATATATTTATTTTTCATTCCTGCTGGTAGTTATATTCATTCCTGCTGGTAGTTATGGTTCCTGCTGTAGTTGGTTCCAGCTGGTAGTTCATTTTGTTTCTACTGTTTAGTTAGTCATTGCTGCGGGTTATCCCGTATGTTTAGAATGTTTGTTAGAGTTATTTTTAGAAGAGATAGTGTATATCTCTTTACACGGTTTGTTATGAGCTGTATTAGGGTTTCTTAGTCTATAAAAGAAACCTGCAGCTAGGGTTTATGTACGCTTATCAAAAACATTATCATTAGTGAAATAAACGATCCATAGAGGATCAAAGTATTATAGTTATTCATTCTTCTTTAACTCTTGTGTTTAGTTTCCGCCTGAATACAAGTTTAATTCATAGAGATTCTCTTAGGCTGTTTGTGTTTACATAGACGGTCTACCAAGCTCATAAGATCTATCAAGGTGCCTGATCCTACAGAACTTGTCCAAATAAGGCTTGCACACCCGGTTCATTAGGTCCATAAACACAGCTGGTACGGTTGTTAGACCGAATGGCATTACTTGGTATTCGTAGTGGCCGTATCGTGTCCTGAAAGCTGTCTTAGGAATGTCTTCTTCCCTAACTCTCAGTTGATGATAACCTGACCTCAGATCAATTTTCGAGTAGACACTCGATCCTTGCAATTGGTCGAACAGGTCGTCGATTCTAGGTAATGGATATCGATTCTTCACGGTAAGTTTGTTCAATTCACGATAATCGATGCACATCCGGAAGGATCCATCTTTCTTCTTAACAAACAGCACCGGAGCTCCCCATGGCGAAGAACTCGGGCGTATGAATCCTTTATCTGACAATTCTTGCAATTGCTCAGACAATTCTTTCATCTCGGATGGTGCCAACCTATAGGGTGCTCGTGCAACTGGTGTCGCTCCTGGCACTAGGTCGATCTGAAATTCCACTTGTCGGGTTAGTGGAAGACCAGGCAGGTCTTCGGGAAATACTTCAGGGAAATCTTTAACAATTGGTACGTCTTCTAGTCGCTTATCCTCTGACTTTTTCTCGGTTACTTGAACCAAAAATGCAAGACACCCTCGGTCGATGTACTTCATCGTTTTAACGCATGATATGACACTTAGCCAGGTTTTACTTCGTTCGCCACGAACAACCAAAGTTTCTCCTTCGTGCGGAATGTGAACAACCTTCTCGTCGCATATGATTCTAGCATGGTTCTTGGATAACCAATCCATGCCGACGACTACGTCGAAACTACCGAGTCGAATAAGCATAAGGTCTATGTCGAATGGTTGATTTAATAGGAGTAAGGTGCAACCTTGGATCACGGTGTTAGTTTCTACTAGCTTTCCGTCGGCTAGTTCTATTTCGTAGGTGGTGTCTAATTCTGTAACACCCCAACTTGGCAAGGGCAAAGATGTCACAAATATATGGCTTCATATCAGAACAAACATAACATTCAATAATAAAACAGCGGAAGTCTTAACATTAAAATCCAAAGGAAAATAAGTCAACACGACTTATATCAAGTGCAAGACAGAAATAACGAAGTACAAAACAGAATCCAAAATGCCCAAACAATGGCATAACAGAAATAATATCCAAATGGTCACACTAGAATGACAAGGTCTAAACTTCACACAAGTTGCTCTCATCCCAAGCTAAACCCAGCTCCTAGCTTAAATGTACCTGCCGCAGGAAAAGAAATGCGGCTGAGCTACGAGAGCTCAGTGAACAGATATAACAGAAACAAGCAATAATACAGAATAATGAATAAGAAAGAAATACGAACCGGTCAGGAATAATGTGCAAGTATAATGTAACAGTAATGAAAGATAAGTGATGTCAAGGTCATGCAAATATGCCAAAGGTTAAGGAAAGTAGTACAGGTAAGTGTAAGGGTAACAGAAATCCACTACGAGCTCAGAAATCAGAGATATCATAATCATGTAGCCATATCAGAAATCCAGAGGGATGCCTCTCAAGTAACCAGATAATATGAGGGGTATCCTCATGTATCAGATACACCAGGGTGAGGGGTTACCTCATAGGGTTGGAGTCATGAGCTCCCAGAGGTTGTGAAAGACGTGCATCGCACACACCATCAGTCACCAGATATAACAAGTAATATAAACAGATCAGGTCAAGTCTAGGATGCATCCATACGCCCCAGGTGGCCAGAGTCTACCAATACACACCATATAATCAAGTCAGGGACGGGATAGGAAATCTCTCTCCTACCCTAGAGTCAAGTCATTGGTGCATCAATGACAAGGACATGAACACCTCATGCCTGGTGGGTGGCTCGTAATATCAAACTGTGGGTCAGGGTCAAGTGTCAAGTATCAAGTGTGAAGTGTCAAGTATCAGGTGTCAAGTATCAAGTATCAGGTGTCAAGTATCAGGTTGTTTAGAATCAAGTTCCATATCAGGGTTCAAGACAGGATATTAGAAGGTTCATATCAAAGGGTTCCATATCAGGTAGTCCAAAGGTTCAATATCAGGGAGGTCAATATCAGGAAGGTCGATATTAGTTTGTTTAAAAGTTCATTTTAACAGTTTATATTACAAGTCCATATCATAGGTGTTGAAAAGAAATCCTTTAATAATGACTTTCATAAAAGTGATCTTTAAAACAGTTTCATAAAGAAGGTCTTTTAAAAATGGTTTCTATAAAGATAGCCTTACGAATAGTTTCTTAGAACATTTCCCTAAATCATTTAAAAAGGTTTTCTCATCCAGTTATAATATCACAAGTATCAAGGTTCAAGTCAAGGTTTTATGGCAGGGTTCGTATCAAGGTTCATGGCAGGGTTCAGAACAAGGTGTAAACCAAAGATCAAGACAGGGTTTAAACAAAGGTTCAAGAACAAGTACAACAGATCAAGGTTCACAAGCAAGGAAAACATAGCAATGGCATCGGGAAATCCTAATACGAATCAAGATCAATAATCAAAAGAGAACGAAGGCACCTTACTAAAAAGGGCAGAATATCTGTACCTTATTTCAATGCAAGCACACAAAATAGAAAAGGCTGACAGGAAATCAAATCACTCCCTCCTCGAACCTAAGGAGTAGAAAACAGAAATACGAAAGGGGTTTTCAGTTATCTTCCCATTATAAGTAACTTCTATTTTTAGTAGGTTTCCAGAATTTAGTAAGTTTCCATAATTATCAGATATTATCATTTCAGATTAGGTTGAACCTTTATTCAAAGATTATTATGGAATACAGTACATTTTATCAAGTTACAGAAGTTTAGGGTTAATTATGACAATTATACAATGTTTAGGGTTTTAAATGTAACTTCATTAATTTCCAAGGTCATTAGTGAAAATTACTTTAAGTTACAGAATTATACACTCACTTTATTCAGAATTACATTTTATTCCCTTAAGTTTCACAATTTACAGATTACACCCCTTTAGTTACATAATTTACAAAACCAACCTTATAATTACATATTTTACAAATTAAACCCTACAATATCCATAATTACCAACCAAGCATATTATATTTCAAATTTACAGAATATACCATCAGAATTTAGTATTTTACAGATTAGACCCCTCAGAATTCAGAATTTACATATTTAGTCCTTTAAGTTTACAAAACATATATATTAAGTCATAATTCATAACAATTACATAATTAGCCCATAAATCCTCAAAATTACACAAAAACCTTTTTATATCAGTATTAACTCAAAACAACCTCAATATTTCAGATTTACACTTTTGGTCCCTCACTTTTAATTAATTTCAAATCGAAACCCTAATATGCCATTAATTCATTATATTGCAATATTTACACTTAGGACCCCAATGTTATATTTTTCCCACATTCCTACAGATGTATATGATCTTACAAAAATGTCCCAGAAGTTTCAAAGTTGACAAAACAGGTCCTTATACTTTTTCTTTTAGATCGGATTATACTTTTTACAAACAATTACAAACCCTACTATTTACCAATCATTGCACCATCATTAATTCATCCTTAAAACACATTTAATGACTAGAATTTCATCCAAGAACCCAAACCCTAGTAACCCCGATTTTTATTTTATTTGCTTTCTTTATTTTCATGAAATCCGGTTTTAACAATAATTCACCACGTTAAATCTAGGCTTCCAAAAATCAAACTCATATTTTTCCCAGATCATAAGACTTATAAAGAACCCACGAAAAATAATTAGCATGCCCAAAAAAATCGTTTAACATATATTTGATATTTACGTATGTTTTAGACATCCAAATTACCACGACATGATTTAGGCTACCATAATTCGATCTATCATTTTTCCCAGGTCTATTACATCATATGAGGTCTAAATAAAATAGCTATCATGTCCAGAAATTCGGATTACATATTTTTGTGATTTACGTGTTTTATGATCATTATATTTTCATACGCATAGATTAGCATGCATGAATCGATTCAAATAATTTATATGAGTTATATAACATGTAAAGATCACAGGAAAATTTCTATATAAATTTTAGAACATGTGATTGAGTCGTATGAATTATTACCTTGCGTTTGAGCAATTCGACAAGAAAAATGGAACAAGAACGAACCAATGAAAACACGCAGCAACCCTTATTTTTCCTAGCTTCCTTGCACCTCCAAGAACCCCAAAAAAATCCTTGTTCACGCCCAGAACTTGTGTGATTGCCTTGGTCGAATTATTTTGTGTCGCTAAGGGTTTTTCTCTTTGTTTTGCGATTAGGTTTTGAGAGGAAAAATAAAAGAGATTTGTTTATATCTTAAGAACCGACTTAGGGGGGGCAGAGAATCAGGAAATTCGGTTCTTAGTATCACAATATATTTTGGGTTGATTTTCTTAGACCTTTCCTAATTTATTTTGACATATTATTTAATTAAAAAGAATTAAACATTATATTTAGTTAATTGTGTAATTCGGAAATTTAATAAATAAATGAGTATGATATATTTTTTTGAACATTGAAAATGATGTAACCTTGTCCCAGAAATTTTTTTGTTTCAGATATAGTTCGATTTCAGAAGTTTTGGAATTATTTCAGAATTTTATAAGTTGTTTAATTAGGTTTTATGTTATCAGGGGTAATTTGGTCATTTTATGGCTTCATCTGAATTTAAGGTATTACAACTTCTTCCCCACTAACAAAAAAAATTTCGTCCTCAAAATTTGCAAGGAATCATAAATGAAAGAGAACGGAAACCAAACAAGGACATACCAGACGTGCGATCAGTCCGGTCACCAGAAACCATAAAGACACGACCGGTATGAGGAGCAGGAGGAGGAGGATCAAGAAATTTCTCAATTGCTGACGTAGATTGCTTAGGACAATTTCTCACTTGATGCTCAGAAGAACCACATCTGAAACAAGCACCAGACGTCGTACGACAAGCTCCAGTATGGTTTTTCCCACAAGAACCACAAATAGGTAAGGAAGTAGAGTACTCAGATGATCTCCTCTGCGAGTTTGATCCAGTAGCCCGATCTTGCTGATAGCCTCTAGAAGAATGATCTCTCCGCTGCCGTTTGGTTGACGCTGCGCTCTTGACGATCACCATCCTGCTTAGAAACTGACCTCGAATCTCGGCCCCTCGAATCTGATTTCTTCTGGTAGTACCTCTTGCCCGAATACTCCTTGACGTCCCGACTCTGAATCTGTTGCTGCACCTTGTCGCCATCACGGTCTCGTTTGTAACCAACGCTCTCATGAAAATCTCGATGTTGCGAGCTGCATCGCAACATGCTGACGGATCCGCAAACTCCGAATTAAGCCGACGATCAAGAAAATATGACAGAACAGAACATGAAGAATGACAGAGCAGAACAGGAAAATATGACAGAGCAGAATCAAGGAAAGATGACAGAGCATAACAGGAAAAGAGAGTGCGCGTGCGGAAACCTAATGTCTACCCAATCCTCACAGGTCAATGGCCTAAGCCTACGGGTTTCGAATGCCTATCTCTGACACCATAAATTGAAACACCCCAACCCGGCAAGGGCAAAGATGTCACAAATATATGGCTTCATATCAGAACAAACATAACATTCAATAATAAAACAGTGGAAGTCTTAACATTAAAATCCAAAGGAAAATAAGTCAACACGACTTATATCAAGTGCAAGACAGAAATAACGAAGTACAAAACAGAATCCAAAATGCCCAAACAATGGCATAATAGAAATAATATCCAAATGGTCACACTAGAATGACAAGGTCTAAACTTCACACAAGTTGCTCTCATCCCAAGCTAAACCCAGCTCCTAGCTTAAATGTACCTTCCGCAGGAAAAGAAATGTGGCTGAGCTACGAGAGCTCAGTGAACAGATATAACAGAAACAAGCAATAATACAGAATAATGAATAAGAAAGAAATACGAACCGGTCAGGAATAATGTGCAAGTATAATGTAACAGTAATGAAAGATAAGTGATGTCAAGGTCATGCAAATATGCCAAGGGTTAAGGAAAGTAGTACAGGTAAGTGTAAGGGTAACAGAAATCCACTACGAGCTCAAAAATCAGAGATATCATAATCATGTAGCCATATCAGAAATCCAGAGGGGATGCCTCTCAAGTAACCAAATAATATGAGGGGTGTCCTCATGTATCAGATACACCAGGGTGAGGGGTTACCTCATAGGGTTGGAGTCATGAGCTCCCAGAGGTTGTGAAAGACGTGCATCGCACACACCATCAGTCACCAGATATAACAAGTAATATAAACAGATCAGGTCAAGTCTAGGATGCATCCATACGCCCCAGGTGGCCAGAGTCTACCAATACACACCATATAATCAAGTCAGGGACGGGATAGGACATCTTTCTCCTACCTTAGAGTCAAGTCATCGGTGCATCAATGACAAGGACATGAACACCTCATGCCTGGTGGGTGGCTCGTAATATCAAACTGTGGGTCAGGGTCAAGTGTCAAGTATCAAGTGTCAAGTGTCAAGTATCAGGTGTCAAGTATCAAGTATCAGGTGTCAAGTATCAAGTATCAGGTGTCAAGTATCAGGTTGTTCAGAATCAAGTTCCATATCAGGGTTCAAGACAGGATATCAGAAGGTTCATATCAGAGGGTTCCATATCAGGTAGTCCAAAGGTTCAATATCAGGGAGGTCAATATCAGGAAGGTCGATATCAGTTTGTTTAAAAGTTTATTTTAACAGTTTATATTACAAGTCCATATCATAGGTGTTGAAAAGAAATCCTTTAATAATGACTTTCATAAAAGTGATCTTTAAAACAGTTTCATAAAGAAGGTCTTTTAAAAATGGTTTCTATAAAGATAGCCTTACGAATAGTTTCTTAAAACATTTCCCTAAATCATTTAAAAAGGTTTTCTCATCCAGTTATAATATCACAAGTATCAAGGTTCAAGTCAAGGTTTTATGGCAGGGTTCGTATCAAGGTTCATGGCAGGGTTCAGAACAAGGTGTAAACCAAAGATCAAGACAGGGTTTAAACCAAGGTTCAAGAACAAGTACAACAGATCAAGGTTCACAAGCAGGGAAAACATAGCAATGGCATTGGGAAATCCTAATACGAATCAAGATCAATAATCAAAAGAGAACGAAGGCACCTTACTAAAAAGGGCAGAATATCTGTACCTTATTTCAATGCAAGCGCACAAAATAGAAAAGGCTGACAGGAAATCAAATCACTCCCTCCTCGAACCTAAGGAGTAGAAAACAGAAATACAAAAGGGGTTTTCAGTTATCTTCCCATTATAAGTAACTTGTATTTTTAGTAGGTTTCCAGAATTTAGTAAGTTTCCATAATTATCAGGTTTCCAGAATTAATAGATATTATCATTTCAGATTAGGTTGAACCTTTATTCAAAGATTATTATGGTATACAGTACATTTTATCAAGTTACAGAAGTTTAGGGTTAATTATGACAATTATACAATGTTTAGGGTTTTAAATGTAACTTCATTAATTTCCAAGGTCATTAGTGAAAATTACTTTAAGTTACAGAATTATACACTCACTTTATTCAGAATTACATTTTATTCCCTTAAGTTTCACAATTTACAGATTACACCCCTTTAGTTACATAATTTACAAAACCAACCTTATAATTACATATTTTACAAATTAAACCCTACAATATCCATAATTACCAACCAAGCATATTATATTTCGGATTTATAGAATATACCATCAGAATTTAGTATTTTATAGATTAGACCCCTCAGAATTTAGAATTTACATATTTAGTCCTTTAAGTTTACAAAACATATATATTAAGTCATAATTCATAACAATTACATAATTAGCCCATAAATCCTCAAATTTACACAACAACCTTTTTATATCAGTATTAACTCAAAACAACCTCAATATTTCAGATTTACACTTTTGGTCCCTCACTTTTAATTAATTTCAAATCAAAACCCTAATATGCCATTAATTCATTATATTGCAATATTTACACTTAGGACCCCAAAGTTATATTTTTCCCACATTCCTACAGATGTATATGATCTTACAAAAATGTCCCAGAAGTTTCAAAGTTGACAAAACAGGTCCTTATACTTTTTCTTTTAGATCGGATTATACTTTTTACAAACAATTACAAACCCTACTATTTACCAATCATTGCACCATCATTAATTCATCCTTAAAACTTATTTAATGACCAGAATTTCATCCAAGAACCCAAACCCTAGTAACCCCGATTTTTATTTTATTTGCTTTCTTTATTTTCATGAAATCCGGTTTTAACAATAATTCACCACGTTAAATCTAGGCTTCCAAAAATCAAACTCATATTTTTCCCAGATCAAAAGACTTATAAAGAACCCACGAAAAATAATTAGCATGCCCAGAAAAATCGTTTAACATATATTTGATATTTACGTACGTTTTAGACATCCAAATTACCAAGACATGATTTAGGCTACCATAATTCGATATATCATTTTTCCCAGGTCTATTACATCATATGAGGTCTAAATAAAATAGCTATCATGTCCAAAAATTTGGATTACATATTTTTGTGATTTACGTGTTTTATGATCATTATATTTTCATACGCATAGATTAGCATGCATGAATCGATTCACATAATTTATATGAGTTATATAACATGTAAAGATCACAGGAAAATTGCTATATAAATTTTAGAACATGTGATTTAGTCGTATGATTTATTACCTTGCGTTTGAGCAATTCGACAAGAAAAATGGAACAAGAACGAACCAATGAAAACACGCAGAAACCCTTACTTTTCCTAGCTTCCTTGCACCTCCAAGAACCCCAGAAAAATCCTTGTTCACGCCCAGAACTTGTGTGATTTCCTTGGTCGAATTATTTTGTGTCGCTAAGGGTTTTTCTCTTTGTTTTGCGATTAGGTTTTGAGAGGAAAAATAAAAGAGATTTGTTTATATCTTAAGAACCGACTTAGGGGGGGGCAGAGAATCAGGAAATTCGGTTCTTAGTATCACAATATATTTTGGGTTGATTTTCTTAGACCTTTCCTAATTTATTTTGACATATTATTTAATTAAAAAGAATTAAACATTATATTTAGTTAATTGTGTAATTCGGAAATTTAATAAATAAATGAGTATGATATTTTTTTTTTGAACATTGAAAATGATGTAACCTTGTCCCAGAAATTTGCTTGTTTCAGATATAGTTCGATTTCAGAAGTTTTGGAATTATTTCAGAATTTTATAAGTTGTTTAATTAGGTTTTATGTTATCAGGGGTAATTTGGTCATTTTATGGCTTCATCTGAATTTCAGGTATTACAAATTCAGTCGGGGTGATGTTAAGTACAGAAGCAAAAGTAGCAGATACGAAGCTTTTGTCGGCTCCAGAATCAAATAGGACTTTAACAAGATGATTATTAAGTGAAAACGTACCCGGGACTACGTCGGGATCCTGTTTGTCATTTCGTTCTCCTAACACATAAACTCGCCCACGAGCATTGTTGTTCTGGTTGGCAGTCTGATTTGGGCACTGGTTCTTGTAGTGCCCCTTTTTACCACAACCATGGCACACCACGGCCACTGGTTGCAAGTTGGCGCCTGTGGCCTTGCAGTCTTGAGTTTTGTGACTGACTTTCTGGCATTTCCCACATTTAACAAAGCAGGGTCCATTGTGATGCAGCCTACATCGGTTACACATAGGGGCGGGTCCAGCATAGCCCCCAGTTCCAGTGGGTGTGGCAATGTAAGCCCTGGCAGTTTCCTGCCGGCGGTTCTGTTGGTTGTGATGGTGGTTTCGGTTTTGTTGGTAGTTTTGATTGTTGTTGCGGTTGTAGTTATGGTTGTTGTTGTTGTGATGAGAGTTGTTGTTGTGATTTCTCCTGCGATCATCAAATTTTCGTTTGTGATCGTTGCTTCCTTGAGTCTGACTGCGTTTGATCTCCCTCTCCAATAGCTTTTGAGCAGTCTCCATAGCCTCTTCTAGTGTTTGAGGTTTGGATACAGTGACATCCCCTTCTATTCTCTTAGGCAATCCTTCAACATACCTTTCTAGCGTTTTCTCAAAGTCTGGCACTTTGGTTGGGCCTAGCAGAGCAAGTTCTTGAAACCTTCTATCATAAGTCCGAATATCATTTCCTTTCACCACTAGGCGATCAAACTCATCCTCCAGTTTCCTGATCTCAGTACGTGGGCAATATTTTTTCAACATTCTTTGTTTAAAGTCAGCCCAAGTGATTTGGTAGGCTTCCTCTAGGCCCATATTCTGAGCGGTAGAGTTCCACCAAGATAAAGCATCTTCCAGTAGAGTCCCCTTAACAAACGAGACCTTGCAGTTTTCAGAACATCCGCTTCTTGTGAACACAGTCTCAGAACGCTCAAACCATCGAGCAAGTTCAGTCACTCCTTTAGTACCCTTAAAGTAGGTTGGCTTGCAATCCATGAAGTCCTTGTAAGTGCACTTGCGAGCCACAGATGTCTTGCCTTCTCCAGTTGGCCGATTGATGCTATTGGAATGCGCCATAGCCGCCGCTTGCTCTTCCAGTGCTGCAGCAACACTATCGGTGATCAACTTTCGGATAGCGGCTGGGGTCATGGTGGTTGTGGGGGTTGTTGTCGTTGTCATTTTTCTTCGAGGAGCCATATTTCTATAAATATCACAATCGCACACTTTAGAAATCATGATCAACACAACCAAGTGAGATATCATAACCAACTTCACATACATCATCATAAGCAAAATCATATCAATCATAAATAATCATCACGACATGTCTGAATACAATCACAACACACATGGAATTTATAATGAATCATAATATGGCGATGTATAAGAGAAAATCACAGCACACAAACGAAAGAAAGCAACCATAATAACATAGATCAGTACTGGTACGTAGTAATCATAACCAACAATCAAGTTTTAATAATTTGATACATTGTTTCCCAAAAACAACACAATACAAGATTATTAATGCCACGCAGGGCAAGCTAAGATGTCACTACTACAATAGCACATGGGTAGTCTATGAAGTGCCAGGTGCATCCCCTAGTCCATGCTGTAATCCTCTGACTATCTCAGTCAACTCACCCATCCTCAGGTCTCTGATCCTCCCTCTAGACTCAAATCCCTGTATGCTCCTCCTGGCCCTGTTAAGCCCTCCAGCCTGAGTCTCGATAATCTCCAGTGTGATCCTGGATATGTCACCTGATCCTGGGCCTCCTGTCTCATGCTCTCCATCCTCTCTCCCATGTCTGTGATGAGGTCCCGCTGGTCCTGGACCTCCTGCTCCATGGCCACCAACCTATCTCTAAGATCAGCAACAATCTCCTGTGCCTCCTGTAGGCTAGTACCCATCCAGTCAAAAACCTCCTCCATAGCTATCCTGCCTACTACGAGGTTCTCGACCTCCTCCTGGATGTTCTCGACCCGCTCGAGAGATATGTCATCAATCAAACTCAGAAGCTCATCAAGATGATCCTCATGCCGGACAAGTCTGGCGGCCAGCAGTGGGATGGTATGGTGCATGGGCTCTCCTGTTACTGGAAGGACAGCTGACGAACTCTCTCCCAGCTCTGAAGCTCTAGGGGCTCCCTCCTCAAGTCTCCAGCGATGAATACAATCCAACAGGAATGACCACCTGCGAGCATCAACTCTCCTACGAAGTCTAGCATAGGCTGCAGCCTCAGTAGCAGCCTGAACATACGGGTCAGATGATGAAGGTCTCAAGTGATGTGCTCTCTCAAGAGAGGGTAAGGGAACACTCTGAGCACGAATGGGTGAAGGAACAGGAGATGGAATAGGGGATGATAGGGGAACAGTGGTGGTCTGGGTGTAGAACACAGTAGGTGGTGGTATGGGGGATGGTGAATCCTCTGGTGAGAGTGGTGATGTGAAGGTCGGGAGCATGTAAGGGTGGGGCTGTGGTACTGAGGGTGATGGCTCAGGAGAAATGGGTGGAGGTGTAGATATGAGAGCTGGTGGTGGTGGTACTAGAGCTGGTGGGGTACGTACTCGTTTTCGAGCAGTGTAAATATAGGTGCGACCATTAGGGCAATACTTAAATCTCTTCCGAAAAGGGGCTGGCTCATATAGCTGAAGGACTCTAACTCGCTTGCGCCAGCGGACCGGTGCAGGCGGGGGTGGTGGTGGAATGGATGCAGCTGAATCAGAAGAGTCTGAGTCGGATGACTCATCATCAGCCTCTGATCCTGAGGAGTAGTGATCATAGGTAAGAACTCGGCGTAGTGATGGCTCAGGGCGATCATCAGCAGCTAGGAACTGCTGTGACTCATAGTACTGATCGAGAGTCAAAGGACCAAAGGCGAGAGAAGACAAAAGTGGGATAGTAGGTGAGATAACTGGTGTCGAGGCGACTTCACCCTCCTCAAAGGGCTCTGTCTCCCCAGATACGTTCCCAGATGGAACAACAGATGGGATAACGGGTGAAACGGGTAAGGTGCTATCGGTGTCAAAGTCGGATAGAATGATAATGGGGATGAGAGGTGATGCGGGTAGTGCGTCATCACTGTCAGAAAGTATGATAATAGGGGGCGACATGGTACTGCAATATCCCAATAATAATAAATATAGGTCATTAATAATATTAACATGCATTAGTCATAATAACATTTGTAAGTGATAAAATTCATTCGTTATGCATAATCTGCCAAGCAAATCTCAATGCATATGTTCGTGAGTGATGCATAAACTGCCAAGCAAATCTCAATGCAAAAGTTCACGAGTGATGCATAATCTGCCAAGCAAATCTCAATGCAAATATTTGCAAGTGTTGGCACGGAGGGCATAGGGTGGTAGAGTTTTAAAAAAAATGGTCCTTTTAGAAATCGCGGTTATAGTCCAAAGTTTTAAAATCACTTGGTTCTCTATAACCTAGGCTCTGATGCCAATCTGTAACACCCCGTTAAAATTTTAGATAGCAGCGAAAGACTTAAACGGGGTATTACCAATTAGATCACAGTCGTAAGCATAGATAATCATTAAAAGTAGAATTTATATCATTCAATTAAAACTCAATATTCAAAGATTACACAATAGTTTCCAAAAAGGGATAAGTTTTCACAAAAGTGATGATGAGTTTGAAAAGAATGATGTATTTATTTGAAATAAAAAGGGGTAGGTTTCCAATGCCCTTGCCAACTCCGTGCCTTGAGATCTTTAAATACCTGAGATAAAACATGCTAAAAGGGTCAACACAAAGGTTGAGTTAATCCATAGTGTTTTAATTGTATTAGTTTGAACACAAGTCAGATAGTAGTAAAAACAATGATATCGTAGTGTAACATACATATATATTTCCCTAAGCCTCATGACACGCAAACCTTAACATCAGTTGTGTAATAATAAATGATATAAATAGCCCACACCATAAAATGATGTAGGTGATATAGCCCTCGTCGTAGGAGTTTTTCCAGACTCTTAATTCGAATAAAGTGCATTTGGTTACCATTCCAGGCTAACTTCAAATGGGGCGTCAGCTTCTAATAGATCTATTCACTAAATTCGCGTTCACTCACAAGTGATTAATGGTTCATGATATGAGGGACTTTTTGGCAAGGGTGGTAACTTAGGCAATATTAACTTAGCAATATCAACCAGGGTAACATACAGAAAAATACTTGTGTTCAGATTTATAGCATGTATCTCCCCACGGGATTTGAAAACATAGTAAAAAGTAGGACTACGAACTCACCTTAGTGATACAGTAGTCAAGTAGTGATCAAGTGATGTAAGTGAATAGCTCTGACTTGCGACCTAGAGTAATACGATAAATTTAGATTCGTTTGTTCTAGGGTTCGATGTGAAATGACGAGTGTGAAGACCTTCAAGTGCGATAGTTTCGGATTTGTGTATTTTAGATGCTTTAAAGTTCGAAGATAACTTATAATAGTTATTGTTGTTATTTTACAAAATGTTCTCGATTAAAGTTTTGTCGTATACTTTTATTCTTATTCATTTGTAAAAAGGTAAATTAAATAATATGTTATATTTGCAAAAGTATAAGTATAAAAATTAAATAAATGAAGTTTTTCAAAGTTAATATATATATGTCAAGTTTTACCCTTAACTTTATAAAAGTTACACTTTATACCCTTTTCTTAAAATAATTGCATTTTTAGTCCAAAATTATTATTCTACCCTTTCTTACCTTAAGTTTGGCTTATTTACAGTTTCTACCCTATACTTTTATTTAAAAATCAAATTTTCAGTTTCGTTCCATAAGTTTGACAATTTTGACACAATTCACCCCTTAACGAAATATTTTACAAAATTTGTCCAAACTTTAGTTTTTGAAAAGTTAACTTTTATTTTTATAAAAGGTTACCATTTTTATCTCATAAAACTTTACAAAAATCAGTTTTTATTTTCAAAACACTTCGAAATTCATTTTAGTTTTTCCCGAAAATATATAAGAAGATTTTCATGGGCTCGTTAGCCCATTAAGCCCAAAAACCAAGTTTTAAGAAAGTTCTAAGGGGCGTTCGAATGAGCTTAGGTTTAGGTCGATTTAAGATAATGTTTGACATTTTAATCCTTGCATGTTTGGCCATCTCGTTTTAGGTTAGTTCAAAGAAATAGGTGGTCGAATAAAATATATATCTTGCACGTAAGATTTAGAAAATACAAGACCATTTCTATGGGTGTGTCGAGGTGTTGTGACATGTTATAGTTTTCATGATTCTAAGTGTTTTAAACGATATGCGTGTTATGCAGTGTGTTGATGCAAATAATGTTCTAAAAACGTTATTTATATCTTTCGATTAACTCACGTTTTGAGGATGACAAAATGTGAACTCACGTTACATTAAAATTAACGTTAACAAGTTTTTAATCGGAAGATCCCGTTTCTACGCAAATCACTCTTGAACAAAGTTACAACTTGGACTAGTGATCAAAGAAGTGAATTCATGTTTTGAAAATTCACATTTTAAATGGGACAAAACATTTTTTCAAAAATACACATGACAAATTATTTTTGAAATATTAAGAAATGTTTTAATGGAAAAATAAGTTTGAAAATCACAACAGCTATTTTTCCCCCCAAAATCAGCTCCAACCTTCCCCAAATAAGTTTTCACCAGAAAAGACAAAATTTGGAGCGTCCTAGTCTACCACGGCTCCACGGTACCGTTAAATTTAACGGAGCCGTGGGTCATTTAGTGGAGCCGTCCATACCATTTTGAATTGTAACGTTCAGATTTTCTTTGCCTATAAATACCCACCTCTTTCACAGTTTTAGGCACCCTTCAACACAGAAAAATCCCTTAGTAAAACCCTCTCACACCTTTCACTTCTTAGGGTCAATTAGATTAGTTTTTCTTTGTTTCAAGAGTGATCCAATCATCCTTCAAGTGATCCTCTTCATACCTCTTCACTAGCAAGAGAAGAACACAAGTATCCAAGTTGATACAAGGTGTTGTCATCCCTCTTCATTGGCAAGAGAATAACTCAAGTAATCAAGAAGATACTAGAGTTATAGTTGATAGGTTTTTGTAACACTTGTTACAACCTTGTTGTGTCTTAGCATACATCAAGTTTATTTTCTTTTTGTGAGTGAGAGTGAAGATCAAGTGTGATCTATAGAGATAGTGAACATCTCTTGAAGCCATTGGGCTTGTGTGATTGATCAAGAAGATCAAGGGTCATTAGGTTAGTGTTAGTTGAGTAGAGTGAAGTGAGTGTTGATCATTGTGATCGTGTTGAGATCTTGGTGATCTCTTGAAGCCATTGGGCTTGTGTGTTTGGTCACGTGGACCTTGGTAGATTGGTGCTAGCTAAGATTAGCACTCGACATCTAGCTTAGTGTCGGAAATAGGATAAGCGACGTGTACGGTTTTCTCCGCCTGAAGGGAGGTTGTTGATATAGTGTTTAAAATTCTCGAGTGTGGTACTCGGGGAGTGGAGTAGGGCGAAGAAGAGCTTCGTAGCCGAACCACTATAAATCCTCTGTCTCGGTTTGATCTTACCAACTCTACTCTTTACTTTTATTTGTTATTTTTACGTAGCTTAGTTTGTAGTTCATATTGGTGTTGTTTGATTACACATAGAGTTCGAATCAAAGTTTCCAATAGCATACTTTTAAAACAAGATTATTAAAAGAAGTTTTTAAACCGGTAAACTATTCAACCCCCCCCCCTTCTAGTTTCCCACAATTGGTATCTGGAGCCACGTCAGTCAATTTTTTAAAGTATATTGTATTTTAAAGCTTGAACCGATCAATGGATTCCGACAAATATCTAGAAGGGCAATCTATGCAAAGACCACCACTTTTCGAAACCGATTGTTTTATTTATTGGAAAACAAGATTCGAAACGTATGTGAAATCAAAAGACATTGATCTTTGGCATGTTATTACCGAGGGTGACTTTCAACCTATTCAAAAGAATCGGAAACTAAAAAGGATGAAATAGTTTCTTATGATAAACAAAGTGATGAACTTAAAAGGAAATTAGCCAAAAATAATGAGGCTAAAATGATGATTTATAATGCTTTGCCTAAAAAGGAATTTGAAAGAATTTTTATGTGTAATACGGCAAAAGACATTTGGAAAACTTTGTTAGTCACTCACCAAGGTAATAACCAAGTCAAAGAGAACAAGATAGATCTTCTTGTTCAACAATATGAACAATTCTCCATTTCGGAGGATGAGTCAATAGATAATGCTTTTGCTAGATTTAATACTATTATCACTAGTCTTAAAGCTCTTGATGAAGGTTATTCTAGTAAGAACTATGTTAGGAAGTTTGTTAGAGCTCTACATCCTAAATGGAGAGCAAAGGTCACCGCCATAGAAGAGTCAAAGGACTTGGCGGCATTGTCACTCGATGAACTTATAGGAAACTTGAAAGTTCACGAGATGATCATCAAGAAGGATTCCGACATTGTCAAAGGCAAAAGTGAGAGAGTTAGATCTCTAGCATTAAAAGCCAAGAAGGAGTCTAGTGATGAGGAATGTTCGAGTTTCGGTAGTGAAGATGAAGAGTACGCACTAGCCGTTAGGAACTTTAGAAAGTTCTTTAGGAGGAAAGGTAGATTTCCTAGACAATCTCGAGATGAGAAGAAGTCATCTCAAAGAAATCATGATGAAAGAAAAGGGAAAAGTGATAGGAGATGCTTTAGATGCGGAGATCCTAATCACTACATAGGAGAATGTCCTAAGCCACCTAAATCCAACAACCAAAGAGCCTTCGTAGGAGGTTCTTGGAGTGATAGCGGTGAAGAAGAAGAGAAGAAGCCTAACGATGAAACGTGCTTAATGGCTCAAGCTTCTAACGAGGTACAATCCGACTCTTCTTATTATAGTGATAATAATTCGTTAGTAGATGATAATGAATTACATGACGAATACAACAAACTATGCGTAGTTAGCACTAAGATTTTAGGTAGAAACACAAAGCTAAAATTAAAATTAAAAGAACTAGAACTACAAATCTTAGAACTAAATGATCAAGTCAAGAGACTTGAGAAAAACAAGGAAGTAGATTTAGGATGCAGGTCATGTATTAGTCTTCAAGTAGAAAACGAAAAACTTAAAGAAAATGCTTTAAGAATCATTAGGTTTGATGAAGGAACTAAAAAGCTTAATGATATACTTGAAAATATTAGATATAGTGAACATGACCGTTCGGGTTTAGGATTTGACCCAAATCAGGATTCTACAAGTAGTACTAAACAAGTAAAATTTGTAATGCCTGAAAAGTCCATGTCTGAAGGTGACGGCACCATTAAAGATACAGACGGCACCACTAAATTTAGTGGTACCGTGTGGTGCTGAGGACAAAACTGGGTCAATTCTGAAAAGTAACTTAAGTCCTAAACCAAGTCAAGTAGTTATAAATAGAACTAGAGTGTCTACTCCAAGTAGAGAGGAAACCAAGGGCTTTAACAAACCATTGTCATCTCCCGAACATGGATTTGTAAAGCGTGACACTAGGTCAACAACTCCTCCACCTAGAAAGGTTAACTCTCCCAAACCTCGGTCTAGAACTCCTCTACCAAGAGGTAACTTTAGAAGACAAAATCATCCAAGTAACTTTCCCGTAACTTGGAATGATCGTCCATCACAAAGTTACTTACCATGGGAAATGTGTCCTCCATTCTCACATCCTAAACTAACGCAACAAATGCGTAGGATGTTTAACTCTAACAACTTTGGACCCATGAGATATTGGGGACCAGATGTTTGAACATTTGTTTTGCTAGGAAAACATGAGTGTAAATAAACCTTGGAGTATAACAAAAGGAGTATGATGCGTTATCAAGCATACCCGGTGACGCTATAGTCAAGTCGTGTCTTTCATGCTTAACATTCAACAAAGGTACCTTAGTCTTCTAGTTTTAAGAGCTAACACCTCAGGCACAGGTACGCTTTCTTAAAACACCCTTTGTTAGTAGTAATGTCTGGCATGAAATAGTGTAGTTAGAATCTAACATGGTAGGCACTATAACACAGAAACTCTATTCACATCTCATCATGCCAAATTTAACTTGTCTAGAAATGTTCGATGATCGCTTGAAGATCATGCGTGACAAGTTTGAATTAAGCATTGATAAGTAAATCAAGTTCCCTTCCTTGCACATTCGTAATCTTGCCTAAATGAAGTATCCTTGTAAACTTATATATATTATATGTATAAGATACATAGTTTAAGTAATAGTCTTTATTGACAATAACGCCCATATCTGCAAATGCGAAACTCACAAGAGACGAAGAAGGTGAGTGCGCGGATATAACTAGATTAGGGGCATAATAGGTAAAGTAGTTTACCTAACGGCAAGTAGGTCCATTATCATGAATAGTGTTGGCTCCGTGCCCACTTGCAAGAAGTATCCCAAAACTTCTTACATCAAAGTGTTTAATGTATCATACCATACATTAAAGATACTATACACTTGAGATTACGATATCTTGAGGAGATTGATGTAGAAAATGTTTCTATACCAACTCTGATAATGTGAGAGTTAATGTGGGTTGAAACATAATGAGTAATGTTTGTACCTTCATAGGTTAATTAACAAACATCTTGGTTCCCCAAGAAACAAACTACTCTTATTGTCACCACGACCGAAACCGAGTTCGCAAGCGCCGGAAAGGCATGACAACAAACACTATAGATGAGACAACTCCCTGTGAAGAGTAGCAGTCAAGATGCCATTAGACTTGTTGATGAACTCAAATAAGTACATTTTATTACTATCATTTATCCTATTAATTTGACTTGTTTTACTGTATTATGTATGAGGATTGATACTTAATTGTTTACTTTTGTAATTCTCAGGTAAAAACAAGCATTTGGTGAAACTTAGCTATTTTGGACTAATTATGGAGCAAAACGTACATAAAGTGGAAGTCTACTGACATGGACAAGATCAAGTCAATTCTGCTCCAGATGCGCCGCATCTCACTATCAACATGCGCCGCATCTCTATCAAGATATCACCAGATACGATCCAAGATACAAGAGGACATGCGCCGCATCCTAATCAAGAGTTACGCCGCATCTTCTGGCGGTGTACGAATATTCCTGAATATTATAATCTTGGACCCCACGCGAAGTTAAGTACATGCGCCGCATCTACTTAGTAGATGCGCCGCATCTTCCCTCAGACAGAAACTATAAATACCCCGTAGACCAGACGAGTTCAGGGTTCGAAACCCAAAAAACCGAAGTTCGGACAGCAGAGCAAAAGGACGAATTCAGTCAAGGAGGTAGCACAAGACACACCCAAATCGAAGATACAAGAGCTGTAAGAAGGTGCTGCATGTATTTAATTCATTAAGTAGTTTTGTTTTATTGTGTTAGCAAACTTTAATTCATCAGGATTGGTGGCTTGTGTAATGTGACAACGGAAAGATTGCACTCCCTTTAATACTTGCTTTCCCATCAATTAAAGTTTATATGTTGATGTCTTTGGTTACTACTTATTAGTGCATTGATAACCTCTGTGTTTATTAGTGGCTTGCGGCATCTGACTGCGGGACAAGATGTGGCTCCCACGGTTGTTTCTAAATTGATCACTTAGGAATAACTTTTAGACATAAGTAATCATTAAGGGTTTACTCGCCGATGAGAATAGGACCAACGAGAAAGGGTTAATTACATACACTTCATATAAAGCTATCAATAAAACAAGTGACAATCTACTTAATTATAAGGACAGCCCTCTTATTGTCTCGAGTATCTATCTGTGTACGTGTGTGCTACTTGCTGATTCGTGCCTATTTGTTTATTTTATTATTTAATTACAACAAACTGTGCCAGTCTCTCAGGCTGAAACCCCCTTGCGTTAGGATATTAAAATACTGATTAGATTAACTAGATAATACGTTCCACTCTTAGTGATCGACACTCTACTTACCATTATCTTCATACTGACCGGGTACACTGCTCGTTAAGTGTGTGTGTTATTGATAAGTCGGCTAAATATAAATTTAAAACTTGAGTAGGCATTAAAACTGCTAAACCGCAACGACACATCACGCGCATCAAGTTTTTGGCGCCGTTGCCGGGGAGTGAAATGTTATTATCTGTTAATTTGATTAGTATTTTAATTAGGTTTTTTTTTTATTAGATTAATTGCATCATTGTACTATTTTGCATATTTGTTGTATTGTGTGTTAATTGTTTTCTTTTATTTTTGTGTGTTTATTTTCGTTTGTGTGTTTAATTTTTGTTTTTATTTTTCGTATTTTTCTGTTCTGCTATCGTTGTACTGTGCTAAATCAAACGATATGGCGCATCTGATCTCTCAGATACGGCGTATTGCGTTTAATTTTTTTTAATACAACGCGTTTAATTAATTCGATACGACGCATCTTTTCCCCTAGATACGGCGTATCTGTTTTTAATAAGAAAATTTTTTTCTAAGCGATAAAGTAATACGACGCATCTGCTTTTGCAGATACGGCGTATCTGTTTTTAATAAAATTTTTTTTCTAAACGTTAACGCCATACGACGCATCTGCTTTAGCAGATACGGCGTATCTATTATTTTGATTAAAAACAGTTTGCGAATTATTAAACAGATACGACGCATCGATCTATATCGATACGGCGCATCTTACTGAATCAAAAATCTTTTATTTTTAAACATAACGAAAATACGGCGCATTAACTTTCGTTAATACGACGCATTTAATTTTAATTAGATAAGCTGATTTTTGATTAATTAATTGATACGGCGCATTCTAATTTCTAAGCGGCGTATTGCTTTTCTGAATAAAAGTCTGATTTATTTTTAACGAACTAAGATACGGCGTATCCCATTTATAGGATACGGCGCATCATCAGCAGATATCAGAAGCTTTTATTTTACTTTGATCGTTTCACCCTTCTTTTGCACGAGTAAGTTTTATTTCAGGAAGATGGACGATCCGGATATTACAATGGAAGAATATATCAGACTTGGAGAGGAAAGAGCCTTGAGCAATAATGGGATCTACGATTGGGAAAGAGCAAGATATGGTGCAGTCATTGATACGAAAGAAATAACTATGGAAGAATACTTGATTCTTGGACAAGAAAAGTCAAGGAAAGAAAGAAACAAATTGCCATTTCAACACACCTGGTGTATGCCAAGTGATGATGAAGAAGATTCATATACCGTTAAACCAATTCCGGCAATTGTTATTGATAGTACTTTTTCTCCGGAGATTGCACAAGATGATGTGTATACGGAACCGTACGTTGAAGAATATTCTGCAATCGTATTACCAACATTAGACAATCGAACGGATGAAGATGAAAAGTATTCTAATTTTGATTTCGAACCATTTGACGCCATAGTTTATGATGACATACCTCAACCAGATTTTGACCCAACGAGGGATTTTGAAGAAGTCTGGGATTACTTATTTAAGGATGAAATTTGGGACGATGCTGAAATTGCAAGACCACTAGTTGCAGATGGAGATTCACAAGATGAATTGGAATCACTTACAACACAAAGTGGTACAAATTTATTTAATATTATTAATCCCGTTACTAATAATCTTGCTAGTTTTCCTAAACAGGTTGCAAAACAAAATGATGATGAGGTGAAATTTATTACACTACCTATTGAAGCACCTGTGATCAACCCGTATTTGGTGGAGCTGGAGGATGAATTTGGTGATGAGCTCTTAAACACTGCTATGATTGATGAAGATGATGATTTAGACCCTATGAAGTATATTGAGGAGCTCGAACTTTTACTTGCCAAAGACCCTTTCTCATCTTCTGCGGAAGTCAAGGGACGCCTTACTACCAAAGATACTAACCAAGAAGAAAGGAGACTCATTTTTCCTCAACACACTACTCTTTCAGATGGAATGGTCAAGTCATCCAATTTATCAACCAAACCGGGTATGAATATGAATGATGTACATATATTGCCAAGGTATGATGTTTATTTATTTCTTCCATCTTTAATAGCAAATTTACACTCTTTTCGTGTTTATTGCTACTATCATCCGCACTTGATCCCAAGTGGGGGGAACAACACCCTATTACACAGTAAATAAGGGTGGAGTCAGGCTCGTGACTCGAACAAAAACAAGCGCTTCGTGGGAGGCAACCCATGCTTATCTTTTATTTTATTTTCTGATTTTGTATTGAGTCAGTCAGGCCGCTGAGGATACGGCGCATCTCAATCCTGAGATGCGACGCATCTCCTGCAAATGGTCATATCTTTATTTTTTCTGCATTTTTTATTTTCGACTTTAAAACTATTTATCAGTTTATTTTAATGCGGCGCATCCCTGGTTAAGGATGCGGCGCATCTTTATTCTGATCCGTATTTATTCCAGGCTCGATACGGCGTATCTTCTTCAATAAGATACGGCGCATCGACTGACCTGATGATTTTCAGTTTTAATTTTTAAGTTTTTATTTTTCCTAACTACTAATGTATTATGCAAGTTGAACCTTTCTTATCTTAGGTGTGTTTTAAAGTGTTGGTGGTATTATAGTTTCCTGGATTTCCTGTGGATACATAAAGTATGAAGTTTTAAGGTTCTAATCCACATGGAAGATGATTTTTGCTCTTTTACTAATGGAGGATCATACCGAGCAAATCTCAGGGGAGTTTTTCTCGTTCTAATTCTTTTATTTCCAGTTTTTAACCTTTTATACAAACAACGAGGACGTTGTTTAACTTAAGTGGGGGGATTGGAGAATTAGAACACTTAACAATTACTTGTCCTAAACTTTTTCAAAAATTATGCTTAAAATGTGCTTAATATATCAAACTTAAAAATTTTTTTAGCATGTTTTTGTTTAAGATCTAAGTTACATAACTGCACACAAGACGTTATTTTCAAAAATTGTGATTTTTCAAAATTCACAAATCTATGAGTGTGCCGGTGACTTGTAAACTTTAGAACTTGGCTTGTATACTATTCGAGACCACCATAATGAGTATTATTTATATAATTGGAATGACTTGTCTAACTTGGTAAAATTCTAGGATTACACCAAATAGCCTTTATATGTTATGTGTTATTAGCTAACTACACTGGTTAGTTAACCCCCGTATAAAACCTTTTGTTACTCTCATTTTTAGAGTAAGATACCCCTAGAAAAACACTCAGAGCCATTCCTTTCGTTTCTTACACCTATGTTTAAAATGTTTCGTTACACCTTAAACCTTAGCCTACCCTGTAGATTAGAATCCGTGGTTGGTTAATTGCTATAGGCAGAGTGTGTTTCCTTACATTACCTGTGTTCGCGTGCGTAATTCATTATCTATGGTTAGGTCGGGAAATTGCACAATGCAAATTGGAGTGAAAGTAAATATTGTATATTTTTGAGTTTATTTTTCGTGTGTTTACTACTTTCACTATTACCGTTATTTCTGAAAGTATGAAAAGTATGAAAAAATTATCCGGAAAGAAAGTTATAGTGATGTGGTGAAATTTTACACATCTATGTTGATGTCAAAAAAAAAAAAAAAAAAAAAAAAAAAAAAAAAAAAAAAAAAAAAAAAAAAAAAAAATCGAAAAAATGAGAAAAGAAAAAGAAAGAAAGAAAAGTTGGATGTTTATTTTAAGCCAACAATGTAGAGTTATGTAAGTGGTCGATATCACCACTATTTGTTGTATTATATCTATGATTGAATGGGAGTTGGCAGTTATGGGAATGCCAATTAAGGTTTATTCTTTGATTAAGATTTTGTTGAGTATAATTCGTGTCTACCTAAAGCGTGTGTTTCAAGTGTTAAAGCATGAGTTATTCAATGATATGAGTCTTATTCATGGGATGGTTGGGATAGTGATTAACCACACTTAGGATTTTAATTTATTTGTTTTGTTTTGTTTATTTTTATTTTTACACCAATTTATATCCCAAATGTTATCCATACCCTGTATTGTTCTTTATCCAACCGAACCTTTGATTTATTGAGATTAGGGATTTGAGCAATCTTAAGTATCGTAGTCGTGGATTCAGCTATGTATTTATGATTTTGTCGCCCTTTTTGATATATTATTATTGGTGAAGTTTGGACCTATCTTTAGCCTATTCGAGTTAAGGATTTGAGCAATTGCAAGTATCGTGTTCGTGGATTCGATCATGTATTTGTGATTTTGTCGCCTTTTCTGGAATTTGAGATCGATAGTGATTAAGAATAATTAACCCTTAAGCCTAAAAACCCTTTTTACCGCTTTAGACTTGTTATTCCTTAGCTTTAGTGGTGGAGATGTGTATACTTGCCAAGCTTATGATAGAATATTCGTCGCGACTGGACAGTTAAACGATTAGATTTGCTTTTATCGACTTATTTTATTTTACTTCTAATTCGTTAAGTGTTTAGTTGTGTGATTATGAAATAAACGAATACATGCTTAAATATAAAAATAAATCCTAATACATCTTTTAGGATACACTTTCATAAATGAAATTCTAAGGTTTACTTGGGGACAAGTAAAGTTCAAGTGGGGGGATATTTGATGAACTCAAATAAGTACATTTTATTACTATCATTTATCCTATTAATTTGACTTGTTTTACTGTATTATGTATGAGGATTGATACTTAATTGTTTACTTTTGTAATTCTCAGGTAAAAACAAGCATTTGGTGAAACTTAGCTATTTTGGACTAATTATGGAGCAAAACGTACATAAAGTGGAAGTCTACTGACATGGACAAGATCAAGTCAATTCTGCTCCAGATGCGCCGCATCTCACTATCAACATGCGCCGCATCTCTATCAAGATATCACCAGATACGATCCAAGATACAAGAGGACATGCGCCGCATCCTAATCAAGAGTTACGCCGCATCTTCTGGCGGTGTACGAATATTCCTGAATATTATAATCTTGGACCCCACGCGAAGTTAAGTACATGCGCCGCATCTACTTAGTAGATGCGCCGCATCTTCCCTCAGACAGAAACTATAAATACCCCGTAGACCAGACGAGTTCAGGGTTCGAAACCCAAAAGACCGAAGTTCGGACAGCAGAGCAAAAGGACGAATTCAGTCAAGGAGGCAGCACAAGACACACCCAAATCGAAGATACAAGAGCTGTAAGAAGGTGCTGCATGTATTTAATTCATTAAGTAGTTTTGTTTTATTGTGTTAGCAAACTTTAATTCATCAGGATTGGTGGCTTGTGTAATGTGACAACGGAAAGATTGCACTCCCTTTAATACTTGCTTTCCCATCAATTAAAGTTTATATGTTGATGTCTTTGGTTACTACTTATTAGTGCATTGATAACCTCTGTGTTTATTAGTGGCTTGCGGGCATCTGACTGCGGGACAAGATGTGGCTCCCACGGTTGTTTCTAAATTGATCACTTAGGAATAACTTTTAGACATAAGTAATCATTAAGGGTTTACTCGCCGATGAGAATAGGACCAACGAGAAAGGGTTAATTACATACACTTCATATAAAGCTATCAATAAAACAAGTGACAATCTACTTAATTATAAGGACAGCCCTCTTATTGTCTCGAGTATCTATCTGTGTACGTGTGTGCTACTTGCTGATTCGTGCCTATTTGTTTATTTTATTATTTAATTACAACAAACTGTGCCAGTCTCTCAGGCTGAAACCCCCTTGCGTTAGGATATTAAAATACTGATTAGAATAACTAGATAATACGTTCCACTCTTAGTGATCGACACTCTACTTACCATTATCTTCATACTGACCGGGTACACTGCTCGTTAAGTGTGTGTGTTATTGATAAGTCGGCTAAATATAAATTTAAAACTTGAGTAGGCATTAAAACTGCTAAACCGCAACGACACATCACGCGCATCACTTGTTCGGGAACCCTATAGTTTGCTCATGAACGAAGCTCGTCGAAGTACGTCATCTCCCCGCGGAAAGACATCTCCTCCGTCATGATAACGTCAAATGAGAAATCTTTTCTTTGAAAAGTATTTCTTCTCACCTTAACCTTTACATTCTCGTCAAATGACCTCTTAACACTCCATTGGAATTATTAACGTCATTTCTCACGTCTCATCATATGACTTTTTAAGTCATTCCTCATATCCCGCTCATGACTATTTCAATATTTCTATGGAAATATTAAAGTCATCTCACACTTCCATCCTATTCTCGACTCATGACTCTTGAATATTTCATTAGAAATTTCAAGTCATTCCCTAAGTCTTATCCCATGTCTTCATAATATTTCACTGGAAATATTAACGTCATTTCTCGCGTCTCGTCATATGACTTTTCAAGTCATTCTTCTCATCCCGCTCATGACTATTTGAATATTCCTTCGGAAATATTAAAGTCATCCGTCACGTCATGCCTCATAACCTTTCATCCCTTCTATGACCTCTCGAAAGTTTCGCGGGAAACATTGAAGTCATTCCTTGTGTCATATGACTCATGAATATTTCACGGGAAATATCTAGTCATTCCTCGTGTCGCGTACTCCGACTAATTAAATATTTCATGGGAAATATCATAGTCATCCTCCTAAACACAACTCATAACTTCTATTTATTTCACGGGAAATACTAGAAGTAAATCCTTATCCAATGACGTCTTAGTCAATTTCCTCGGAAACACTAAGGTCATTTCCGGTCATCCCATTTAATCATCTTTCGTCAAAAAGTTTATTAGGTATAAACTTTTTCCTCGTGTCAAAAAGTCTTACTAAATAAGTAAGATTAATCAGCCAAAAGTCAAAACAGAAGAAAAACTGGACAATCAGATATACGGCTCCACTAAAGAGCCACGGCTCCACTAATGTTTAGTGGAACCGTGGAGCCGTGCATCTGAAAAACGCGCCCAGTCACTCTTTTCTTCTGCACAAACTTTCCAAACTCACAAAAAAAACCTCTTCCACCTGCTGTCAAAATCGAAATGATTATCAAGATACCAAACCCTACATTCTTTGCACTCTTGAAAATCTAAACATTCCCGTTGAGCAAAGAGCTTATCTCGCTAAAGTCCAAAATCGATACATACACGAAGGACGTGTAGTCGATGCTCTCTATGTCATGATAGACAACATTAATGCCTGTTTCCCTTCTATCGAGTTTGATTGTTTATACAAAATAAACGATCAAGTCTGTCCCCGTTTCATTCTCGAGTTCTATAGTCGTGTCCGTACATACACCGATCTTGACGGAAACGTCTTCCTTGATTTTTGGATTCGACACCAAAATATCATATTGTCTGTCACCGAGATTGGTCACATTCTCGGTATTCCCTCTTATGGTCAGTGTACATTCACTAAAGACCATTCTCTAGAGTCTCTTTACTACAATCTTGAGAACGAAGGTGCCTATTGTACCGAAGTTCCCGACTTTGAAGTAATTAAACAAGTAATTCAAATCCCTCGAGTCACCAACACGTATCAAAAACGTGATGGTTCCATCGTATACCTCGACCCAAACAAAATCTACCTTAAAGAGCTCCGTCCCGATATTAGAAATTGGGAACTTCTTCTGCGTGAGAACGCGTTAAGCCTAGCAGGCAACCGTGATCACGTTCCGGCAAGTCTTGCCCACATGCTCTACTGTCTTAGTATCGAGGAACCTTACAACCTCGCATACTACATGGTCAAACGGACGGCCAGTATTCATCGTCGTTCCGATGAGCTCATGCCATACGGCATGTTGCTTACTTGTTTATTCAGGTGGGTTATGCAAACCTACCCATCTCTAAATGATGTCGACTATGTCCTAGTCAATCCGGTTATGAAACCTCTTGGTGGACCACAGCGTCGCACAAAGCAACGTAAGGACAAAGGGTCCAAACGTGGTCGTAAATCCACTTCCGATATTCCCCATTCATCCTCCTCTTTCAGTCACGAATCATCATCTGAACCCATGGATGAGGATGATGATGAGGTGAACGAAGAAGGAAAGTCTAGTTCTCAAATCCCTTCTCCCGACACCTACTTTCGTAACCTTGATACCTCATCATTTCGACGTACAACCGACGCCGAAAACGGGATGGTCAACCTATCCTACATGATGAGAAAGCAAACTACAATGTACAATAGACAAGTGGAGATGCATGAGCAAACTGTCGGGGGTTTCAAGTCTATTGGGAAGGCGCTAAAAGGGATCGGGAGCAAGCTGAAGAAGTTGGGGAAGAAATGAAATTAGTTAGGATTAGCTTAATTAGTACTAGTAACCTAAGTATTATTAAGCTATCATAAACAAAGGCATGACATTAACTTGGTTGATGTGTTTCCTTTTAACACTTGAACATGATTAATTTTCTTGTTAATTAATCCTCATGTTGCTTTATCTTGCATGTTAGTTTATTTTATTACATGCACTAGATGTTAAAAATGCTTGAATTCATGCATGCTTAATAGTTGCCTAAATACATAGATGATCACATGATCATGTTAGTTGCTAGTTGAAACTAGCTTTAGGAATTCTATGTGCTTAGTAATTTGAGGCTTTGAGATTTGCAGCCAATGGATTCCCCAGAAATTTCCCCATTTAGGCTGCCTAAAACCTGCAAACCTGGAAAGAAGGTCAAAAGAGCCCACGGCTCCATTAAATAGGCCACGGCTCCACTAAATTTAGTGGTGTCATAGCACCTTTAATGGTGTCGTGCCTCTAGAAGATGAAAACTGCTATTCTCTTCCACTTTTTGACTATCTTTTCCAGAAAATCTGCAACCAACACCTGATTCCCATGCACCCAAATCCCCAAATCCAACATTTCAAACTTGCATGCTTATGTTTTGGCTATTTAAGCTAACATTATGCATTGCCATCCTTACACCCATCCTTACACCTTCACATTCACCATACCATCATCATGGGATCAATAGTATTCAAGAAACCTAGATTCAACATCAAACCAACCAACCAAACCTCTCTAGTTGATCAATGGATCAAGAATGTCAACACACCCCAATCATCAACTAAACCTATCACCAATGACATTCCCCTCATTGATCTCACCTTGGATGATGAAGATGAAACCCATACACCCATAACCTCTACCAACTCATCATCTTCTTTCACTACACCCCAAGCTCCATCCAAGGCAACCTCTATTAAACCTACATCCTCATCCTCCACAACAAGAATCAACACACACTCATCTCCACCTAGTCCCATTCACCCTTTAACCCTAACACTTAACTCATCACCATCAACTTCCCTTGAATTGGGAACTCACACAACACCCTCATCTCTTTTAACATCAACACAACCTCTAACTCTCACCCTCACCCTTTCACAAAACATTCCCTTTGAATTTGGGAGCAACATATCATCACCTTCACTATCACCATCACCTCAACCCTTAATAGGTTATCCAATCATGTATCCCCTTCACTCACACACCTTGAGTTGCCCTTGTTGCAACTACATGAACCTTAGAGATGAGCTTAGCTTTAGGTTTTCATATCTAGAACACCTTCTCACACCACCCACAGGACCCATCATCCTTCCACCACCTCCACCACCACATAGCCCATCCAACTAAACATAGTCATGTTTAGTCTTTCCCAATAAATACCTAGGAACCTTTTGAAGTTGTAAGCAAATCTAGAAGCCTCATTTTACTTTTGATGTTTATGTGTCTTCTTGTTAGTTTAAATTTGCTTCTCTATTGTAGTCATACTTATGTATGACATTTATTTCATCTTTATGTAATGGGCTTTTCATTTTGGCTACTTAGCCAAAATTCTCTTATTGTAGTTGGATATTTGTCTTATGTGCTACTTGTTAGATATTGTATATTTGTCGTCTAACTTTGTTTTGTAGCACGATCCATTGCTCGATTCCTTTGTGTTCTCCAAATGAGGGGGAGTACACATCAAGGGGGAGCCTTAACCACCTTTTTGATTTGACAAAAAGGGAGAGAAATGGGAGTAAACTCATTAAAAACTTGTTAAAACTAATTTTAACCTAAAATGAGTTTATATTTTGTCATCATCAAAAAGGGGAGATTGTTGATGCAAATAATGATCTAAAAACGTTATTTATATCTTTCGATTAACTCACGTTTTGAGGATGACAAAATGTGAACTCACGTTACGTTAAAATTAACGTTAACAAGTTTTTAATCGGAAGATCCCGTTTCTACGCAAATCACTCTTGAACAAAGTTACAACTTGGACTAGTGATCAAAGAAGTGAATTCATGTTTTGAAAATTCACATTTTAAATGGGACAAAACATTTTTTCAAAAATACACATGACAAATTATTTTTGAAATATTAAGAAATGTTTTAATGGAAAAATAAGTTTGAAAATAACAACAGCTATTTTTCCCCCCAAAATCAGCTCCAACCTTCCCCAAATAAGTTTTCACCAGAAAAGACAAAATTTGGAGCGTCCTAGTCTACCACGGCTCCACGGTACCGTTAAATTTAACGGAGCCGTGGTCATTTAGTGGAGCCGTCCGTACCATTTTGAATTGTAACGTTCAGATTTTCTTTGCCTATAAATACCCACCTCTTTCACAGTTTTAGGCACCCTTCACACACAGAAAAATCCCTTAGTAAAACCCTCTCACACCTTTCATTTCTTAGGGTCAATTAGATTAGTTTTTCTTTGTTTCAAGAGTGATCCAATCATCCTTCAAGTGATCCTCTTCATACCTCTTCACTAGCAAGAGAAGAACACAAGTATCCAAGTTGATACAAGGTGTTGTCATCCCTCTTCATTGGCAAGAGAAGAACTCAAGTAATCAAGAAGATACTAGAGTTATAGTTGATAGGTTTTTGTAACACTTGTTACAACCTTGTTGTGTCTTAGCATACATCAAGTTTATTTTCTTTTTGTGAGTGAGAGTGAAAATCAAGTGTGATCTATAGAGATAGTGAACATCTCTTGAAGCCATTGGGCTTGTGTGATTGATCAAGAAGATCAAGGGTCATTAGGTTAGTGTTAGTTGAGTAGAGTGAAGTGAGTGTTGATCATTGTGATCGTGTTGAGATCTTGGTGATCTCTTGAAGCCATTGGGCTTGTGTGTTTGGTCACGTGGACCTTGGTAGATTGGTGCTAGCTAAGATTAGCACTCGACATCTAGCTTAGTGTCGGAAATAGGATAAGCGACGTGTACGGTTTTCTCCGCCTGAAGGGAGGTTTTTGATATAGTGTTTGAAACTCTCGAGTGTGGTACTCGGGGAGTGGAGTAGGGCGAAGAAGAGCTTCGTAGCCGAACCACTATAAATCCTCTGTCTTGGTTTGATCTTTCCAACTCTACTCTTTACTTTTATTTGTTATTTTTACGTAGCTTAGTTTGTAGTTCATATTGGTGTTGTTTGATTACACATAGAGTTCGAATCAAAGTTTCCAATAGCATACTTTTAAAACAAGATTTTTAAAAGAAGTTTTTAAACCGGTAAACTATTCAACCCCCCCCCCCCCTTCTAGTTTCCCACACAGTGCATGAGAATTGAAAAGTACGATTGTAAAGAATTGAAAAGAGAGTATTTGACTTACAACACCCTAAGGTGGTGAAGATGTCGAGTGTACGAGAACACAAGAACAAGGGACGAGCAACAACTTGGAAATCCTTTGCGTGTGATAACCCACGATCCAAAATATTAACCCACGCCCTAGAAAATGACCCAAGTATCTTGTTTCCTTCACTTCTCTTTTGCTCGACAGTGGACCAAATGGAACAAGAGAAAGGTTGCTTTGTTGTAAGTGTTTGTAATTTTTGTGCATGTGAGAATTTGGAGGTATCGAGGGTTCTTATAGAAGGAACTAGGTATGGCCTTAGGATTTGTTTATTCATCTTTGCATGGTTTCAATGTAAAGATATGGTGCATGCTTGTCCTAGTGTAAGGAAAGAGGTCAAAGGGTTTTGTGTCTAGTCATGTCGATTTAGGTTATGAGAACTAGGGTGGCCTATTGAGATGGTAATGAGGGATACGATGGGACAAAGGAGGGTCAAGAAAAATGGTATTCTTGTACTCATCGATTTGTTTAAGGAAAAGTAGGAAGGTGTGTGTAGTATGTAGTAGGAATTTGTAACACATAATCCATTGGTTATTCTTGATTTCAAAAGGAAGCATGGACTTTGCATTTGTTTATTGTTCTAGGTTAGCTTTTATAGGGTCATTAAGGTGGCTTGATCCTTGGTCTTTGGATAGTCTTCCACGCCAAGAAGCAACAAGAGGAAACATAGTATAAGAGTGTGTGTGTCGATCGAATTCAAGAAGGAAGAAAAAGTAGTGATGAGTTAATAAAATACTATATAGTGGGCTTTTGTTTGTTTAGTTCGATCCACAGAAGAAGGAAAGAAAGAAAGTAATTCATCTTGGGCTTGGAGTGGTGTCGTGGCCCAGCCCAAAGAAAGAAGAAAAGAGAATAATTAGAATGGGCTTGTGTGGTGTTTTGTTCGGCCCAAAGGAAGAAAAGAAAAAGAGAAGAAATCTAGCCCGGTTTGATTATTTAGGATTTTCGGTCCAATAAGATTAGTATGGTTTGATTTGTCTCGATGTTCAAGTTTTAGAGTCGGTGCGCAAGTGAGCTATTCATGTCACGTCACATATTCGTTCAATGAGTGATTTGTGTTTGTGTTGTTTGATATGTTTGTATATAAAAAAAAATTAACTCGTAAAAATGGGTTAATCAACCTTCAATTAGAATTACTTGGTGTTTAACATTAATAAATGACATGGTAAATTACAAGGTATTAAAACAAAGGAGAAAACCAGACGAATTGGCAGCACAAGACACAACCTAAAGGATGAATTCAGAGCAGTAAGAAGGTCCTACTAGTATTTTAATTCATAGGAAAACTCGTTTACTTGTATTAGCAATCTGTTAATCGTTGAGTTAGCGTCTTTTTCACTATTTGATCGGACTTAATTGTTTCCAGCTTTTATAAAGAGTATTTGATGTTTATTTGGTTTCTTAATGCATGTGCTTTGATTACATATTGAGTTTATCGCGCCTTGTCGATGTAGGCTCGCGCAATTACTTCATTAACATCATTTGCATAGTTAATGTAAGCCTGTAAAAGGGATAAATAATACATAAACCTAGTAATCATTAAGTGTTTACACGCCTGTATTAAGACTCCACTGGGAGAGAATAGATTTTAGCACTCATCTTATACAGCTAAACAATTAAACGTGTGAAAAGTTTTCCTACTATCGGCCAGGCCTCTTATCTGTATCTGTTTTCTATCTGTGTATGTGTGTGCCATTCGCTCCTTTATTTTATTTGCTATTTACTTAATCTACACATCATGCCAGTCTCTTAGGCTAAAAAACCATCTTGCATTAGATTAGGTTATTAGAACTAACTTAGGATTAAAATATTGATAGATATATACATGTTAACGTTCCACTCTTAGTGTTCGACACTCACTTACCAACTATTATTAGAAGAAGATGGTTTAGATGATACCTCATGTGTTCCAATTTCCGTGAGACAAGTAGCCTTTACATCCGGTTGATCTCCATCTTCACTATCGCACCAAGCACCTCCGATGAATGCCTTGTTTCGATCATCGTTACTACCTTGTCTATAGATCTTTCTAAATTTTTTAGCTATAACCATGACTTCTTCTTCATCTCCTTCGTCTTTATCAACACTTTCTCCTTGATCATCACTTTCATCACTAGTTTGGTTTTCAGTGACTTTAGCTTTGAGAGCTAGTGATTTAGCCTTCTCTTTCATCTCCTTAGTGATCACCTTGTCATCTTCTAAGGTTGTCTCGTATACTTCTTCAATTGCCATCTCCTTAGATCGCCACTTCACCGGGAGTGTGTGGAGAAATTTTCTAACAATATTCTTACTATTATAGCTTGGATCTAAGGATGTCAAGCTTGTAATAATTGCATTGAATCTTGTATAACCACTATCAATGGCTTCTTCATTAGAGATTAAAAACTTCTCATATTTTTGAATGAGTAGTTCGATATTGTAATCCTTGACTTGTGATATACCTTGATGAGTATTTATAAGTGTATCCCAAATCTCCTTTGCGATTTCACATGTAACAACCTTCTCGAACTCCTTTCGAGGTAAGGCATTGTAGATAATCATCTTGGCTTCATGATTCTTGCTAACCATCTTCTTTTCATCATCATCTAGATCCAAATATGGCTTTTCCACCATCAACTTTGTTTCAGGGTCTTGAACCATGAAAACAAAGTTGCCATTTTGGATGATTTGCCACAAGTCAATATCCCTAGACCTAACATAGGTCTCAAATAGGGTTTTCCAAAAACAAAACCCATCAGATTCTAGCAAAGGTGGTCTTTGCATAGAATACCCCTCAACATAGTTCTCTTGAGCCATGGATCTATACTCAACTTTTCCAAAAATTTCGTTAGGTGTTTTAAATTTTTGAAAAAGAAGTTTTTGACTTAAAACGACTTCTCGGGAAGGTTTGAATGCTAAAAAAACTTGAGAATACCGCTATGATACCAATTGTAGAACCGTAGGGGGGGTGAATACGGTCTCTTCAGCTTTTTAGATGTTTAAAAACTTTAGGCCTCAAAGAGCACCAAGTGGTTTATACAACAACAACCACTAACACTGTAAAACCCGAAAATCTAAAACATGCAAAAATTACCAAATTACCCCTGAAACTTTAAAATTTAATTAAAGCTTAATTAAAGTACCGAATAAATCCCGAATCTCTGGAAACGAACTACAAATCAAGCGAGATAATTTTGAGGCAAGCTCTAATATTTTTACAAAGTACAAAAATGTATTATTTCACCACAAATACACAATGGCCGAATATTTTAATTAAATTACAAAAGTTATAATATTTATTTGTTTTAAAAACATTTAAGCTACAATTAAATTAAGAAAATTGTTAATTAAGGTAAATTGATCCCTTGGGCCATCAAGGCCGGTATTCTAGCCTATCCCTCCCCCATATTATTCGGTCATAACCATCTATAACAAAGTCCATAATTTATGCTTCCAATTAACCCTAAAAATTAAATAGCCGACACACCAAAAATCACCCACATCCACATCCGATTTTTCTGAATCAAAGGGCCATTTTTCTGGAGTTCTTGGTGGTACAAAGGAGGTGAGAAAAATTGCTACAAGTCCTGGGAGTCGCTAGTTTGGTCGTGGTGGAATTTTGTTTCGAAAATAGTTGTACCGAGCCAAAGAAAACCCTAGCGTGTGATTCTTTCGTTTCATAAACTTTATGGTATTTTTCTAATGCTTTACTAATCATATATAACGTGTAAAAATTATTGAAATCAAACCATGCATCGTATTTTGATCGAATGAAAAATAATGAACTATTAAACCCTAAAATCAAAATCGGGATCTATAAAATAACAGCGATTTTTCTGGGCCTTGTTTATATTTTTCGTGGGTCTTATATACATCATATAATCACAAAAAAATGGTATCTTGAATTTTTGAAGTCGAATTCGTGATTTATGGAATTAATGGTATTATCGGGTTTTTGAAGAAAAAGGAAATCGTGGACAAAAAAAATATAACCGATGGATCTAGGGTTCTTAAATGATGAAATCTGGAAATAAAAGTGATATAATGATGATAAAATTATTGTATAATGATTGGGATTATTAGGGTTTGATTTTGATTATATTTTGTAATTACCGATTGGAAAAATAAATGTTAAGGGGGTGTTTTGTAATTATTAAAACTTGTGGGATATTTTTGGCATATTATATAGATCTGGGAGAATGTATAAAAAATATAACATCAGGGTCTTATATGTAAATTTGGCGAGATACGAAATTATTTGTTAATATATGGGGCGAATTGTAATTTAAATAAAAAGAGGGACTAAAAGTGTAATTTCTGGAAATTTGAAGAGTCTCGGTGTAAATAATTTTATGAAGGGTGAAATGTGTAATTTTGAGTATTTAAGGGCTTAATATGTAATTATGGATAAATTATTATGCGTTTTGCATTTTTGGAAAGTATAAGGACTAAATATGTAATTACCGAAACTTGAAGGACTGTTGTAACATGATTAATATTAAAGGTTATTTTCTGTAAATTGATGAGATAAAAGGGCTTGATGTGTAATGTAAGTATGATAAGGGTTGAATTGTAATTTACATAATTATAAGGTTTAATTTGTAAATTAATTAACTAAAAGGGTGTAACTTGTAAATATTTGAAACTTGAAGGTCGAACGTGAAATTATGGTAAATTAAGTATTTGAATGGTAAATTATAATATTTCTATTTTAACCTTGAACTTTGGCAAATTTACATTTATAACCCTGAACTATGAAAGCTTGTCATAATTAACCCTGAACTTGTATAACTTGTCAAATGATCATGACTTCCATAATAAGCCTACGTTAAGGACTTAACTTGAATTATATCACTTGAATCTTGCCAAGTATGGAAGCTTACTAAATCTGGAAACCTGTTAAAAATAGAAACCTGCTAAAAATATAAAGTCACTTATAATGAGAAGATAACTTAAACCCATTTCGTATTTCTGTCTTCTACTCCTTAGGTTCGAGGAGGGAGTGATTTGATTTCCTGTCAGTCTTTTCTATTTTGTGTGCTTGCATTGGAATAAGGTACGGATATTCTGCCCTTTTCAGTAAGGGGCCTTCGTTCTCTTGATTTATTATATTCGTTTAAGATTTCCCGAACCATTGCTATGTATCCCTTGTATTGTGAACCTTGATCTGTGTACTTACTCTTGGACCCTTGTTTGAACCCTTGCCTTGATCTTTGTTTTATACCTTGTTTTGAACCCTGCCGTGAACCTTATATATGAACCCTGCCATGAACCTTGACCTGAACCTTGATACACTTGATATTATAACTGGATGAGAAAATCTTTTTAATTAATTAGGAAAATGTTTTAAGAAACTATTTGTAAGACTATCTTTATAGAAACCTTTTGAAAAGACCTTCTTTATGAAAACCGTTTAAAAATCATTTTATGGAGACCAGTACTTAAGGATTATTTTGACACTTATAAAATGGCCTTTTAATAGTAAACTTTTAAAGTGAACTTTATTATGAACCTTTGAACCTCCTGATATTGACCTTCCTGATATTGAACCTTCTGATATTGAACCCTCTGATATGAACCTTCTGACTTGATACTTGATACCTGATACTTGACACCTGACACTTGATACTTGACACCTGATACTTGACACCTGACACTTGATACTTGATACTTAACCTTGACCCACAGTTTGATATTACGAGCCACCCACCAGGCATGAGGTGTTCATGTCCTTGTCATTGATGCACCGATGACTTGACTCTAGGGTAGGAGAGAGATGTCCTATCCCGTCCTTGACTTGATTATATGGCGTGTATTGGTAGACTCTGGCCACCTGGGGCGTATGGATGCATCCTAGACTTGACATGATTTGTTATATTACTTGTTATATCTGGTGACTGATGGTATGTGCGATGCATGTCTTTCACATCCTGGGAGCCCGCGACTCCACCCCTGAGAGGTAGCCCCTCACCCTGTATTTGGTACCGCGGTCTCCCCTCCGTACACCCTGATTACTGGACTTGATGTGATATTTGTTTCTGCGCTCGTAGTGGATTTCTGTTACCCTTACACTTACCCGTATTACTTTCCTTAACTTTGACATATTTACATGACTTGATATCACTTATCTTTCATTACTGTTACATTATACTTGTACCTTGACTCTGACCGGTTCGTATTTCTCTTCCTGTTCTTTATTCTATATTATTGCTTTGTTTCTGTTATATCAGTTCACTGAGCTCTCGTAGCTTAGCCGCATTTCTTTTCCTGCGGCAGGTACATTTAAGCTAGGAGCTGGGTTTAACTTGGGATGAGAGCAATTTGTGTGAAGTTTAGACCTTGTCATTCTAGTGTGACCATTTGGATATTATTTCTGTTATGCCATTGTTTGGGCATTTTGGATTCTGTTTTGTACTTCGTTATTTCTGTCTTGCACTTGATATAAGTCGTGTTGACTTATTTTCCTTTGGATTTTAATGTTAATGCTTCCGCTATTTTTTTTCTTGAATGCTTATATCTGATATGAAACTATGTACTTGTGACATCTTTGCCCTTGTCGGGTTGGGGTGTTACAAACACAATCACAACTAAAGTATATAAAGCAAGTAAATGACACCACCATATACACTGGTTCGGGATGGGGGCTTTATACCATCCGTACGTCTAGTTGCGAATCCACGACACTATACTATTCACTAAGTATAATCCTTTCAGTGGACTACAAACCGTTACAACTTCACTCTACCGGTATGCACTAAGATCGGCGCTCACAAAGAAGAGCTACTCCCCAACGGTATTCCGCCCTTCGAAACCACCCTCAAAGACTCGTGATTCGACTTAACTACAAAGACCACAAAGACCACTAATACTTCCCATCGGAAGTATCAAACCCCAACTAGATCCCTAATAATCTAGGCTTGGTTACCTCAACAAGAATAATAGCAAGGGGTGAGGACTACAAGAGCCAAGGTGGGGTATTTATAGGCCAAGACCCAAAATGAGGAAAAGCATATAGATTCTGGTGCGTTGCTGGCGTGTTGGAGCACCAGCAACGCGCCAGGATGTCTGGTCTTTTCTATTTTGGGTTTTGGTCTTTTAAATACCCAACCTTGCTAAACCCCCAATTGTACTTCACACATTTAGACCTTTACATTATTCATCCTCAAGGTCTACCAACTCAAATAGCCATTTTGTAAACATGATTTGTGAAGTGATTAAGTAAAACCAATTATCAAAGAGAGAAGGATTGAAGGGATAATTGGATAGGGGTAGTTTGGGTATTCCTCACATGACATAGAAAAGAGAGAAAGCATGACATGGGATAATCCTTTGCTTGGAAAGGAAGTGTGTATGTTAGAGATAGAGAGAGGGAAGAATTTGAATTTAAAATTCAAATTGTGTGAGAGTGAAGTGAGAGAGTGAGGTTGGGTCGAGAAGAGACCATGGTTCAGTTAGATGAGTTATATGGTTAAGTTAAGAAGAGAATATTCCAAGGATATACTAAACTTGGAGAGGAGGGTGAGATGAAGGGTTGAGATGGGTTTGAGGTGAGTTGTGAGAGGGAGAGTTTGAATTTCAAATTTGAAATATAGTTGTTTGAGATGAGGTTTGTGTGCGTTGTCATGATGTGATGGGGAGCCTAACATTGTGTTCCCGAGTTTTATTTTTGAAAGAAAAGAAGAGAAGTGGATGGTAAATAAAAAAAATTGTGTTCCTGAGTTTTTTTAAGAAAGGAGAAAAGAAGAGGAGTGGAAAATTACCTAATCTTCTCTCCAAAACTTTCTTCCCAAATGTGGGATGATTTGGAAGGAAAGTAATTATGGAAACCAATTATAATCAAAATGTCTTAAATGTCATAACATATAACATAAAATATATCTACAACATAGGGCATTATTGTAAAATCATAATTTTTATTCTTACTTTTCTTTTCTTTTCTCTCTAACTCATGAACATGAATTAAAATTTAATATCTCTTCGTCTTCTCTTCTTTTCTGTCCATTTTAACCTCTTCTCTTCTTTTCTTTCATATCAAAACTCAGGAACCGAGTGAAGAGAGTTTCAAATTTGAAATGAGAGAGTGAGGGGGGTTGTATGTGAGGGAGTGAGTTGTATGTGTGTAAGAGTGAGTTGGATAAGGATGGGATGTATGTAAGAATGAGGTGATCGGGAGCCTTTGGGTGAGGATTCAAATTTTGAATTACCCATGTGCTTGAAATGAGAAGGAGTGGGTTGGAAGGATAAGGTGGTTTGTGAGGAAGGTTTATTTGTATTTGAAATAAAGGGTTGGATGAATAAGATGATGAGGTGGTGAAATCCTAGTGGTTGGATTGGAATGTGGTAAAGAGAATATTTGGAAGATTTGGTGCGGGAATGTAGGGGACAAAAAGTACATGTAAGTACAAGGAATATTAGGGAATGTTGGGGATAAAGTTTGGGAAGAATTTGAAATGGTTGGAGGATTAGTTTGGTGTAGAGATTAATCAAATGATTGATTAAGGCTTAATCATTTTGTCATTAAGGAAGAAAAGAATTGACAAAGATGATTATGGGTTGTATGTTGGACGAGAAAATCAAAGGTTACTTATAGTTTCAAGTAACTCAACGTCGAGTATTCATAATGTCATAATACGTGAATTTCCACGACTCGACGTAATCAATAATCACCTTGATGCAAAAAAGTTAAGTGCTTCGCATCATTGTAAAGCATATCCCATAACGGAAAAGGATGCGTTTACGCAAAGGGACATTTGACTTAGTTTGACCAATAAGGGAGTAAACCCGTTACGTGATTAAAGACGTAAACACGGATTATGGTCATATGAATACTTTCACTTGATGTCACGTGAAACATATGAGTCCCCTAGGTTTAGAAAAGCCTTAGTTAGAGGCGTTTATCAAAATACTTGAGTTGAAGTTTTGCCAAAAATGGGAGGTTGTAAATTTGGATCCCTCTAATTATTAAACTCGTTTCGAGTGTTCCCAATGAAGCACACAACATATTCATACCTGTATTGAGGGATCCACATTTGTCGGGTAAGGGGAAAGCCGACTTTCAAAAACCGTGACGAACCAAGACAGATCCTGCCGCGCTGCTGGCGCGTCGGAGCGCCGGCAGCGCGCCAGACCCAGACCTTGGTTCATTTTGTTTTTGCCTAACGATTGTGATTTTATGTGTTGCGAAGGTTTATTTGTCATCATTAAAATAAAAGGTGACCTAAAATGTTGGCCCAACATAAACTTTCAAAAGATTTTAAAAATCAGAAAATTAAAGCAAAATTTTTTAAGTTTTCGAATTTCAAAAGATTTTAAGAATCAGAAAATTAAATAAAAAATTTAGAAGGTTTTGAATTTCAAAAATTTTAAAATTAAAAAACTTTCAAATTTCATTCAAAAAAACTTCACTATTCAGAAACTATCAAATTTATATTACTTTCCAACTTTTAAAAGTTAAAAGAATTAGAAAATTTATTTTACAAATAATATAATTTTAACAGCCAACGATTAACAAAAATAAGTTTACAAACACAAATTTTAACAATTAAAAAAAATTACTAACAATTTACACATTCAAGGATTTACAACAAATGCATAATTTACACATTTTAATACTCTATTAAATTTTACCAACAATTCACACAACATATTTACCTAGATAATTAAAGAATATATTTCTAATAACATAATTTACCAACAATTTACAACAGATTTACCTATAATTAAAACAAAATTACAACAAAACAAATCAACATATTCAAACAAAATTACAAAACATTATAAAAATATTACAAAACAAATTTCACAACAAATATCAAAAGCAACTCATACCATTTGAGGATGCAACATTACTGCGACGGCGGATTCCGGTGAAGAGGCGGTGGGCAGTAGATCTACAAAAAAATTCAAAAATGTTATAAAAACTCTCATTTATAGAAACAAACAACCGCATATTCAGTTGTGGTGGGTCCTGGAAAGACAGAGGCAGCAACAGCAGGTATTTTCGGTAAGAAAACGACGGAGACGGTGGCGATAAGTGGCGGCAGAGCCAGCTGTGACAAAAAAATCTCAAAAGTGATGTAAAACTCATATATACAAACAAAAACTACAAATCTATAAAAGAAACCCTTCAAAACTTAATTAATATGCATAGATCAATTAAAAAACCCAAAAATACCTCAGTAATTTAAAAAACCATTTTGGTGGTCTCGTTGGTCTCAGTGGAGGGGTGGGTTTTGATGGTTGCCCTGATTTAGATGGTGCTGGCACTACAAGAAACCAGGAAAATAGCCACGGACAGAATTTGTGGGTAAAAGCCATATTTTCGTGGGTAACTGGGTAGTACCCACGGATTACCCACAACTCTCTATAGATGGGTAAAACCTCTGAGGCTAATTGTTTGCCCACGACATTTTCATACTATGGGTAAGTTTACCCATGTCATTCTTGGTGGGCGATTGTTTTGCATTCATGGGTAAATTGTTTGTGGGATTTTCTATCTCACCACGAAACACCCATAGATATACTCGTGGGTATTGTGTGGGTAACATTGCCCACAAAACTATTCGTGTGTAAAAGTTAACTCCCCCATCACAATCCTTGAATAGAATTAACCACGTATATAGTCGTGTGTAAAAAGCGTGGGAAATCTTGCCCATGATAATCCGTGAGAAAAATTACTCACGCATATGACCGTGTGTAAATGTCATGGGCAAACATGACATCTTTTCCATGAATATTTTGTGGGTATATTCGTAGCTAACTTGCCCACTACTGTTTGTGAGTAAATCGTGGCTAAATATTTACGTCATATTGTAAATAATGCATAGGTAAATATATGGGTAAATTATGATTGTATTTAATATTTAAAATGTGACAAATCTGTAGCATCTAATATAAAAACCACACATTTAACACAAATATTCTTGAAATATAAAACACATGATAATAAATAGATCATTCTTACATAAATATTAAGTCTGCTAATTAGCACAAACCATCATTCTAATGATGTCTCAAAACGTATAAAATAAAATGAAAAGAACAAACCATCATCATAAAGATGTCTCAAAACAATTAATATAAAGATAAATATGACTTATCAACTCACAATCATGCGGCTATCATGGTCATCTTCCTCACTTCCACCTGCTCGGGAGTGACTAGTAGTGGAACCTAGACGAGCATCTCCTCCATCAGAACTTTCACCATCAGAATCACAATCTAGAAGGGTTATATTGAAACGATTGCACACAATTTCAAGAGTTTTACTTAATTTGTTGATCTTTCTCTCCATTTTCATAGACTTTTTCTCCCGTCCGTTGTTTACCTCGGTAACTGTAGTTGTTTTATTTCCAGAATCTGTAATATAATCAACTCTTTTTGACCCAACACCATACATGTTTCTTTTCTTTGCACCACTTGCTGCTGCAATGTAAAGTGTTGTTTCATCTACCTGACTTTCTGTAGAAGCTGGATTTTCCTCCCTTTCTTGCCTTAGAAGCAACACACTCTCCTATAAGCGTGTACATTTTATCATGAGTAATCATAGAACTAAGAACTATATTGTTAAATAAGGAACTCAAAACTTACATTAATTATTTTTGACTTCTCATTAATAAATGTTTTCTTGTCATGGCCCGCTGGTATGAGTATGCAAAAAAATTTCAAATCCAGTAGGTGGACGCTTGTATATAGATTCCTACATCACATATGCATAAAGAATAGATTAAATAATACGTGGATACATATGGCGATCATATTAATGATGTATTTTTTTATTTTTTAGAAAGTCAACAATTTTATTACACTACAAAGAGAACAAGAATACAAAATAAGGCATCCCTCCTCATTTAAACAAGCTAATTGAAAGAAAGGACCCCAAAAGTACATACCACACCACTAGATGCTATCCCTCACAATAAACTACGAAAATGCAAACTGACTATAACATATGACCAAAGAAACTAAAAGACCACTACTGACATTTGATGTACCAGGCCCACCAGAGAACAAAATTCTCCTATGAAACCTGGACTACAAAAAGAATACTACCAGGAGCATTTTGATATAGCTTCTGTATACCTGATCTTGCAGACACAACTTGATAGACTAATTGCAGAGAACACTGATCTTGCAGACACAACATGACAGACTAATATGCAGACAACACAGTAAAGGAACGACAGAAATCTCAATAAAAACTTTAACCTGATATTGACCACAACCTGTCATAAACTTAGAGAAGGTGTTTCACATATGCATATGCCCATAAAACTATGCTTTAGTACTCTTTTAGGACCTTCAAAATTCCAAATAGAATTAACAATCTACGCATCAAATCTATGCATCAAACCGGAACAACTATGGAACAGTTTAAGTAATATCTAGTTGCACATACAAGTAACTCGATACAATTATATGCTACTGTCGTATGTAGAGCAGATTCTCGATGACTTCAATACTTATTAATATACTTACTAGATTTTTTGCATGCTCGCGAAATGAGAGTGACCCTCCGGTATGAGTTGAGGAACCTTCTCCTCTTAGACAATTTTGTGTACTTTTTTCTTGGATCTCCTTATACTTTGATGTTCCCCAATAAGATGTGAAATTTGTCCATGCATTGTCACTCATGAATACAGGTTTCACCATTTTACCTCTTATGTCTCTCAAGAAATCAGTATAGCGTCCAGAAGCTTTTGCATCCCATGCAACCCTCACGCTTGTCTCGGCTTTCGGATCCCATAAAAAATGTTTCTGTTATAAATTTAAATAATTAGTATTTATAAAAAGAAATATAAATCTTAAAAACAATTAAAATGTAACCAATACCTTAAATTCTCCAAAATAAAAGTCTTTTGTAGGTTGAGACACCTTTGTCCAAGTGTACCCGGTATCATCAATTTTTTCTTTAAATATCTTTGTAATCTCTCGCGAACACGCACTTGATTTGTCGAATCTGTTACAGTGATGAAAAATAGAATGAAGTAATAATACAAAAAATTTATGATGCTCAAATTATAAATTTATAGTACTTACAATCCATTCATAACATGCACTTGTTTTCTTCCATTTGATGGATTATCTAAGTTCTCAATGATGTTTTCAGGGTTCGTTTGATCGGTATCGTCATTGATAGTTGAATTATTAGGGATATCATTTGATTGTCCTTTAGTGGCATGAAGCCTACTCTCTCCTGCTCCAAGCCTTTGCCTCGTCGAATTATTAGGGATATCATTTGATTGTCCTTCACTGGCATGAGGCCTACTCTCTCCTGCTCCAAGCCTTTTCCTTCGTCTAGCCATGTCTACAAGGAGAAAGAAAGGAATGTGAGAAAATTCTGAAATTTCTGAGATAATGATATCCAAAATTAGACTTTAAAACTGTAACACCCCCAAAATTGAGTCCATCGGAAGCATACATGTCACTGGGGTGCTACTTAATTGGTATCATAACACAGGGTACAAAGAACGGTTTTACCTCAACCGTTTAGAATAAAATACATTAACAAAAAGTGTTAAATTTACATTATTCAAAAGTAGTGCATAAATAGGCCCATAAAAGGATTTAAACGGTCCCAACATATACATCAGATTCGTCTATGACCATGCCCCTTGCCAAGCACCTTCAGAAATAAGCTATCACCTTAAACCTGAAAATACATGCTAAAAGGGTCAGCTTACGCTGGTGAGTTCATAGGTTTTAGTTTAAAACATGGTTGAACCAAAAGTTTTCGAGTTTAAATCATCGTTCACAAACAAGTCAAATTCAACGTAGGCTCACACTGCCTAAATTGCCGTTCCAAAACCAAATCCGCAAATAACATCTCAAACCATAATCAATCATACAGGTACTACACTCATATAGTGTCACACAAATTTAACTGTTACACTGGCTAAGTCACAAAAGTCAAATCACAATAACACTTCCCTATAGGTGCACACTATAGTAGTCTATAGGCATTGGAGCCCTAACTAATAGGCACAAAAAGCCCTGGATAATAATTATCCTGCGCTATTGCAGCTCATAACAATAACTCCGCACAATTGCAGACATGGAATAATAACCTTAGCCAGCTCGCGTAACAGTTTCATAAACCACAGTCATAATTTTAGGCCACATCAATAAACAGGTAAACACATAACGCATTCAAATAAACACATCAGATATTTCAGCCAAACAGTACGTTTGAGAAAACAAAACACGTTTCAAGTAAAACAAGTATTGAATTTAAGTAGAAATGAGCATGTATTCTCCCCCAAAATAGTTATAAAATCGGTAAAAGTAGGGGCCATGAACTCACCTTAGCCACAACAATACAAAGATCACAATTGACACGACTGGCATCGAGAAGCAAAACACAATAGTCTCAAGACATGCGTCACGACGGTTCCAAGATATACAGGCACAACGGTACACAACGGTCTCTATGACACACGGCACAACGGACTTGGCACAACCTAATAATATCAAGACTTGTCACAAAATATATTCCACACGGTAACTAAAAGCGTAAAAGTCTCCAAAAGTTAACTATTTCCCTTTCCAAAATCAATCATTTCCATTCCCAAAATAATCCGATTCCATTTCCAAAAATAATCTACTTTTAGCCTTTAGTATAAGTTGGGTATCATCATTCGTGTAACGGAAGAAAGACACGATTCAAGAGTACGCACGCCAGAAGAAGAATAAACAAACGAATTCGACAAGAAAACAATACAGAACTCAGGATGAAACGACGGGGTCAAATCAAATAAATTACATAAATCAAACACACCCAAATCAAGTGAATAGATTGGTAGCCGTCGGTATTTTCCAAACATCCCATTAAGTTATAATTCTTGTATGTTTTATATAATAAAACATTAATTCGCCATGGCTCGTCCTCTAATGGAACGTTACCATGTCGAACAATTTATGAGTTTACCAACGTGTTAAAGTAATAACTGTTACCATTTATTCCCAAGAAATTCCGACTACCAAAACATTCAATAGTAAGTCCCGCAATTAATCTAAGTGGTATTCCCCGACAAGCATGTCCTCGGAACGCTTAATAACTCGTACATATTTTCATTTTAGTTCACTTATTTACTTTCCTTTTTAAATATCGATATTAGATAACAAAATAATTTGTTATAAACCGATTATTTTATTAAGTAATATCTTAAGTCATTATTATTTATTATGTCACATTTTTATTTGTCATTTCAATTTCTAGACTAAATATATATTGAGTCAATTTTACGTTCCGAGTCACAATTCGATTTCCATTATACTCGAGTCAACAAGTCAATATCTAGTCCAAAAGTCCAAATACAAGTCCAAATCAAATTTTTGGCTTGTCGAGGCCACACCGAGACTACAAAGTCTCGGTTAGCAACCATAAAATCACTAACTTTAACACTACAATCGTGAGAATCAAAGAAAGCCAAGAATAAGCCCATAAACCTTCAAAAACCAAACTTTTGATCTAAACTAACCAAGAAAACGCACACACAATCTAGCTAATCAAACCTTGGCTCTTGATACCAATTGTAAGATATTGGATATCATAACACCAGGTCGGATTGATGCATAAACTGAATCTAGAGAGAGAAAGTGGGATATTCTAATGAGAGAAAATGAAGTTGAATGATTAAGAACAAATGAACATCCAACCCTTTCCCTTGTGTGGGAAAGGGTATTTATAGTTACACATAAAACGCCCCACATGGGCTGTGGAGTGAGCTGACAGTGGGTAAAGACCCGACCCAATTCCACAAATACTACTGTGACTAAACAAGTATTACGATATCTAAACTATTACTAATAAGCCTACGAGCTAACTTAATGCTAATAGATACTCGGGGTGACCGAGTCTTTAATATGAATATTTATATTCCTAACAAGAAGCATCATCACTATCATCTATATCAGCATCATCAAGTGTATGTGTGTTGACTTCATCATCTTGGAAAGCCAAACTGTCACCAGGGAGATCAGCAAATGATTTAGGTTTGGCTTTGGACACAGCCCACCAATCAACTTTATCCCACCGTAAGCTTTGGATATGACGTATAATATACTTGTGATGACTGACTAGCCAAAATAAAAGGTTCATATTTGTTAAATCTTCTTTTATGGTTAACATCGACTAGATTGTACCCTTTATGAACCTTCCTCCCAACATTTGGCGTTGGATCAAACCAATCACATTTAAACAATACAACTCTTTTAATCGGGAGAGCTGGGTACTCTAATTGCACAATCTCCACTAAAATGCCATAATAATCAGTTGACTCATCACTATAATGAGAACCCTTTAGGCAAACTCCACTGTTGTATGTTAATCTACCTGAACCATGTTCACTAGTGTGAAATTTGTACCCATTAACAAAATATACCGGATAAGTGAGGACACTTCTTAAAGGCCCTGAAGCAACATCTTTGATAATTTGACTATCAACATTACTTGAATTGTGTGCCTATAATTAATAGTGAAATTGAATTTAATCTCGATTTACATATAATTATAGGTGGTATCCATATGAGTCGAAAAGGTAAAACACTAACATAGTCATTAAACCAATTTGCAAATTCACGCTCCAGCCTAGTGTCAACTTGCACATCAGTTAAATTTGGCTCAATTGTCTTCATCTCTTTAATAAATATCCTTGAGTATAAATTTTAAATTAATAACAATGACTTGCTCAAAATTACGTTTAAAAAAAGATGTATGTATGATACTTACTTTACATACTGCTAAATCTCAGCACAATTCAGTAACACATAAGTTCTCGTAGCATCATACTCTTGATCACCTAAACGTCTTTTTTTATATTGCCCAGATAATCGACCGGAACACTTGAATACAGATATACTTCCTTCATAAAGCTCCTCATCACCTCCATCATCACTTTGAGGAACTCTATTCATCTTCATGTTTACATGAGGTTCAAAGTAATGTGAACAAAACATTGATGTTTCCTCAATTAAGTAGGCATTGGCAATTGAGCTTTCAACCTTAGCTTTATTCGTCACTTTCTTTTTTAGTTTTTCCAAGAACCTACAATGTTGGAACATAGCTTTTGTTACAATTATTATCATAGATAAAAGGAAGCCATATATCCTATAAGTATTCTAAATAATTTCTAAATGATAAGAATAATAACAACGGGTAAGTAGTTTCCTAAAAAATTAAGATAATTTGACAAATAATAACCCAAGCACCTTGTCGGCTATGTTTCTAAGACTTCCTTATTTGTAATCAATGAGAAGAAAAATGTGTGCTATGCTTATCGTTCAATCAAGACAAAATTTATAGTAACTTATGTTCTCTAATAAAGTTTACTTATATTTTTGTTGCATAATGGCAACGACCAGAAGTTGTTATCCGTAGGAAGAAGCCATTACGTTATAATTAAAGCATAACCTAAACCAGTCTTCACGACTAAATGGGTAAACTTGTTACTCAGTCCAAACAGGAGCTAACAAAAGCATTCGGAATCATTGACCAAGATAAAAATGTAACCTTCTATCAACTTGAAAATTAGTTACCATTGTCGTTATTTTACAGTAGAAACTAATTTTACATTGCTAAACTACAAGGGGAGATATCAGTTGTTGATAAAATAAGAAAATATTATATCATAATAAAAAATTTAATGTACCTTTCGAATGGGTACATCCATCGATATTGAACAGGCCCTCCAACTCTTGCTTCATACAGCAAATGAACAGGCAGGTGTTCCATTGAGTCAAAGAAGCCACGAGAAAATATTTTTTCTAACTTGCACAAAATAACAAAAATTTCTGCATGCAGTCTTATCAAGTCGTCCACTTCAATCGTCGTACATGTAAGATCTTTAAAAACAAGCTCAACTCAGTTAAAGCATTCCACACTGTCACTGGCAATAATTCGTGAAACGCTATTGGGATCAATCGTTGCATGAACACGTGGCAATCATGACTTTTCATACCAAACATCTTTTACTTTTTCGTATCGACACATCTTGCCATATTCGAAACATACCCATCAGGAAACTTAAGTTTTGCAACCCAATCACAAACAACCTTTTTCTCCTCTTTCCCTAAGCTATAACAAGCTTTTGGATATTTCCTGTTGATTCATTTTTCTCCAACTCCTTATGCTTGCAATAAATTCTTACATCCTCTCTTGCTTTAGCATTATCTTTAGTTTTTCCTTCAATATCCATTACCGTTTCAAGCACGTTCTCAAAAACATTTTTCTCTATATGCATGACATCCAAGTTATAACGAATAAGATTAGTACTCCAATAAGGCAAATTCCAAAAGATGCTATGCTTTCTCCACCCACATGATTTGCTTATAGAAGTGTTAAATTCAGCCCCTCCTTTTTTAGTAACTTCCTTTAATTCAAACTCATCAATTTGTTCAATAACTTGCTCCCCTGTCAATGTCATTGGAGATTGTGATGGTTCAACCCTGTTCTTGATAAATTCATTCTTATTTTGCCTAAAAGGATGATCCTGCGGTAGAAACTGACGATGGCAATCAAACCATGAAACCTTTCCACCATTTTTAAGCTAAAAGCTTTTGAGCTCTCCATACAATATGGACAAGCTTTTTGTATTCCATAGGCTGGAAAATCATTAATGGTCCATAAAAGTGCAGCTTTCATGGTAAAGTTGCGCTCCTTTGAAATGTCATAAGTTTTTACACCTTTCCAAAGAGTCGTCAATTCTTTTATTAAAGGTTGTAAGAAAACGTCTATTCTTTGCTTTAGATTCTTTGGACCGGGTACAATAATAGTTAAAAACATGTACGGATCTTTCATACACATCCATAGAGGCAAGTTATACGGTGTTAAAATGACAGGCCAACAAGAATATTGCTTTCCTAATTGCCCAAAGGGTTTTAACACATCTGTACATAATCCTAACCTTACGTTACGTGTCTCTGCTGCAAATGGAGGATTTGCTTGATCAAAATGCTTCCATGCCTCGGCATCAGAGGGGTGAGACCTGACACCATCCTTCTGAACATGCTCAGCGTGCCACCTCATATGACTGGTTGTGGCCTTGGAAGCATACAACCTCTGTAGCCTAGGTATGAGAGGAAAGTAATGCATAAATCGATTTGGTATTTCAGTTTTCCTTTTTTTTCGAACCTGTCTATAGCATATTCACTAACATATAACACACGTATGATGTGATTTGGCCAAATGGATTTAGAGAGAGAAAGAGAAGTTGGGAACTAGAGAGAGAAAGTGATATGTATTAGATTAAGGTATGAAGAGTTCCAACCCTTCCCACACATGGGAAGGGGTATATATACTACTAGTGGGCTGTGGAGTGAGCTGACAGTGGGTAAAGACCCGACCCAATTCCACAAATACTAATATAACTAAACTAATACTAATAATAATAATAATCCTACGAGCTACATAAATGCTAAATAGATACTCGGGGTGACCGAGTCTTCATATGAATATTTATATTCCTAACAATCTCCCCCTAAGGGAGGTTACCCCAGAAAATACACTTTGAATTCTAGCATTCTATTACATGACTATAAATTCCTAGCTCGTAGTCTTTTGATTCTTCAAGTCTAGCACACTTTGTACATTTAGCAGTGAACTTTTGATGACTGATCTTTCGTCTTGGATGATCTTTGAGGATTCATTGAGGTTATCATCCAACATATGTCTTCAAGTCATCCTGTTGCAGCATCGTCTCCATGTGAAGTTGTGATCTTTGAGCATTCTTTGAGATCATTAGCCACCGTAAATCTCCAAGCTCATCCGTTGTAGTGATATTGCCTCCATGTGATTTTTGTTGTGACTTTTGGACTGCATGCTCACACTTTTCTGGATCATGATAACAATCATCATATTTGCGGAAGATGTGTTATAGGTCTTTCATCTATCATGATTTCTTTGATAATGATTTGTAAGTGTGAGCATGGAGTGTGGATTGACACGTCTCTACTGGAATCAGGAACCACCATCACCATCTTTATATGAATCTGAAATAAAACAGTTAGCAATAAAGTTGGAGAGCGAATATGGCTTTGTCATTCGCTCGGTGTGGTTGGAATAACCTTCGGTTCCGTGAGGACCGACCTGTGATCAGGTAGAATTCCCTTTAAAGAGAATTCTCCTTGACAGGAATTTCCAGCTTGTTGTATAGACTCATCCAACGAATTAACATTGGAATCGTCATACCAAGCATGTTCTCATACCGGAACGTCTCAAAGCAGACAACACGGTAGAGTGAATCTGTGAATTAAAATTTACTGATTAATGAGACCGTCAATTCATTTCCTGGAACAAGATTGATTCAAAAGTGAATCGCCCCATCGTTTCTTTCCAGTTGTCACAAGTTTGATCCATGAAGGATCTCACATGTCACCCACCAAGAGCTTGTTTGATGTTGGCTCTAGAAGGATTTCCATCTATCATTGTGAATACTTTACGTATCACTCGGATGTTCTGGCAATACCACAAGGATAATGCGTAGGACTCTTTAGTATATATCCATCTATCATTGTGAATACTTTACGTATCACTCGGATGTTCTGGCAATACCACAAGGCTGGAGATGATTGCCACCTTTTCAATATCGTCTAACTCGGAGTGAGATAGACGATAGCAACGTATTGAACTCCGTGACAATGAAACAAGAATCCTTTAAGGGACCTTGAGTGGCTAGGGAGGGTTGTGCAGCGTATCACTGGGTCCATGATACTTGTCTTCAATGTCAGCAATCAACTAAGTGATTCTGACAGCATATGTATTAACCCAGTTTCTGCCTAATGTGTTAGGAGGGCTTCTTTCTTTTCACCCTTTATCTTTACATTTCTTTTTCATTCTTCAACCCCTTCAGTGCTTACCGTGACTTCATCACTAGTACCTTGTTGGGTTTGTTCCAGTACTAGCTCCATCTCAGTCGGCACTCTTCCCTTATTCTCACTTTTCTCCTTTTTAATCGTTCCTAAGGACTTCTATTCTAACTAGAGGATTGTCCCTAGGAAGATCCCTCCGGTTCTGGCTGGATCATGGGAACTGATACCTAACCTTACCATCCTTATAACTCCAGTACATTAAGTAAAATGGTTGGTCTTTGGTATTCTTCCACAATTGCCATCACAAATTATTCGCTCCCCCTCAATATGTGCATCGATATACGAAAGAGTTTAGCACATATGAGAGAACCTACACTTGAGTTCAAAATATCACATTTTATCAGTTTTCATATTTAAATCACATTCTCTCCCCCGATCAAAAATTTCAAACCTTTTGAGATTTGTGATCCCAATTGATTTAAATAAGTTGATAAATTATGGGAGAAAATGTTGTCTGATTTAATGTATATTGATAATGGAACATTACTATGCTCCCCCTCAATCAATGAGGGAGAATGTTAGAGTCAGGTATGATAAGTTTGGAAGATTTTGAATTAAAAAATCATACACTGACACATAACAACCACATTTTATTCACTGCTTATTATGTACAAGGTAACTGTTACGACACAGATGATGTTGACCTTTTGCATAGACGATGTGATCATCCGCTTCTCTAAGGGAGTGAGTATTCAACATCAATTATCCATCCACCAACAAAAATTTCCCAAAAAAATTGTAGATCCCCACTTGGCGAGACCAGAATAAGTAATGCTTTGTAGAACTGAAGGTGGTGGTGGTGATGACAGTGTTGTTGTTGTTGTTGCTGATGTTGTTGTTGTGGTGAATTCAGAGCCAGTCAATAGACTTTAAACATCTGATCAGATGGTTAGAGCGGGAGCAGGCACATTCATATCGGCCATGGAATCTGCATAAGAATATCAACACAGATATACACACATACAGATTCGCTCTTCATTAACAGCTACTACGTAGCAGCTTGCGTACTCATAATACCATATTCATCTCATAAACAAACCACAGTCAGGAAATACATCAAACCGCTATCTAGCATGAAGAGCAATCAGCAATCATGAACATGGCAATTCACTCATATTTCAACATTCAACTCAGGATCTTAGGGACAAGATTCTAACATGATAGCTATATACCTAAGTATATCCTGAGTGCACATGCACTAAATCAACAACAATTAAGCAGCTATCGACTAACAAAAGTCAATCAACATTTAAAACTCATTCAATCAGATCATACAAATGCCAGTGAAGAATTAAAGAACGTCAAACACAATGGGTTTTCTAACTCCTTTTAGATTTAGGCTTTTAAAGTATTTAGGGGATTAAACGAGGATTCCAGAGTGACACAAATGAACCTTATAGTTACACAAAGCTAGGAAACTATACGCAAATTGCACATAATGCCCTGATCTTTCTAACAACTAACACATTTGGCCATTTGAGATAAAGCTTAGTAACTTCCTCTTCAAATAATACCCCATTAACTACAAAACCTTTTCTAACAATTATGAGATAACCAAGAAACCCGTTTGGTGATATAAAATTTGAAATCACTCTCCCCCTCAATCAATGACCCGTATTCTAGTTAAAGAGTTGTAGTCATTGATTGAGTGACAAATTTTATGCACAATCAAAGTCTGAAAGAATTTCAAAAAACAAGTTACCACCACGTGTCTCACAAATAATTTTCAGAAGAATCATAGAAGGAAAATTATTTGTATACAAAGAAGACTTCTCTTCTTATACCATAAATAATGCACTGAAGTGTGCACTAAATCGGGGATGCACGGATATGAAGTAATCCATGCCCGGGTGAACTTCACCCGTTGTTAGGAACAACCATCTTATTGCCGACGTGCTTTCCTCATTTTGAAAAGCCGGGTTGCATATCTGAAGTAATAGCAAGCCATTTAGGCATGTTTTGAAAAACTTTTTGAACTTCTGCTCAAAATTCATTTAAATACCCGTGTCATTATTGAATGACATTTCTAGGACCGTAAATGTTATCGATACCAGAAGACATGCCTTGAAAAACTATTTTTGGTATTTTTTTGTTTTTCTGATTTTTATGGGTTTTTGTTGGTTTTATAATTTTCTGTTTTCTTTTTGATGAGTGATATATACATTTTGTTGGTTTTATAATTTTCTATTTATATTTTGGTATAAGATATGTACAAACTATATTATTTAATTTAAGAAGATGTTGACATGAATACCAAAATGAGGATACGTTCTGTACGTTGTAGAAATCTGCAGTCAACATTTCTTAAACTTTCACCACCAAAGCTTTCGAGGCTCCAGAATAATCGTCTGAACTTAAGCCTTCTCAATTGTGAAGCTTTGATAGCTTCCCCCCAAAACCGACAATCTTCTTTTGAGCAGTTTCAAAGCCCTCTTTCAAGCTTACATAAGGTAAGTGTACAGCGGAAACCGTAGCAAACCACATCAAATATTGCTGCTCTTTTTAAGAGTAATCATTGTGATTCACCGTTCGGGGGATCATCAAATAGAACAGCAGTGTATTATCTCACACTTGAATAATTCTTCTCACATTTCTTCCCGCTAAAGTCTAAAGTAATGCATACCAAAAGTATCCAGAGACTACTTCCCCCAAGTAGTTGAAGTGATGCAATCAGTCTCATTGTATGAAGCCCAAAACCCCGAAGTACACACTCAATCCCATTGATGAAGTCGAAAACGTAGCATCAAAGTCAATTAAGACTCGGAAATGCACTTTTCTCCCTTCAGGAAATTGCAGATGAGAATTGTACACCAAGGTCAACTAAGTCCCTAGTGTAAGCAATTTATCCCGTATGTAGATGAAGTGATAACACATTTCCTTCTATAGGATGCCGACAATCCAGAGGAGTCATCATACACTTGTGTACCTCTTTAATCATCAGAAACTGTTTCTTACATCTCTTCCCCCGCATAGTTGGAAAAATACACCAAAAGCCACGAGTTAAGACACTGATTTTCTCTGCGTTCATGACATTTGTCTTCCCGGAATAACTTCAACTAAGAAGAAGTATAAAGTTCATCACGTGTACTCGTTGTGCATTTCGATGTATGTCTCCTTCCCCCTTGCTGGTTTTGATACCTCAGAATCAGTAACACGTTTTACGCACATATACTTGAAATCTTGTGAGAAGAACAAACTTGGCTCAAATGTATCCTGTGAGAATCAACAGCTACTGAAACGCTCTCTGACTATCTTTATCAACCCTTATGTTCTGTCGGCTATTGCTGTGACCACTTGGTGAAGTAAACCTGATATACCAAACATGAAACTGACGAAGAATTCCCCAAATTTGTTACTTAAGCTTGCACTGTTGTTGATTGAAGAACGATGAAGAAGAAAACCCCTAAGTACCCTCATATACTCAACTAAGAGCCAAAGCATGTACAACACCTCTTGAGACTATCCACATTTGCATCTACGTGTGACACTGAGCACTACAATGTAACTCCTTGAAGTGATAACTATAACCCGTGAGAACTACAATGTAACTCCTTACATCGGGTATAACTAGATAAACCAAGTCCCAATCATAAATTTTATAACTTCAAGCAAGTCATCAATCGATAGATGAAGTCTCAATGATGAAATAAGTAGAAGCCTTCGTGAAACCCACTTCGATCTCAAATAAGGGATGCCAAATAAACTCCGTGATCACTTGACATTCCATGTCCAAACTCTTAGCCGTTTTGACATTTTAGCCGACTTTTTCCTTTATGTTCTTGTGGTTGATTTACAGAGTGCACATTGGAGGGAACAACAATCCGTGAATAAGGAGATTCTTCATAACCTTGTTCTGGGAAAGGAATACCCAAGAACGGATCATTATTCAAGTATGCAGCTTCAATATCATGAGAGTCATTATTAACACCTTGCGGAATAAGTGGACCATTAGGTGTTGAAGAAGAGTCGTATGACCATTTCTCAAATCTCAGTCAACATGTAGTTTATTCACCCTTCTCCCCCTCAAAAATTGCATATGACTGCCAACTGCCATTTTTGATTGAACGAGTGAATAAGAATACAATCAACGGTAAGTAGATCCACTTGATAACTGGCAATTTGTTTATTCACCCTTCTCCCCCTCAAAAATTGCATATGACTGCCATTTTTGATTGAACGAGTGAATAAGAATACAATCAACGGTAAGTAGATCCACTTGATAACTGGCAATTTGTTTATCCACCCTTCTCCCCGTCAAAAATTGCATATGACTGCCATTTTTGATTGAACGAGTGAATAAGAATACCATCAATGGTAAGTGACTCCACTTGATGATTGACATGTAGTTTATTCACACTTCTCCCCCTCAAAAATTGCATTGAACGATGCCATTTTTGATAGAACAAGTGAATAAGAATAAACTCCAATGAACGTTGATCCACTTGATGACTGGATGAGCATGGGAAGAGCATGAAGCTTGTTGATGAGAATGGTCATAAAAAAGAAGATTTCTCTTCTTCCGAAGATAAAGCGCACTCAAGCGTACGCCTTTCTTTTCTTTGAGGAACGGGGCCTGGAGTGTTTTCAGCAGACGCCATTAAGTTGACATTGAGACCCGAGGCTTGAACTGCAGCGTTCAAACGTCATTATCGATGAAGAATGAGGCCTAAACTGATGTGAACAGATGTCATTATCGATGAAGAACGAGGCTTGAACTGATGTGTTCAAACGTCATTGTCATTGAAGATCGAGGCCTAAACTGATGTGAGCAGACGTCATTATGTTGTTGAAGAACGAGACTTGAACTGATGTGTTCAAACGTCATTGTCATTGAAGAACAAGGCCTGAACCGAAGTGAACAGACGTCATGGTCGATGTTCATCAGGCTTGAGTTGCTTGAACCCCTAATTCATGAGATATCAGTCTTTTCAGCACCCAAACCCTGAGTCATTCCTTAATGGGAGTGAACGATGTACCTGCATTTAAGTAAAGACTACCTGCATTGACATTAAGAGTTTGTTTGCATTTATATGGGTTAGTGATATCAGCATCTAGACCATTTGGGGTTTCACTGTCAACCTGGGTTTTGCACTCAGTGAACATCTTTCTAATAGGTATCCATCTAAGACCAACAACCTTAAAAATTCTACCCGTCGGTATCCACCTAAGGCAAGATCTAGGAGTGTATGGTGTCTCATGTACAGTGGAAGATTTGTTGAGAGAAAACCTTTGTCCTACAGCAATCTGCCTACCAGGTTTCTGAGTATAACTCTTTGGTTCTGCGGGCTTGTTGTTGTTTCTAGTCTTAGAGGATTGAACCTTAGCATGAGCATTCACTTCCTTCAGGAATTTTGTTATACAATCATCATGGTTTGCACTAAAAACACATTTCAGACAAGTTGAGCAAACAGATTGTTTGGACTCAGAAAAAGATCTAGAATTCTTAGAGTAATTTCCTACGGGAATCGCTTTAATCGATATGTAACTACTCTTAGAAACAAGCAAAATCCTAGTCTTTTCATGTGTGTTTTTCTTAGTATCCTCTAGGTTGTGATTCAGAACACTGTTTTTATGTCTAACATGTTCCTTTGGTGTCACAAACGACACACGCTTTGAACTAATCCTAGAGGAACTAGAGGCACTCATATGATGAGGTTTTGCAAACGTATATTCCTTTTCATTAGGTCTAGACTGTGAAGTGACTGGTTTTGACAAAACTTTTTTCGAATCAAATTGGGAGGCAAACCGTGGTTTTGAAGATTTTGGTCGTTCAGATCTAAACGCAGTTGGTTGTCTAACAACTGACTGGTTTCTAAGTGGTTGTAAAACTGGTTTCCCCAAGATTGATGGTTTTGCGAACTTAGTGTTCTGATGAACTCAAATAAGTACATTTTATTATCATCATTTATCCTATTTATTTGACTTGTTTTATTATATTATCTGTGAGAATTGATACTTAATCGTTTACTTTTGTAATTCTCAGGTAAAAACAAGTATTATGTGAAACTTGGCAATTTTGGACTAATTATGGAGCAAAACAAGCAAGAAGTTAAGAGTCTACTGAAATGTACAACATTCTGCTCCAGATACGCCGCATCTTACTTATTACATACGGCGCATCACTATCAAGATTTCACAAGCTACGATCCAAGACAGCAAGGACATGCGCCGCATCTATAAATGGAGTTACGCCGCATCTTCTGGCGGTGTACGAATATTCCTGAATATATTAATCTTGGACCCCACGCGAAGTTAAGTCAATGCGCCGCATCTACTTATCACATGCGCCGCATCTAGCCCTCAGACAGAAACTATAAATACCCCAAGACCAGACGAATTTTGGGAGGCTAATACCGAAGAAGACCGAAGACCACAGAAGCCCTAGGCCGAATTCAGTCGAAGTAGCAACACAAGACATACCTTGAACAAAGATACGAGAGCTGTAAGAAGGTCCTTGATGCGCGTGTATGTCGTTGCGGTTTAGCAGTATTAATGCCTACTCAAGTTTTAATTTTATATTTAGCCGACTTATCAATAACACACACACTTAACGAGCAGTGTACCCGGTCAGTATGAATATAATGGTAAGTAAAGTGTCGATCACTAAGAGTGGAACGTATTATCTAGTTATTCTAATCAGTATTTTAATAAATTAAGTTAGCTATACAACCTAATCTAACGCAAGGGGGTTCAGCCTGAGAGACTGGCACGATTTGGTTGCAATTAAATAATAAACTAAACCAATAGGCACGAATCAGCGAATAGCACACACGTACACAGATAAATACTCGAGACAATAAGAAGACTGTCCTGATAGATAAGTAGTTTGTCACTTGTTTTATTGCTAGTTTTATATGAAGTGTATAGTTCGATGCAACGCACCGAGATTAAGTCCTTTCTCGTTGGTTCTAATCTTATCGGCGAGTAAACCCTTAATGATTACTTATGACTATCCTATTTATCTTTCTTCCTACTTTTCTACAGACGATAGAATGCATAGGTGATCTAATAAATAGGCGAGGGCAGAGGCATGGCGACCCGATCAACGCTCAGCTAGACACAGAGGTTATCAATGCACTAATAAAAGTCACCAAAGACATCAACATATAAACTTTAATTAATGAGAAAGCAGTTTTAAGGGAGTGCAATCTTTCCGTTGTCACATTACACAAGCCACCAATCTTGATGAATTAAAGTTTACTAACAAAATAAAACAAAACTACTTAATGAATTAAACACATGCAGCACCTTCTTACAACTCTTGTATCTTCGTTTGGGTGTGTCTTGTGCTGCCTATTCGACTGAATTCGTCCTAGGTTTCTCTGGTCTTCGTACTTCGGATATAATATGTCACACGAAATGTAACACCCCAACCCGGCAAGGGTAGAAGGGTCACGCAAATGGTGACATATCAAAGGCAAGCATAACATACGACTTACATAATACAAATGGTTTACAATGTTACAAAGGAAAAATATACCAAATCTACGTAGTCATACATAAATGAATACTAAAACTAAGGTATCGTCTTCATAAGCTAATCTCTCATCCCAAAGCAAACTCAAGCTCCTGGCTTCCTACTAAAACCTGCCGCAGGAAAAGAAATGCGGCTGAGCTTAAAAAGCCCAGTGAACAGATATATAATAAACGGAAACCAAAATCAAATGGAAATGAACAGACATATCATAATGAATGAGATATGGAAAAAGGAAATAAAGAGTAAGGTTTAGGACAGTCATCCACCACGAGCCCATATCATAACATATCACATATCATATCATATCATATCTTCATAATCATATAGAGGGGAGACCTCTCAGATAATCAGATAATATGAGGGGTGTCCTCATTCTTCAGGTGGAGTAGCTAGCTCCCATATTTTGTGAAAGAAGTGGATTGCACCCATCCTCAGTCACCATATCAAATCATATCATATCATATCACATAACATATCTAGGATGCATCCATACGCCCCCCGAACATATCATATTGGCCATATCAAATCATATCATAGTGAGCTCATATCAAATCAAAATGGGGACGGTGTACAACATCACTCGAGTACACTAGAGTCATGCCACTGGTGCATCAATGACATGGCCATGTTACCTTCATGGCTAGGAAACATATTTGGCTCGGGTATCAAACTGGGGTCAAAGGTCAAAGGTTCATATCAAAGCAAAGGTTCATATAATCATAGTCTGAATCTCAAAGTTCATATCAAAGGTTCATATGTCAAAGGTTCAATGCCAAAGGTTCAAATGCCAAAGGTTCATATCATAGATTCAAATCATAAATCAAGAGGTCGAAGACACCTTATTAAGAAGGGCAGAATATCTGTACCTTGTCACGAATGCACATACGAACAAGAAATAGAAGGCCCAGAAGCGGATCAAACCTTCTTCTTCACACCTAGAGGAGAATTACTCATTTTAGCTTGTCTTTCCATTTTAAGTAACTTTCCATTTTTTAGCAGGTTTCCAAAATTAGCAAGTTTCCATAATTAGAAAGATTTCAATCTCCTCATTTAGGTTAAGTCATTATTTAATCATATTATGGCATTAGGGTATAATTTAGCAAGTCACCAAAGTTTAGGGTTAAATATGACAAGTTTTCATATTCTAGGGCTTGAAGTGTAAATTTACCAAAGATGGAGTTTTAAAGTGAAAACATCATAAATAACTCATTTTACTGCTCAAGTTATCAGAATTACACATTTAGCCCCTTAGGTTTCATAATTTATATTTTATACCTTTGTAATTACATAAGTTACATTTTAAACCTTATGGTATTTATAATTACACATTAAACCCTTAATTTCCCAATTTTTGCACAAGGTACACTTATTTAAATATGCTATACGAACACACCCTTAAATATTCATAGTTTACACATCAAGTCCCTCAAGTTATCAAAGTTACATAATTAGCCCTTTAATTTACAATTTCAACCTTTAATTATCAATAATTACATATTAAGCCATTAAATTACCTAAGTTACACATAACCCCCTGAATATAATTTATTACTCCATCCGACCCCAACTTTACAGAAATTACATATTTAGTCCCTCTATTTTAATTATTTACAAAATCGAATTTAAGTTAAATTAATTAACAGATTAAACCCTTTAAATATAAATTTTACACAAGAGACCCTCCTATTTCATTTTATACGATTTACACCTGTTCCAAGTAATGTTCTAAGAATAACCCACAAGTTTTATAATTTACAAAACAGCCCCTTATAAATTAAACACAAACCGATTACACCTTTTTATTTACAAAACCCTAACCCTAAAAATACAAATCATTACCCAATAATTATATTATCATTATATCATCATTTAATGACACAAAAAAAGCCCTAAATCTAAACCCTAGCTCGAACCATATTTTATTTCTTTTTCTTCTTTATTTTCCTTTAATCCGCAAATACAAATAAATCAAAAATAAATATTTTAGGCCTTGAAAATTCGAAGTAACATTTTTCCCAAATTAATATGATCATATAGAGTCCAAATAAAATAGATTTCAAGCCTCACAAATTCGGATATAATTATTTAGGTTTTATGCACGTTTTTAAGATTTAATTCACAAATAATATATAGAGCATGCATGGATCGAATTATACATTTTATATGATGTTCATAGGATGTAAGAAGCACGAGAAAAATACTAAACCAAGATTTAAATGTGTGGATATGGCTGGACGAATTTGGTTATACGCGTATGAGATGATTCGAACAATAATTCCTCACGACTCCAAAAGCTACTCCACGACCTTGTCATTATTTTTCACAGAGTTCATACGACATGAGGATCATAAGAAAAATGATACACGAATTTCATAAGGCTCGTATGAATTTATTTGGAATTTACCTTAGAATCTATGGAGCGACAAGGAATAATTCACTAGAATCGAGTTCAGCCACGAACAACCTCAAAAACCATTTTTCACCGATCATATATGATATAAGGGACGTGAGAAAAATGACAAAAGAATTTTATATGGATCGTATGAATTGTTTAGGATTTTACCTCCTCGGGTAGAATGAAAACGAAAAAAAATCAATCACGATCGAATCAAGCCCTCAAGCACCTTCAAACTATTTTTCCCTTCTTCCTTGGTTTGTAGATTATTCAAGAAAATATTTTCAGAATTTTTTTGTGGTCAATTGGAGGCTCACGAATTTTCTAGGTGTTTTTAGGGTTTAAGTGATGAAAATGGTAAAACCGTGTAACCATAAAGAGATGGAGCGTGTTTTAATTTGGGTATGGGCCAAGAATCACGGCTCAAAATGATAGGAATGAAATCAAGGTTGATTTGGTGTTATCTTTGATTTATTTCATTTAAATACTTTAGGTTATAACAAATAATTCAATTATATACAAAAGAAATACATTCGGCCCAAAAATAATTATATAATAAAGTTTTTAAATGTTTTTTTGTCATTATATAAATAAAATGTCCCAACAAAATATTACATGTCATTATTTATTTATTTTAGATGGTTTATGCATAATTTGAAATTCTAAATACTTATTAATCAATTTTTTTTTTTAGTTGTAGGGGCAATTTGGTCTTTTTTACATGTTTTAAAATTTTGGGTTTTACAACTCTTCCCCACTACAGAAAAAAATTTCGTCCTCGAAATTTGCAAAGAATCAGAAGTGAAAGGATCGAAAACAAAATAGGGACGTACCAGATCAGAATACAAAATGCGGATAACTAGCTCGTATTGATTCCTCGGTTTCCCAGGTAGCCTCCCGCTCTAGGGTGGTTCTTCCAAAGAATCTTTACGAATGGAAATGAAAAATCCCAACAATCGGAAATGAAATGAAACAGAAGACACAACGGATAGCGAACGGAAATGTAACTTGTTTCTCATGACTCTTCGTTGTCGATCTAAGATAGCTTCGGGTTTCTCAAAAAGACATACTATACTGAATTTCAGATTGCAAAGATCATATTCAACATGACAAATGATTATCGCGTTCTCTCGGAAGAGATACAAAGAATACATAGGATTTTGACGGATATGCCGTCCATAGAATTTGATTAAGCAAATCACATGAGATCGTACAGAACATAGATTGTTGGTGACATCAAATGGCAAAAACTCCACAGCAGATCTTATGATTCTTGTCAGAAGTATAGGGATCAACAAATGCGTGTCAAGAATCGAACGTATCAGATCGTTTAACGGCGAACAGATTAAGCGTATAGGTGGAATGAACCTAAATCTTACAGATGAAAAAAAATTCTCACATCTCCTATCAAAATTATAAGGTTTCTAAAGTACTCCTCGAAATATCCTATGAACACAATAAGGGTACGTCATATGACGTAAGTATTATCACATTAGCTACTCGTCATAATACCAGCATCATATGAGCATACCATCATGATGGTCATACTTTATCTCAAGTCGCGAACAGAACTACTTATCTTAACCACCTATCAGTCTTTCTACCTCCTAAGGTTGGTCCAAAACAAACATCACTACGGATTCTAAATCGGAGGAATTTGAACGTGCAAATAGCGTAACGGAATGTGTACACCTCAAAATGAACTTGTCGTCGAAACGTTAGGTCTTCCACAATTCATCATCCTTCTCATAACGAAACCATCATCCCAACAAATGCATAACGAACACAGAACGGAATTTCTAATAGGGTAAGGCTCATTCCAAAGATCCTATCGAAAGGTAACGGAAACTTAAGTGGTCTAAGAGGAAAATGAATTACATCTTCAATATCTTCATCCTTTACAACAATCAAATCTTCCAAATCCAAACGTTTACTCCAAAATTTCATCCATCCAATTTAATGATCTTGAATCTTTTCAAATTCCAAGTAGTCGCTCTCTTGTCTAATCATTCGATCATAGGGTGAAAAGGAAATCATAAGCTTGAGTCTGGTTCCTCAAGTCTTCGACACTTCTTCTGGACACTTCGGTGTGGTAGCGTGAATCTCCGACGTGATCACCGTGCATTCCTCCATTTGCGAGTCTGCTTCAGCTCTCAATTCATCTTAGTACAACTAAAATGACTAGAGAACTAAGGTTGCGTGTCTCCTACAGGTTTTCTAGCATGATTTAAAATTCGCCAACTCAATCTGCTGTGGACTTCCTGGTTTATGTGCTGAAAGATCATCTTCTACGGTCTGGTTGTCTTGATGCTCAATTGAAATCTCCACGTGCTACTTGAGGTGTAATCGAGTTTCATCTCAATCTGTCTCCTCCTCTCATGCTTCTCTCTTGGTAACGCCGGTCACGAACATCTTCTACCAATCTTCTACAAGGTTTCTAACTCTAACCATGGTCTTCAGTCTTGGTCCTTTCTGTGGAAGCTCTGTCGTCATCGGATACCTGGTGGTGTTGTCTGCTGCAATCTCTGAACGCAAATCAAAACTATTCTTCTAGAACAAAGGGTTGGTTCACTTCATACTAAAAATGGTCAATGTTTTCCTCGTTCGTCTCTGAGCACAAACATACTGTCAAACTATGACAATTGTCCGAATACTTGCGAAAACAAGAATCTTCTAGCCAATACAATTGACATCATTCAAAACTCATAGTGGTCACACGGGTACTAATGCAACTTCATATCACAAATCTTTCTCTTCACAAATCAAATTGTAATGCTTCGCGGAACTTAATCTCAATTAATCAACTTCCTTCTCAGATGTTCTTGTGGTTGCTTCTTCCGTCTTTCAAACTCAAAAGAGGTCGTCTGCTACGGAGTTTCAAAAATAGAACAAATCAAATATTGATACGCGGAAATGGAATAATGATTACGGTTACATTCACGATGGTCGGTGTGCCGCCGCACACTTCTTTCTTCTTCATAAACCAACAGGAGCATTCAAAAGATCACTGAAGTGAACAAACTCATATCCCATCAGTTCCTACAATCTCTTAACTTCTTCAGTATCGTGGTTTCGCCAAATTCAGATTAGTTCAATGCAAACTTTACTTCCCAAACGGATCTCAAAAGGTTCATCAGAAGCACCAGAAATTCGTACAACAAACTTTCAAATGCCGGAGCTTTCTAAGAGTGGATACTAACAGGCGTTAGGAGAAAATTGGAAATCAAAGAGATCGGAGTATGTGCTTCATAGCAACAATAATCTTAACAGATTCAAATGATTGAGAATATCATATTAAATATGGTGAAACAGATTGTTAAAGGTCGCATTTCAAATATTGCAGTCCATGATAGCTTTACAAAAACCACCAATCCATTGTCAATAGAATTCAAAGTGAAATACATCCAAAGGGAAACGGATTCTCAAAGCGAATGTGGTTGTCAAATCATACGGATAATTCACATAATCAAATTTAGGTACATGGTTCATCAAAGTGTAGGATGGGAGAGTATTAGAATATATCAAGGTCAAATATATCCAATTGAAGGTTAGAATTGTGAACAGTTCAAAAGATTGGAATCTTGTTTAGCTTGTAACATAGGAATGATAGGGTGTGCACCGATAGTAATACGAACATCGTTTAACTGACAGAGTTGAGATGTATGGAATATCAGTTATTAGCATCAGCATGCTTAGATAACAATTCCGTATTGGACAAATATCAACATCAAATCCTTCTAAAGGAAATTGGTTAACATACAACGTTCATCATTCAAATGACGGAAGGTAAGACTTCCTCGTCTTCTGCGACAACGTTCTTATAAGGCATGACTAAAGGCAAAGGCAAGATTCAGAGTGATGCGGAAGCAAATACTACTCACAGGGATGTCCTAGTCTACCCATTCCTCACCGGTTGCAACTTATGTTCCTATGGAAAAATACTCAAGCAACTTCGCAAAGGTTATCCTACGAGCGCCTACAGGGAAACTTAGTGGTCCTAACTTACACAGGCCAAGGGTAGATGTACTACAAGTCGTAAACCTGGCTCTGATACCATAATTGTAACACCCCAACCCGGCAAGGGTAGAAGTGTCACGCAAATGGTGACATATCAAAGGCAAGCATAACATACGACTTACATAATACAAATGGTTTACAATGTTACAAAGGAAAAATATACCAAATCTACGTAGTCATACATAAATGAATACTAAAACTAAGGTATCGTCTTCATAAGCTAATCTCTCATCCCAAAGCAAACCCAAGCTCCTGGCTTCCTACTAAAACCTGCCGTAGGAAAAGAAATGCGGCTGAGCTTAAAAAGCCCAGTGAACAGATATATAATAAACGGAAACCAAAATCAAATGGAAATGAACAGACATATCATAATGAATGAGATATGGAAAAAGGAAATAAAGAGTAAGGTTTAGGACAGTCATCCACCACGAGCCCATATCATAACATATCACATATCATATCATATCATATCTTCATAATCATATAGAGGGGAGACCTCTCAGATAATCAGATAATATGAGGGGTGTCCTCATTCTTCAGGTGGAGTAGCTAGCTCCCATATTTTGTGAAAGAAGTGGATTGCACCCATCCTCAGTCACCATATCAAATCATATCATATCATATCACATAACATATCTAGGATGCATCCATACGCCCCCCGAACATATCATATTGGCCATATCAAATCATATCATAGTGAGCTCATATCAAATCAAAATGGGGACGGTGTACAACATCACTCGAGTACACTAGAGTCATGCCACTGGTGCATCAATGACATGGCCATGTTACCTTCATGGCTAGGAAACATATTTGGCTCGAGTATCAAACTGGGGTCAAAGGTCAAAGGTTCATATCAAATCAAATGTTCATATATTCATAGTCCGAATCTCAAAGTTCATATCAAAGGTTCATATGTCAAAGGTTCAATGCCAAAGGTTCAAATGCCAAAGGTTCATATCATAGATTCAAATCATAAATCAAGAGGTCGAAGGCACCTTATTAAGAAGGGCAGAATATCTGTACCTTGTCACGAATGCACATACGAACAAGAAATAGAAGGCCCAGAAGCGGATCAAACCTTCTTCTTCACACCTAGAGGAGAATTACTCATTTTAGCTTGTCTTTCCATTTTAAGTAACTTTCCATTTTTTAGCAGGTTTCCAAAATTAGCAAGTTTCCATAATTAGAAAGATTTCAATCTCCTCATTTAGGTTAAGTCATTATTTAATCATATTATGGCATTAGGGTATAATTTAGCAAGTCACCAAAGTTTAGGGTTAAATATGACAAGTTTTCATATTCTAGGGCTTGAAGTGTAAATTTACCAAAGATGGAGTTTTAAAGTGAAAACATCATAAATAACTCATTTTACTGCTCAAGTTATCAGAATTACACATTTAGCCCCTTAGGTTTCATAATTTATATTTTATACCCTTGTAATTACATAAGTTACATTTTAAACCTTATGGTATTTATAATTACACATTAAACCCTTAATTTCCCAATTTTTGCACAAGGTACACTTATTTAAATATGCTATACGAACACACCCTTAAATATTCATAGTTTACACATCAAGTCCCTCAAGTTATCAAAGTTACATAATTAGCCCTTTAATTTACAATTTCAACCTTTAATTATCAATAATTACATATTAAGCCATTAAATTACCAAAGTTACACATAACCCCCTGAATATAATTTATTACTCCATCCGACCCCAACTTTCCAGAAATTACATATTTAGTCCCTCTATTTTAATTATTTACAAAATCGAATTTAACTTAAATTAATTAATAGATTAAACCCTTTAAATATAAAATTTACACAAGAGACCCTCCTATTTCATTTTATACGATTTACACCTGTTCCAAGTAATGTTCTAAAAATAACCCACAAGTTTTATAATTTACAAAACAGCCCCTTATAAATTAAACACAAACCGATTACACCTTTTTATTTACAAAACCCTAACCCTAAAAATACAAATCATTACCCAATAATTATATTATCATTATATCATCATTTAATGACACAAAACAAGCCCTAAATCTAAACCCTAGCTCGAACCATATTTTATTTCTTTTTCTTCTTTATTTTCCTTTAATCCGCAAATACAAATAAATCAAAAATAAATATTTTAGGCCTTGAAAATTCGAAGTAACATTTTTCCCAGATTAATATGATCATATAGAGTCCAAATAAAATAGATTTCAAGCCTCACAAATTCGGATATAATTATTTAGGTTTTATGCACGTTTTTAAGATTTAATTCACAAATAATATATAGAGCATGCATGGATCGAATTATACATTTTATATGATGTTCATAGGATGTAAGAAGCACGAGAAAATACCAAACCAAGATTTAAACGTGTGGATATGGCTGGACGAATTTTGTTATACGCGTATGAGATGATTCGAACAATAATTCCTCACGACTCCAAAAGCTACTCCACGACCTTGTCATTATTTTTCACAGAGTTCATACGACATGAGGATCATAAGAAAAATGATACACGAATTTCATAAGGCTCGTATGAATTTATTTGGAATTTACCTTAGAATCTATGGAGCGACAAGGAATAATTCACTAGAATCGAGTTCAGCCACGAACAACCTCAAAAACCATTTTTCACCGATCATATATGATATAAGGGACGTGAGAAAAATGACAAAAGAATTTTATATGGATCGTATGAATTGTTTAGGATTTTACCTCCTCGGGTAGAATGAAAACGAAAAAAAATCAATCACGATCGAATCAAGCCCTCAAGCACCTTCAAACAATTTTTCCCTTCTTCCTTGGTTTGTAGATTATTCAAGAAAATATTTTTAGAATTTTTTTGTGGTCAATTGGAGGCTCACGAATTTTCTAGGTGTTTTTAGGGTTTAAGTGATGAAAATGGTAAAACCGTGTAACCATAAAGAGATGGAGCGTGTTTTAATTTTGGTATGGGCCAAGAATCACGGCTCAAAATGATAGGAATGAAATCAAGGTTGATTTGGTGTTATCTTTGATTTATTTCATTTAAATACTTTAGGTTATAACAAATAATTCAATTATATACAAAAGAAATACATTCGGCCCAAAAATAATTATATAATAAAGTTTTTAAATGTTTTTTTGGCATTATATAAATAAAATGTCCCAACAAAATATTACATGTCATTATTTATTTATTTTCGATGGTTTATGCATAATTTGAAATTCTAAATACTTATTAATCAATTTTTTTTTTTAGTTGTAGGGGCAATTTGGTCTTTTTTACATGTTTTACAATTTTGGGTTTTACACGAAATTCGTCTGGTCTTGAGGTATTTATAGTTTCTGTCTGAGGGTAGGATGCGGCGCATCTAATAAGTAGATGCGGCGCATTGACTTAACTTCGCGTGGGGTCCAAGATTAATATATTAAGGAATATTCGTACACCGCCAGAAGATGCGGCGTAACTCCATTCTAGGATGCGGCACATGTCCTCTTGTATCTTGGATCGTATATGGTGAAATATTGATAGTGATGCGGCACATGTCATAAGTGAGATGCGGCGCATCTGGAGCAGATTCGTCTTGATCTTGTACATTTCGGTAGACTCTTAACTTCTTGCATGTTTTGCTCCATAATTAGTCCAAAATCGCCAAGTTTCACCAAATGCTTGTTTTTACCTGATAATTATAAAAGTAAACGATTAAGTATCAATCCTCATACATAATATAATAAAACAAGTCAAATTATTAGGATAAATGATAGTAATAAAATGTACTTATTTGAGTTCATCAGTCCTGCATGTATTTAATTCATTAAGTAGTTTTGTTTTATTGTATTAGTACACTTTAATTGGTCAGGATTGATGGGCTTGTGATCATGGATTTAACCATGCACTTCGACTCCCCTTAAAATTGCTTTCCCATTAATTAAAGTTTATATGTTGATGTCTTTGGTGACTTTTATTAGTGCATTGATAACCTCTGTGTCTAGCTGAGCATTGCTTGGGTCGCCATGCCCCTTCCTCGCCTATTTATTAGATCGCCTATGCATTCTATCATCTGTAGAAAAGTAGGAAGAAAGATAAATGGGATAGTCATAAGTAATCATTAAGGGTTTACTCGCCGATAAGATTAGAACCAACGAGAAAGGACTTAATCTCGGTGCGTTGCATCGAACTATACACTTCATATAAAACTAGCAATAAAGCAAGTGACAAGCTACTTAACTATCAGGACAGGTCTTCTTATTGTCTCAAGTATTTATCTGTGTACGTGTGTGCTACTCGCTGATTCGTGCTCATTAGTTTAGTTTATTATTTAATCATAACCAAACCGTGCCAGTCTCTTAGGCTGAACCCCCTTGCGTTAGATTAGGTTGTATAGCTAACTTAAGATATTAAAATACTGATTAGGATAACTAGATAATACGTTCCACTCTTAGTGATCGACACTCTACTTACCATTATATTCATACTGACCGGGTACACTGCTCGTTAAAGTGTGTGTGTTATTGATAAGTCGGCTAAATATAAATTTAAAACTTGAATACTGCTAAAACCACAACGACATACCGTGGGTATAAATTAGAGCATACGCACGCACGCATCAAGTTTTTGGCGCCGCTGCCGGGGAGTGAATTGTTATTATCTGTTAATTTGATTAGTATTTTAATTAGGTTTTTCTTTTTAATTTTTAATCTAACCGCTAACCGTGTTGTATATTAGGTTAAATTGCATTCATTGTACTATTTTGCATATTTTCTGTTTTTGTGTGTTTTGTTTTTGTTTATTTTGGTTTGTTTTTATTCTTGTTTTTATTTTTCGTATTTTCTGTATTCTGCTATCGTTGTACTGAGCCAATATAAACGATACGGCGCATCTATTTTCTTAGATACGGCGTATTGCGTTTAATTTTTATAAAATACAACGCGTTTAATTAATTCGAATACGGCGCATCTTTCCCCAAGATACGGCGTATCTATTTTTAATAAGAAATTTTTCTAAGCGATAACGCCATACGGCGCATCTGCTTTTGCAGATACGACGTATCTATTATTTTAATTAAAAACAGTTTTCGAATTATTAAACAGATATGACGCATCGATTTCTGTCGTTACGGCGTATCTTCTGAATCAAAAATCTGGTATTTTGAAACATAACGAAAATACGGCGCATTAACTTTTGTTAATACGACGCATTTAATTTTAAATAAATATCGATTTTTGATAATTAAAATTGATACGGCGCATTCTAGATTCTAAGCGGCGTATCTATTTTCTAAGTAAAAGTCTGATTAAATTTTAACGATTATAAGATACGGCGTATCCAACTTTTTGGATACGGCGCATCGTCTGCTGATATCAGTAACTTTTATTTTTCGTATTCCGTTTTCGTTGTTAATTTTCTGATTTATTATATTCTTGAGCATACCCTACTGATGTTTTTGTTTTGATTTCAGGAAGTGCATGACCAGGAGTTCAACTAAGAACTTGATTAGACCTTTCGAAGATCCTGAACGAGCCTTCCATTCGCTTAAAAGGCTTTTCAACACAAAAAGCTTTGATATCTCAAGTTCATTCGAGTTTGATTATTTTTCTGAAGAGAAAGAGGAAGTAGAAACAGAAGCAATGGGCGAAAATACTACTATGGAGGAATACATGAACAGTACCCGTGCTGATTACAGTTCAGGAGTTGCTAGACCAAAGTTTGATGATAAGTCAAAGTTTGAGTTGAAGGGTCAGTTTCTCAAGGAGCTAAGAGAAAATGCTTTCAGTGGATCGGAACATGAAGATGCTAATGAACATGTTGAAAAGGTCCTTGAGATTGCAGATTTGTTCACTACAGAAGGAGTCACTGACGATCAACTCATGCTAAGAATCTTTCCAATTTCGCTTAAAGGAGCTGCTAGTAAGTGGCTAAGGAATGAACCTGCTAGTTCAATCACAACGTGGGAAGATTTGAAGAGCAAATTCCTGAAAAGATATTGTCCACCTGCTAAGACTGCTAAAAAGATGGAGGTTATCAACAGTTTCAAGCAAGAGCCTGATGAAACTCTTTATCAAGCTTGGGAACGGTTTAAGGATTTACTGGTAAAATGTCCTCAACACTATCTAACCCCTATGTAGGAGATAATATTGTTTTATCAAGGATTGGACGTGCCTACTAGACAAATCTTGGACGCTAAGGGAGCTGTGCCTCAAATGAGTGCAGCCAATGCTAGGAAAGCTATCTAAGAAGCTGCTGATCATTCTCAAAAATGGCACGATGGAACCTCTACTAGATCTAAGAGCAGCACTAATTTTGACGGGTTTGCTGCTATTCAAGCTCAATTGGATAAAATTAGTAGAGAGATGAAGAAGCGTGATGAAAAAGTGTATGCTGCCCAAGTTGGATGTGAAAAATGCGAAGGACCTCACTACACTAAAGATTGCCCGAATAAGAATGAAAGTGAGACGTTTGAAGAAGCATATTACACCCAATTTGGACAACCATTCCGACCTTCAGGAAGATTTAGGGAAGCTACTCCGGGATTCTATCAAAAGAACAACTTTAATCCCGCTTATCAAGAAAGGAGGCAGACTTTAGATGACACTCTAAAGCAAATTATGGCCGATGCTGCTAAAAGACATGAAGAGAACACTGCTATGATCAAAGAAATCCGAGCTTCAACGGACACTATTACAAGAAATCAAGGAGCTTCGATCAAAGCATTGGAACAACAAATTGGTCAAATGAGCAAAGTTCTTCAAGAAAGGGGATACGGAAGTTTACCTAGCTCAACTGAAACCAACCCAAGACACCTAACATTCCTTTTCCTAGAAGACTAATGAATGGTAATGATGGTGCAAGACCCGAATTTTTCTTTAATTCTTCAATCAGTTTAAGGAGGCTACTCAAAGAGAAGACAAAGATTGAAGAGGAGATCAAGGCTACAATGAAAGAAGAGAGCTCTGCAACCGACTTACATGCCTTGCCTCATAAAGAAAAGGACCCAGGAAGTTTTACTTTACCTTGTTCAATTAATGATATATCTTTCAATAATGTGTTAGCTGACTTAGGAGCTAGTGTTAGTGTAATGCCCCTTAAGACATTCACTACCCTAGGACTAGGAAAATTAGCACCAACTAAGTTGCTTATTGAATTGGCTGATAAAACGGTAAAACGACCTGAAGGGATTGCTAATAATGTGCTAGTTAAGATTGAGAAGTTTGTTTTCCCTGTAGACTTTGTTATATTAGATATGCCTGAGGATGTTAAGATTCCTTTAATCCTTGGAAGACCTTTCTTGTCTACCGCCCGTGCTAAGATTGATGTGTTTAAAAGAAAAATCTCATTAAGGGTAGGGAATAATAAACTAGTCTATAAGTGCCAAGATCCTGTTAAAAGCATAATTAGAGGCGTTTATGTGCTAGGATTAAGAGAACGTATGGACCTCGATCTTGAAGCTAGGCTTATGGGAGAAACATTGATTCAAAACAACTCAACTAATCCTAATCATGAGAACTTTGAGGAATTTATTGACCTTAATGTACCTACCGAACTTAGACGCAATATTGTTGATGATTCTGATGATGAGTGGTATGATTGCGTAGTAATTAACAAACGTAGGAGAATAGTTGAGCATACGAATTTGAATAATGATGTGTTTATCGAACTACCACCCCACCTTGCATATTTGTGCCTATTTAATAATAAGAATTTTCCGTCTATCATTTTTTTATCTCTGCCCGAAAGGGACAGAACCTTGTTTATACAGATATTAAAGAGGAATGGCGTGGAAATTAAGGACGAGCAAGGAGTGTTCAATATTACTGAATTGGCGATGACGGAGCGCGATGCTTCCGACTCCTTCAATGATCGGTATTAAGGAGCTGAACGTGAGTCTAACTTGAAGACTCTGGAATAAAGACAAGTGCTGACCGGGAGACAACCCGGAGGAAATTTTTACTATTCTGTTCTGTGTCGAGTCAGTCAGGCCCGCAGAAGATACGGCGCATCTTAATCCCAAGATGCGACGCATCTCCTGCACTGGTCATATCTTACTTTATTTTCTGCATTTTTACTTTTGACTTTAAAACTTTTTGTCATTTTATTTAATGCGGCGCATCCCTGGTTAAGGATGCGACACATCTTCTATTCTGATTCGTAATTCTCCCAGGCTCGATACGGCGTATCTTCTTCCATAAGATACGGCGCATCGACTGACCTGATGATTTTCAGTTTTATTTTCGCTAACTACTAATGTATTATGCAAGTTTGAACCCTTCTTAATTTAGGTGTGTTTAAAGTCTTGGTGGTATTATAGATTCCTGCATTTCCTGTGGATACATCAATTATGAAGCTTAAACGTTCTAATCCACAAGAAAGATGATTTTTGCTCCTATACTAATGGAGGATCATACCGAGCAAATCTCAGAGGAGTTTTTCTGTTCTAATTCTTTTATTTTCCAGTTTTTAACCTTTGATACAAACAACGAGGACGTTGTTTAACTTAAGTGGGGGGATTGGAGAATTAGAACACTTACTTGTCCTAAACTTTTCAAAATATGCTTAAAATGTGCTTAATATATCAAAATTTAAAATTTTTAGCATGTTTTTGTTTAAAGTCTAAGTTGCATAGCTGCACACATGACGTTATTTTCAAAAATTGTGATTTTTCAAAATTCACAAATCTATGAGTGTGCCGGTGACTTGTAAACTTTAGAACTTGGCTTGTATACTATTCGAGACCACCATAATAAGTATTATTTTTATAATTGGAATGACTTGTCTAAATTGGTAAATTTCTAGGATTACACCCAAATAGCCTTTATATGTTATGTGATATTTAGCTAACTACACTGGTTAGTTAACCCCCGTATAAACCCTTTTGTTACTCTCACTTTTAGAGTAAGATACCCCTAGAAAAATACTCAGAACCATTCCTTTCGTTTCTTACACCTTTGTTATTATGTTTCGTTACACCCTTACACCTTAGCCTACCCTGTAGATTAAAATCTGTGGTTGGTTAATTGCTTTAGGCAAAGTATGTTTCCTTACATTACCTGTGTTCACGTGCGTAATTCATTATCTATGGTTAGGTCGGGAAATTGCACAATGCAATTGGAGTTAAAGTAAATATTGTATATTTTGAGTTTATTTTTCGTGTGTTTACTACTTTCACTATTACCGTTATTTCTGAAAGTATGAAAAGTATGGAAAAATTATCCAGAGTTATCGTTATAGTGATGTGGTGAAATTTTACACATCTATGTTTATGTTTCAAGTAAAATAAAATAAAATAAAATAAAATAAAATAAAAAAAAATAAAAAAAAAAATCGAAAAAATAAGAAAAGAAAAAGAAAAAGGAAAAGTTGGAAGATTGTTTTAACCAACTTATGTAAAGTTTTGTATTAAGTGGTCGATATCACCACTATTTGTTGTATATTATATCTATGGATTGAATGGGAGTTGAACGTTATGGGAACGCCAACTAAAGGTTATTCTTTGATTAAGATCTTGTTGAGTATAATTCGTGTCTACCTAAAGCGTGTATTTCAAGTGTTAAAGCGTGAGTTATTCTATGATATGAGTCTTATTCATGGGATGGTTGGGATAGTGATTAACCACACTTAGGATTTTAATTTATCTGTTTTGTTTATTTTTAATTTTACACCAATTTGTATCCCAAATATTATCCATACCCTATATTATTCTTTATCCAAACCTTTGATTTATTGAGATTAGGGATTTGAGCAATCTTAAGTATCTTAGTTGTGGATTCGGCTATGTATTTATGATTTTGTCGCCCTTTTTGATATAATATTATTGGTGAAGATTACTTGGTCCTATCTTTAGCCTATTCGAGTTAAGGATTTGAGCAATTGCAAGTATCGTGTTCGTGGATTCGATCATGTATTTGTGATTTTGTCACCTTTTCTGGAATTTGAGATCGATAGACATTAAGGAGAATGATTAACCCTTAAGCCTACAAACCCTTTTTACCGCTTTAGACTTATTATTCCTTGGCTTTAGTGGAGGAGATGCGTATACTTGCCAAGCTTATGATAGAATATTCGTCACGACTGGACAGTTAAACGATTAGATTTGCTTTTATCGAATTATTTTATTTTACTTCTAATTCGTTAAGTGTTTGGTTGTGTGAATTATGACAAAAATGAATACATGCTTAAATATAAAAATAAATCCTAATATCTTTTAGGATACATTTTCATAAGATTAATTCTAAGGTTTACTTGGGGACAAGTAAAGTTCAAGTGGGGGGATATTTGATGAACTCAAATAAGTACATTTTATTATCATCATTTATCCTATTTATTTGACTTGTTTTATTATATTATCTGTGAGAATTGATACTTAATCGTTTACTTTTGTAATTCTCAGGTAAAAACAAGTATTATGTGAAACTTGGCGATTTTGGACTAATTATGGAGCAAAACAAGCAAGAAGTTAAGAGTCTACTGAAATGTACAACATTCTGCTCCAAATACGCCGCATCTTACTTATTACATACGGCGCATCACTATCAAGATTTCACAAGCTACGATCCAAGACAGCAAGGACATGCGCCGCATCTATAAATGGAGTTACGCCGCATCTTCTGGCGGTGTACGAATATTCCTGAATATATTAATCTTGGACCCCACGCGAAGTTAAGTCAATGCGCCGCATCTACTTATCACATGCGCCGCATCTAACCCTCAAACAGAAACTATAAATACCCCAAGACTAGACGAATTTCAGGAGGCTAATACCGAAGAAGACCGAAGACCACAGAAGCCCTAGGCCGAATTCAGTCGAAGTAGCAACACAAGACACACCTTGAACAAAGATACGAGAGCTGTAAGAAGGTCCTGCATGTATTTAATTCATTAAGTAGTTTTGTTTTATTGTATTAGTACACTTTAATTGGTCAGGATTGATGGGCTTGTGATCATGGATTTAACCATGCACTTAGACTCCCCTTAAAATTGCTTTCCCATTAATTAAAGTTTATATGTTGATGTCGTTGGTGACTTTTATTAGTGCATTGATAACCTCTGTGTCTAGCTGAGCATTGCTTGGGTCGCCATGCCCCTTCCTCGCCTATTTATTAGATCGCCTATGCATTCTATCGTCTGTAGAAAAGTAGGAAGAAAGATAAATGGGATAGTCATAAGTAATCATTAAGGGTTTACTCGCCGATAAGATTAGAACCAACGAGAAAGGACTTAATCTCGGTGCGTTGCATCGAACTATACACTTCATATAAAACTAGCAATAAAACAAGTGACAAGCTACTTAACTATCAGGACAGGTCTTCTTATTGTCTCAAGTATTTATCTATGTACGTGTGTGCTACTCGCTGATTCGTGCTCATTAGTTTAGTTTATTATTTAATCATAACCAAACCGTGCCAGTCTCTCAGGCTGAACCCCCTTGCGTTAGATTAGGTTGTATAGCTAACTTAAGATATTAAAATACTGATTAGGATAACTAGATAATACGTTCCACTCTTAGTGATCGACACTCTACTTACCATTATATTCATACTGACCGGGTACACTGCTCGTTAAAGTGTGTGTGTTATTGATAAGTCGGCTAAATATAAATTTAAAACTTGAATACTGCTAAAACCACAACGACATACCGTGGGTATAAATTAGAGCATACGCACGCACGCATCATGTTCACACCATTTCCTATCAATTTTCTTAACTCATTTTTCAACGCTGCAATTGCAAAACCCTTTTCCTGAAGTTGAGCTTTGAATTCATCATTTTTGGCAATCAAAGAGGTTGTTTGCTTTACAGTCTTAGTTTTCATTTCTTTGATTGAATCACACAGTTCTTTGCAATGAATTTTCAAAGTCTCATTTTCATTAAGTAATTCAGCCACTTTATGTTCCAATTCATTATTTTTTGTTGCAATAACATCACTGTCATGTTTAACCTTGGCTTCATTACTTTTCTCATGCATATTAATTCGAGTTTTCAAATTGTTGATCGTTAAGTTTTTGGCTTGTAGCTGAGCTTTCAAATCATTTATCTCATTAAATTCATGAAATTCAGGAAATTCTGGATTATTACATGGTTTGTTAGTTTGAAGACTTTCTTCCTTTGGTTGTATTGATATTTCAAGTGAAATACAATGTTTTTCAAGTTGTAAGAATCTGTTTGAAAGTTCATTATAAACTTCTTTTTCAACCATATCATTCGTTATGAAAAGCTCAGCCTTAACCAAAGGACTTATAACTTGATCATGTTCAACATCCTAGTCAATTTCACCCCCCTTATGACTCATATTTGTTGAATCGGGAGTGGTATTGCTCTCAGCCTTTTCCAACAGATACGTGTCATAAACAGGTTCAGATTGATCAGTATGTTGTTATTCACTAGCAAGGACATTGTGTTGAATAGTTGAATGTACCTCAGCAAATGGCACTTGGTCATTTACTAGTCTGATATCAGCATCCACACCATGAGTGATATGAGTCACATAAATGTTGCTTGCATCATGCTTATCTGACTTTGTCCCACTGCATTTTGTTACAACTGAACTAGCACCCAGTGCTTTACTCGAATCAACCTTAATCTCTCTTGATTACATCCGACTTTCATTCATCTTAATGTCATACTTTAGTTTGTGTTGTGCTCTTTCCTCAATGTACTTCTTAACATTATCCATGTGTTGGAGTAATGTTTCTCTGAACATGCTAACTTCAATTCCAGTGTAATCAGTAAAACACTTTTCTGTCATTTGACTGTCATAATCCCAAGTGAATTGTGAATTGATGAACAATTGAAGTTGAGCAGCCATGGATCCAATTTCATGAAATTCTTCTTTGTCAAGTTGTTGTTCTAGTTGATCTAAGTTCAGGAACATAGTGCCAATGAAAGTCTGAACATCTTGACCAAAGAGTGATGCAAATGCTCGTTCGAATCCTCCCATGGACCCAGGTCTTTCTAAGAGAACCTTGAGATGTGAATGAAGTAGTCGAAAGCATTCTATGTGACTTTACTTTGCATCATCGTGCAATTGTTGCGGCTGATGCAACTCTCTCACTTGCAAATTCGTGCACAAAGATTCCATATTAGCAATATCTGACCCAAAGACGTTTGTCTGTTCAAAAACGTTTGTCGGTTGTACTTTGTTGGGAATCTTATGTTCATCGATCATGTCGTACAATTTGAGTACCTCAGCTACGACTGAATCTGAAGTGTTTGACACGATATGAACGTTCACGGGATTTTACAATTCTATGATTTAAACCGAGAAATTGATTCTTTCACGGGATTTTACAAAAATCAATAATAAACCGTGATTTGATTACTTGAATGTGTTATGATGAAAGTATGGTGGACTTAGTGATCTGTTGTATAGTTGTGATTTGGTTTGGTTGATGCAAGTTGTTACGGTGAAATTATGGTCTGAAAACTTAAAACCTCAATAAATTACGGTCGTTTTGACAGGTAATTCGCTGAAAACGGAGTTACGGTTCAAAAGTTATGACCGTTTGAAGTTTTGACGTAAAAATTCAACTTTGGTCAAACCGCAGAACAAGAGTACCAAACCACAATTCCCAAACCGCAGTAACCAAAAATCTCAAACCGCAAAATAACCTCAAACCGCAGACGTCAAACCGCAGCACTAAGCGACAAACCACACTACTTGGTCAAACCGCAAGACTGGTCAAACCGCAAGAAGTCAAACCTCAATAAGGTTAAACCGCAATAAGTCAAACCGCAACACCTCAAACCGCAAGAAGTCAAACCGCAGTGCAAAATGACAAACCGCAAAAGACAAGAAATGACAAACCGCAGCAGCTACAGGACAAGACGTCACTATCAGTCCTTTTTTTCGTGTTTTCCGTTATGGTTAACGTCCAAACCGCAGTCAGAATTTCTGGCCAAACCGCAAACAATAATTTCCTAAACAAACACAAACCGCAGAGAAGAACCTTTAACGAGGGACAAACCGCAGTGATGAATGTACGACCGAGACACAAACCGCAGTCAAGAAAAAACTTTGAATCTTCCAAGAACCACACCAAATCAACCGTAGGATACCAAGAAACTATGCTAAAGATCGATGTGAACACAAAAGTACCAAGTTTTAACGTTTTACACCACAAACAAAGATCAAACCAATTTTTTCCTTTCTTTTCTATTCGACCTACAAAACACAAAACAAAAGTGCCAAAATCACAATACCAATTCGTGAATATGCGATAACTAGAACCTAACCATGGCTCTTGATACCAATTGTAGCATATTCACTAACATATAACACACGTATGATGTGATTTGGCCGAATGGATTTAGAGAGAGAAAGAGAAGTTGGGAACTAGAGAGAGAAAGTGATATGTATTAGATTAAGGTATGAAGAGTTCCAACCCTTCCCACACTTGGGAAGGGGTATATATACTAATAGTTAAGTTGCCCCTAGTAGGCTGTGGAGTGAGCTGACAGTGGGTAAAGACCCGACCCAACTCCACAAATACTAATATAACTAAACTAATACTAATAATAATAATAATCCTATGAACTACATAAATGCTAAATAGATACTCGGGGTGACCGAGTCTTTATATGAATATTTATATTCCTAACACTGTCTTACTCTGTTTATATCGAGGGTGTTTACAAAATTTTCAAATTAATCTTTCCTCATCTTCTTCACCCCAATACAACATGCACCCATTAAAGCAACAATCAATTTTCTCGCATGGAAGACCTAAATCTGATGCAAACTTCTTTGTCTCATAAAAACTACCAACCAACTTACTATCAGGCGGTAACGCGTCTTTCAGAACTTGCATAACATCATCATAGATCTTCTCTTGCATACGAGACTCTGACTTGATGTTTAACATCCTTGCAACTAGTGACAACTGTGAGACTTTTGTACAGCCAGGCCATAATGGTTCATCAGCTTGATGAAGTGATTCATATAAACTCTTAGTTTTTGGGTCTGGTGGCTCAGATACATTGTCATGTGAGTTAGGATTGAAATCATGACCTCCTACTTCTAAGATCATGTTACGATATGGATTTGGCCCGTCATTATCTCCATAAGAAGAGGTGTTGCAATTTGATTGCATAGAACTAGAGCCCACTTCAGGTTCTCCATGAGAGGTCCACTGATAATAGTTCTTAAAAAACCCCTTTGTCACAACATCCACCTTAACGTCGTCCGGTAATTTATACGCACGATAAGTCAAGATATACATGGACACCTTATTTTTTCATTATCCTTATCAGTTGTTGGTTGTTGGCAAGCATAGTCCACAAATGATTTAACTCTATCCACTCCCGATCCGTTCTTATTTTAAAACTCTATCCGTAGTCGGTGTCGAACCAAAATAGCTGTCTGTAAAAAAAGGATGAAAAATTAACAATACTATTTTAACCAATTGTGTTAAACTTGCACATATCTAATCAAATTACAAACTTTTTATCTGATAAGAGCAAACGTGCAAGATAAAAATTATTGAAAGACTATGTCTATAGATGTCCCAATATCCATATGACAGTAGTAATAACAAGTGGACTAGGCATATGAAGTCTTTTCCATAATCTATTTTGGCATCTTGGTGCTAGAGGTTTGGCCTCCAGCATACTTATATGAGCGATCATGCCTTCCATTTTCAGTTTTTATAGTCAATGAAGTATTGTTATTAAAACACATATTCAAATTAAAAGCTTGTCAAAACATGAGGAAAATATGTTCCAGCTACAAAATGAAATGGCTTGACCAGGACATGTCAAATATTAGATGATTCACAAAAAGCTATTGATAATTTAAGCATACCAAGAGACCAAAAAACAATAAAATACTAATAAGATATTTCAATTAAGTTTGTCATATGTTGTAGACTATATAACAGATGCATTTAGCAGAATTAACATTACAATGAGCCAAACATAGCAAAAGACCCCAAAAAAACACAAGATATATATTCAAATCAAACTGCATTTAGATTATTGGGGGCTTACCTTTCTAGAGTTTAGATGTATAATAAGGTGACATTAAAGAAGAAGAGTGGTGTATGGGCAGGGAAGGTTAATGAAGCTGATTGATAGGAGTGGAAGTTGTGGAAAGGGATGACCGGTTCAAGTGTTAACTCTTGTTTATGTTTAATATTGTATCCTTTTATGTTAGATAATAAGTATTATACCCCTGTAGCTTAATAAAATAAGTAAAATGTTGTTGTTGTTGTTATTATTATTATTATTATTATTATTATTATTATTATTATTAATTATTATTATTATTATTATTATTATTATTATTATTATTATTAATATTATTATTATTTTTATTAATATTATTTTATTTTTGTATAAAAACAACACTTCATTAGAAAAGCATAGGATTTACAAGAAATTAGAGGGGAGCCGAGATACTAACTGGGCTCCCACTCCTCTAGCTATTGCAAAGCTAATCCTGCTAAATATATGAGCAGCGGCTCGCGATCCGATGTCTTGAGTTACTGAGAACTTTCGTATCCGTTTCAGTAAGGTCACTGCATCCTTCCCAAGTTCCTCAAAGGAAGAGAATGAGAAGGGAAGAAAACCATATCCAATATTGGCACACTTGGTCTCATACTTGACACGCTTACGTTGTGCTGCTTCAACCACCACTCGTTCTGGCACAAAATCGACCATACCCGATTGCGTCAAAGGAGACGACCCTGTCAAATTAACACAAACATCTTGCCCACCATCCCAAGAATAGAGCAATACATCAGCTGGGCGTAAGCTTTTGTCCCTTTCTCCACAAAGGCCAATGTCAACCTCCTTGCGAGCCGAGATCCTAGACCGAGAGCAAATATCAGCAAGGGTGTCGCGAACCACATTGTGCCGGTGCTTAATACCAATAATACCAGCACATGACACTGCATGATCCCCGTATATGTCCCCCGCAAATAACCTGGAACAAGCAGAGCACGGCATCTGGACCGAGAACAAGGGGACACCTAGGCGGTAGCATAAGACACACCGGTAAGTTCTAGCGTTCATAGTCTGCCCCAACCCAGATATCGGGGCCACCCTAAGCCAATCGGAGGTGTAGTCTTCCCGTTGCGATCACCAAAGCGCTATCTGTCGAGCGGATAGGCCAAAAGTGGATTCAACCATTTTAGTAACACGTGTGAAATATATATCTGCCAATTTCTTCATAAGTTTGGGGGCAGCGATCTCATTCGGGTTACTTAAAAGGTCGAACTCCATTTTCGCGTTAAAAGTACACAGAGCGTCATTAAAGGAAGATCCATGATTTACTATGCCAGACTGTCAGAGAAGCTTATCCTGTAAGTTAGCAGATTAGAGTCTAGACGCAAGGAAAGCATAATTCAAGACATCACCTGCAGAATATACACCAAGCCCCCCAAACTCAAACGGAAGCGTGGCCAATCTCCATTGCCAATCCCCAAACCCAGGTCCAGAGGTAGTGACAATACGTTCCATAGATGAGCGAAGCGCCACATCAAATGAAGTTTGGGCACCCTCAAAAGCCCGGGGAGAACATGTGCGCATAGAGAAGTATAACTTTGAAATACCGGCACAAGCACGGAGAAGGAGCAACTCACATTGAGGATCATTGAACCTAGCAACGGCATCCATAAGCTCGATGGTTTTAGCAACCCTTTTCATAGCAAGCCCACTACTAAACTCAAAGTTCACACTAGCCGGCCCACCCAATAATTTAACACCGTGCAAAGGACGAGCAATATTAGGCGGGAAGAAGTAGTCGAAAGCATGGACCCAGGTCTTTCTGAGAGAACCTTGAGATGTGAATGAAGTAGTCGAAAGCATTCTATGTGACTTTCCTTTGCATCATCGTGCAATTGTTGTGGCTGATGCAACTCTCTCACTTGCAAATTCGTGCACAAAGATTCCATATTAGCAATATCTGACCCAAAGACGTTTGTCTGTTCAAAAACGTTTGTCGGTTGTACTTTGTTGGGAATCTTATGTTCATCGATCATGTCGTACAATTTGAGTACCTCAGCTACGACTGAATCTGAAGTGTTTGACACGATATGAACGTTCACGGGATTTTACAATTCTATGATTTAAACCGAGAAATTGATTCTTTCGCGGGATTTTACAAAAATGAAGAATAAACCGTGATTTGATTACTTGAATGTGTTATGATGAAAGTATGGTGGACTTGGTGATCTGTTGTATAGTTGTGATTTGGTTTGGTTGATGCAAGTTGTTACGGTGAAATTATGGTCTAAAAACTTAAAACCTCAATAAATTACGGTCGTTTTGACAGGTAATTCGCTGAAAACGGAGTTACGGTTCAAAAGTTATTACCGTTTGAAGTTTTGACATAAAAATTCAACTTTGGTCAAACCGCAGAACAAGAGTACCAAACCACAATTCCCAAACCGCAGTAACCAAAAATCTCAAACCGCAGAATAACCAAAAATTCAACGGAGGTGTAGTCTTCCCGTTGCGATCACCAAAGCGCTATTTGTCGAGCGGATAGGCCAAAAGTGGATTCAACCATTTTAGTAACACGTGTGAAATATATATCTGCCAATTTCTTCATAAGTTTGGGGGCAGCGATCTCATTCGGGCTACTTAAAAGGTCGAACTCCATTTTCGCGTTAAAAGTACACAGAGCGTCATTAAAGGAAGATCCATGATTTACTATGCCAGACTGTTAGAGAAGCTTATCCTGTAAGTTAGCAGATTGGAGTCTAGACGCAAGGAAAGCATAATTCAAGACATCACCTGCAGAATATACACCAAGCCCCCCAAACTCAAACGGAAGCGTGGCCAATCTCCATTGCCAATCCCCAAACCCAGGTCCAGAGGTAGTGACAATACGTTCCATAGATGAGCGAAGCGCCACATAAAATGAAGTTTGGGCACCCTCAAAAGCCCAGGGAGAACATGTGCGCATAGAGAAGTATAACTTTGAAATACCGGCACAAGCACGGAGAAGGAGCAACTCACATTGAGGATCATTGAGCCTAGCAACGGCATCCATAAGCTCGATGGTTTTAGCAACCCTTTTCATAGAAAGCCCACTACTAAACTCAAAGTTCACACTAGCCGGCCCACCCAATAATTTAACACCGTGCAAAGGACGAGCAATATTAGGCGGGAAGACACCCTCGAGCCTGCTTCTGGGATCTTCGGTTGGCCAAAAGACCTCCGTTTTATCCACATTAAGGTGCAAGCCACAACTAGGTCCATCTGACATAATAAGATCTAAGACCTTCCCCACAACCAGAGTATCACCAATATTAGTTCCATCGTCCAGATACCACGCTTGGAGGGCAAGATTAAAGGAGTCTCTAATTTTGCGTATCAGAGGGTGTAACACTAGGGCAAAAAGTAGAGGTCCAAGTGGGTCTCCTTGTTGCACCCCTTGGTGCGACCATAAGATGTGTTCACCATAATAAAGTCTAGCTGGGCTGGAGTAGCAGAATTCCACCCAACTTGAAATAGCAGGGCAACGAAGGCGAACCTCCTGTAACATAACCTCCCGGTCCACCAAATTAAAGGCGTTTTTAAAATCCACCAGCAACATCGAAAGACCCACCTTATCCCCACAGTCTTCAAGGAATCGATTCACAGCGTGAAGAATAGCCTCCCCTCCTCCAAACACCCCAACGCCAAACTGTAGATCGTTCAAATAACCATCTAAAGAATGACCAATCAAGGAAGCACCAATCTTGGATACTAAGCGCCTCCAAATGGTCCCCACAGCAATGGGACGGATACCACCTCCTGGCTTGATCAGCGGTGTGAGGGGAGCACTAGCAATGTATTCACCCAACGCCCTGGGACATTGGCCACCGAGGAACAGATTCACTACTTGGGTGATAGAGGCAATTAACTCATCCGAAACAGCCACAGCAGCACCATTCAAATAGTCCAAAAGGTGTTGGGCACGAAAACCATCTCGACCACAAGAGGTACCACGGGGGAAACTCTTAATCATATCAAGAACCACAGCAGGAGATGCAATGAGGTTATGATGATCAATCGGTATATCCGGCAGAGCAGGAGCAGACTTGAAGGGATGTTTAGCTTTTAAGTCCTCGAGAGTGGTATCATTATAAGGAGCAACACCTGAAGAAGAAAGAACTCTGACCGCCGCAGAATAATGACCATCACAAATCTTCCTCTTACATTGCTTGACATTACGCTCACCCAAATCCGAGGCACCCTCATCAATATTAGACCATGCAGGGGAGGGTTCGGCTAAAACCTCTCTAGCAAGCTGCAAACTACCCCCCGGCGTACCCCAAGAGCGAATGGCATTAGTGATGTACTCTTCTTGGCGCTGGCGCTTAATAGCAGACCTGCACTCCATGTTACTCCTCGGGCAAAAGGTTTTAAGGAGACAAAGAGGCAGGGCTAACATGCTAGCCCAACAAGAAATGTCCTCAGGTGTGCAGATCACCTTATCAAGGGCTCCTTTCAGTACGCGAGAGAATCCCAACCGAAACTTGGGGGGGATGGATTTAACCGTGTGCAACCCTTTGGAGAGCAAGGTGTCAAGTAAGTGTAAGTCAAAACCATCATGCTCCACCAAAACCGAATCCTCACCACGAGCAATTTGAACCGAAGAGGGGACTTGTGGTTTGGCGAGATCAAACAGGACAAACCTAACGACACCATCGCCACAATCAGGGGGTGCCACAAAATCAGATCCATGCCGACATTTCAAACGAAGAGTATGCGTCTTAAAACAATTTCCACATAACCAAAGGCCCATACGTTTCAACGTGACCTCAGCAGCCTCAAAAACAGCGAGATTAGTGGCCAAAGAAAGTTTGGTGATGGCTAGAGCCTCCCCACTAAAATAACGATCACGAAGATGAGAAATCAACGAGGTTTTGGTGAGCCCATTTCCACTACCATACTGACAACTACTTGAACCCGCGAAAGGACAATGAAACCGTATGATTGCCATAATAACCAAAAGTGAGGCAAATGAGAAACACAAGCCAAACCGCAAGCCTTTTTCTTTTCTTTTTTTTTTTTAAACCACAAGTAGCCTTGAGTTAAAACGCTATTAACTTAGAGCCAAATCGCAAACCGCAGCCAAAACCGGGGACAAAACACCATGTCCACTATCAAACCGCATCACCAAGTGGCCCAAGTAGCCAAATAGCAACTCAAAAAAAAAAAAAAAAAAAAAAAAAAAAAAAAAAAAAAAAAAAAAAAAAAAAACTAACAAACAAACAAACAAAACACAATGACCAAACCGCACCTAAAGCAGTAAGGTCAAAACATGGGGCCCACCATTTCAATCAAAACGAAAGAAAAAGCTACCCACTTCAGTCAAAACACGGGGCCCACCAGTAAAGTCAAACCGCAACAAACTAATTAAAAAAGTGGCAAACCGCAGCTAACCTTTAAACTATTATTATTATTATTATTTAGATAAGTCAAATCGCAGACCCACCAGGAGTGGGACCCACTGAGTAATACAACTGCAGCACGCAACCAGTTGAATCTTTCTTCCTCAACGGCAAACAAGAAAGCTCAAAGGCAAAGAAAAAAAGGGCGAAGCGAATCGCACCCCTTCTTTAACCAGAAGATCAATCCCAGACACGTTTTGGAGAAACAAACAACCACGAGCGAGAGGATAAACACAAACCAAATCAAGAGAAACCCCACGTTTTGAAGGAGAGATCTCACATCAACCGACTAACCCAAAGCGGAACAACACTAACAAGAAACAAGAAGGTAAAGCAAACAGAAGGACCTCTGAACCCAAATCCAACTAGCGGTGTTGAATCGCAGGTTTCACAGGGAGAAGATGATCGGGGACGATGGTGAATTAGGGGATCACCAAAATTCGCCCACAGTGATGAGAGAAAGGAGTGTTTATTATTCTTCTTCTTCTTCTTCTTCTTCTTATTATTATTATTATTATTATTATTATTATTATTATTATTATTATTATTATTATTATTATTATTATTATTATATTATTATTATTATTATTATTATTATTATCATCACTTTATTAGAAACAAATAGAATTTACAAGAAGTTAGTAGGGAGCCTAGATACTAATTGGGCTCCCACTCCTCTAGCTATAGAAAAGCTAATCCTACTAAAAATATGAGCCGCACCATGTGCTCCAATGTCTTGAGTCATCGAAAACTTTCGAATGCGCTTCAATAAAGTCACAGCATCTTTTTCAAGTTCCCCAAAAGAAGAGAAAGAGAAGGGGAGGAACCCATATCCCATACCTGCGCACTTAGCCTCATACTTGACGCGTTTACGTTGTGTAGCCTCAAGCACCACACGACCCGGCACGAAATCAACCATACCAGTTTGCGTCAAGGGCGATGATCCAGAAAAATCAACACATACGTCAAGTCCTCCATCGCATGAGTAGAGCAACACATCAGCAGGACGTAAAGATTTGTCCCTTTCACCACAAAGTCCAATGTCAACCTCTTTATGAGCTGAAACCCCAGATCGAGAACATATGTCAACAAGAACATCACGTACCACGTTATGCCGATGTTTAATACCAATAATACCATCACAAGATACAGCATGGTCCCCATAAATATCACCAGCAAAGACCCTGGAACAGGCTGAGCACGACATCTGAACAGAAAATAGGGGGACACCAAGCCGATAACATAACACGCAACGATAGGTCCTAGCGTTCATAGTTTATCCCAACCCAGATATCAGAACTACCCTAAGCCAGTCCGAAGTGTAGTCTTCCATTTTCGATTTCCATAGCGCCATCTGTCGAGCAGATAAAGAAAATGTAGATTCGGCAGTTCGGGTAACACGTGTGAAATATATATCTGCCAGTTTCTTCATGAGTTTGGGGGCAGCGATCTCACACGGATTACTCAAAAGGTCAATCTCCATTTTCACATTAAAAGCACACAAGGCATCATCAAAGGAAGGCCCAGGGGTTAGGATACCAGAATGTCGAAGCAACCTAGTCTGCAGGCTAGCAGATTCGAGTCTAGACGCAAGAAATGCATAGTTCAAGACATCACCTGCAGAATATACACCAAGCCCACCAAACGCAAAGGGTAATGTAGCAAGTCGCCATTGCCAATCACCGAAACCAGGCCCAGAAGCAGTAACAATACGCTCTAGAATAGAGTGAAGAGCCCCATCAAAAGAAATCTGAGCACGTTCAAAGACTCGGGGAGAACAAGTGCGCATAGCAAAATATAATTTGGAAATACCAGCTGATGCACGTGATGTGTCGTTGCGGTTTAGCAGTATTAATGCCTACTCAAGTTTTAAATTTATATTTAGCCGACTTATCAATAACACACACACTTAACGAGCAGTGTACCCGGTCAGTATGAATATAATGGTAAGTAGAGTGTCGATCACTAAGAGTGGAACGTATTATCTAGTTATTCTAATCAGTATTTTAATATTCTAAGTTAGCAATACAACCTAATCTAACGCAAGGGGGTTTCAGCCTGAGAGACTGGCACGGTTTGGTTATAATTAAATAGTAAACTAAACTAATGAGCACGAATCAGCGATTAGCACACACGTACACAGATAGATACTCGAGACAATAAGAAGACCTGTCCTGATAATTAAGTAGCTTGTCACTTGTTTTATTGCTAGTTTTATATGAATTGTATATAATTAAACCTTTCTCGTTGGCTCTAATCTTATCGGCGAGTAAACTCTTAATGATTACTTATGTCTATCCTATTTATTAAGCGTCTCTTAAATAGGCGAGGAAGGGGCATGGCGACCCAAGCAATGCTCAGCTAGACACAGAGGTTATCAATGCACTAATAAAAGTCACCAAAGACATCAACATATAAACTTTAATTAATGGGAAAGCAATATTAAGGGGAGTGCATGATTTTCCGTAGTCACATGACACAAGCCCATCAATCCTGATGAATTAAAGTGTAATAATACAATAAAACAAAACTACTTAATGAATTGAATACATGCAAGACCTTCTTACAGCTCTTGTATCTTCGTTTAGGTGTGTCTTGTGCTGCTTGGTCATCTGAATTCGGCTCTAGGGTTATTCCTTCACACAGTGTCCAACACTAAAAAAACTCTCCAAATTCGTCTGGCCTTGGGGTATTTATAGTTTCTGTCTCAGGGATAGATGCGGCGCATAGAATAAATAGATGCGGCGCATTGAAACCAGATAGATGCAGCGCATTGACTTAACTTCGCGTGGGGTCCAAGATTAATATATTCAGGAATATTCGTACACCGTCTTCAGATGCAGCGTATCTTAATCTTTGTATGCGGCGCATATACTTAAGCTGTCTTGGATTGTAACTGGTGAAATCTTGATAGTGATACGCCGTATGTTAGAAGTATGTTGCGGCGTATCTGGAGTAGAACGAGCTTGATCTTCTGGATTTCAGTAGGCTTTTAACATCTTGCTTGTTTTGCTCCATAATTAGTCCAAAATCGCCAAGTTTCACATAATGCTTGTTTTTACCTGAGAATTACTAAAGTAAACATTAATGTATCGATTCTCATGTATAATATAATAAAACAAGTCAAATAAATAGGATAAATGATGATAATAAAATGTACTTATTTGAGTTCATCAAATATCCCCCCACTTGAACTTTACTTGTCCCCAAGTAAACCTTAGAATTAATCAAATGAAAAAGTATCCTAAAAGATGTTAGGATTTATTTTTATATTTAAGCACGTATTCGTTTTGTCATAATCACACAACCATACACTTAACGAAGTAGAAACCAAAATAATTTTTAATGTAAAACAATTCTAAATCGTTTAGTTGCTTAGTCGTGACGAATATTCTATCATAGGCTTGGCAAGTATACGCATCTCCCCCACTAAAGCCAAGGAATAACAAGTCTAAAGCGGTAAAAAGGGTTTGTTGGTTAAGGTTGATCATCCTTTTTAATCTCTATCGATCTCATATTCCAGAAAAAGCGACAAAACTACAAATACATGATCGAATCCACGACCACGATACTTGCAATTGCTCAAATCCTTAACTCGAATAGGCTAAAGATAGGACCAAGTAATCTTCACCAATAATATTATATCAAAAAGGGCGACAAAATCATAAATACATAGCCGAATCCACGACTACGATACTTAAGATTGCTCAAATCCCTAATCTCAATAAATCAAAGGTTTGGATGAAGAATGATATAGGGTATGGATAATATTTGGGATACAAATTGGTGTAAAATGAAAAATAAACAAAACAGATAAATTAAAATCCTAAGTGTGGTTAATCACTTTCCCAACCATCCCATGAATAAGACTCATATCATTGAATAACTCACGCTTTAACACTTGAAACATACGCTTTAGGTAGACACGAATTATACTCAACAAAATCTCAATCAAAGAATAACCTTAGTTGGCGTTCCCATAACGGCCAACTCCCATTCAATCCATAAATATAATATACAACAAAAAATAGTGGTGATATCTCCCACTTAATACAAAACTTTACATAAGTTGGTTAAAACAAACTTCCAACTTTTTCTTTTTCTTTTTCTTTTCGATTTTTTTTTTTTTTTTTTTTTTTTTTTGAACATAAATGTGTAAAATTTCACAACTTTTCTATCACTATTTTTTCGGATAATTTTTCATAGTCTTCATACTTTCAGAAATAACTGTAATAGTGAAAGTAGCAAACACACGAAAAATAAACTAAAAGTTATACAATATTTACTTTCATACCAAATGCATTGTGCAATTTCCCGACCTAACCAAAGATAATGAATTACGCACGCGAACACAGGTAATGTAAGGAAACACACTTTGCCTAAAGCAATTAACCACGGATTTTAATCTACAGGGTAGGCTAAGGTGTAAGGGTGTATCGAAACATTATAATAAAGGTGTAAGAAACGAAAGGAATGGCTCTGAGGGTTTTTCTAGGGGTATCTTACTCTAAAAGTGAGAGTAACAAAGGGTTTGTACAGGGGTTAACAAACCAGTGTAGTTAGTTAATATCACATAACATATAAAGGCTATTTGGGTGTAATCCTAGAAATTTACCAATTTAGACAAGTAACTCCAATTATATAGATAATACTTATTATGGTGGTCTCGAATAGTATACAAGCCAAGTTCTAAAGTTTACAAGTCACCAGCACACTAAAGTTTTAATATTTTTGAAAGAATATAGTTATGTGTGCGGTTATGTAATTTAGACTTTAAACAAAAACATGCTAAAAAATTTTTAATTTTTATATATTAAGCGCATTTTAAGCATATTTTGAAAAAGTTTAGGACAAGTAAGTGTTCTAATTCTCCAATCCCCCCACTTAAGTTAAACAACGTCCTCGTTGTTTGTGTCAAAGATTAAAAACTGGAAAATAAAAGAATTAGAACAGAAAAACTCCCCTGAGATTTGCTCGGTATGATCCTCCATTATTCGTATAAGAGCAAAAATCAACTTTCTTGTGGATTAGAACGTTTAAGCTTCATAGATGATGTATCCACAAAAATTGCAGGAATCTATAATACCATTTAGACTTTAACACACCTGAGTTAAGAAGGTTCAAACTTGCATAATGCATTAGTAGTTAGTAAAAATTAAACTGTAAATCATCAGGTCAGTCGATACGCCGTATCTTATGGAAGAAGATACGCCGTATCGAGCCTGGAATAAATACGAATCAGAATAAAAGATGCGTCGCATCCTTAACCAGGGATGCGCCGCATTAAATATACTGACAGAAAGTTTTAAAGTCAAAATTAAAAATGCAGAAAATGAAATAAGATATGACCAGTGCAAGTGATGCGTCGCATCTTATGATGGAGATGCGCCGCATCTTCTGCGGGTCTGACAGACTCGACACTGAACTGAAAAGTAAAAAATTTTCTTCCGGGTTGTCTCCCGGTCAGCACTTGTCTTTATTCCAGAGTCTTCAAGTTAGACTCACGTTCAGCTCCTTATTTTGTTCTATTGATCCCCACATGTCCGTGCACGATATAGTTGCGAATTACTTCGTCACGAACATATTCCGGCCCCAATTCAAGTACACCTTTGTAGAATCCTTTCATCTTTTGGTACGGATACTCGATCCCTCTCTCAGCGTCATTTTCATCTACAAAAAGAAATGGTGTAAATTTGAAAGAAAATTTGTTAGGGGCATGTTTAAACCTTGGGTGAGCATGAGGCATCATGTAAGTGATGACGTTGCTTCCACTTTTAAAGGTGATCTTTCCTTCAAATCTTTTAGCGTTAATTTCGACCTCCTTACAAAATGGTTTCCCAACGATCACGTCACCCATCTCAACATCACGATAAGCATCCATGTTTTCCACCACGGTGAAATCTTTAACAATAGTTAAATTCCCGACAAAAATAGGTACATTCATGAATATTCCAACTACGTTTTTCCCTCTATACTTAATTTTGTTTTTCATTATAGAATTATAGAAATCTTTTGACATTACATTAATTGGTAAAATAGGGAAAAAGTTGGCACTAACCTGCTTAAATCCTATCATGCAAGGAAATTGTAAATTATAAGCACAATCTACATGGATCTTTCTACCATAATCACATAAACTAGGATATTTATCAAATTCATCATAATTCTTAGTGTTGATCATATTGATTCTGGGTATATCCATAATTTCTCCTTCTTCAATTTCGGGTTCAAAATCCTCCATAAATTGATCATTGATTCCTATTGGTAAATTAAGATCATTTAATTCAATGTAGTCTCCACTATAGGTCTCAAGTGATTCATTATTTACCAAGGTTTCTCCCATAAACCTAGCTTCTAGATCGAGGTCCATACGTTCTCTTAATCCTAGCACATAGACGCCTCTAATTATGCTCTTAGCAGGATTTTGGCACTTATAGACTAGTTTATTGTTCCCTACCTTTAATGAGATTTTTCTTTTAAACACATCAATCTTAGCATGGGCGGTAGACAAGAAAGGTCTTCCAAGGATTAAAGGAATCTTAACATCCTCGGGCATATCTAATATAACAAAGTCTACGGGGAAAACAAACTTCTCAATCTTAACTAGCACATTTTCAGCAATCCCTTCAGGTCGTTTTACCGTTTTATCAGCCAATTCAATAAGCAGCTTAGTTGGTGCTAATGATGCGTGGTTTTGCGACCTTACAACAGGTTTTACCTCTCGAGGGATCTCAAGAGGCTTGCAATCCCCACCAGGCAATGTACCTGACCGATGTAGTATAGTGATGAGGCGAAAAGTGTACCGCTTTTAAGGGGTCATTTAAGCCCTAAATCGTATTTATTTGATCAAATATTGCCCTAAATCGTTCCTTTTGTCATTTTAGGTACTTTTGAGAAGAAATCTGGAAAAGGAAGCATTTTGGACGTTTTTGGAGCATAAAAGTGAAGAAAACGACAAAGTCTCAAATTCGGCTAAAAGTTACTCTTGACGGCGTCACAATTTACTCTGGACGGCGTCATGCTTTGGCAAGAAAAGTTGGACGTGAAATTTACTCATGATAAGCCAGTGAAAATAGCATGTGAATTCTGACGGCGTCACGCTTTAACTTGATCGAGGGCGTCACGGCTTAAATCATAAGGGGACGGCGTCACGTTCATTGTTAGACGGCGTCAAGCCTTGATAAGCCAGAATGGATTTTTGAAGAGCTAAAGAGGGACGGCGTCAAGAAGGTCATCCGGGAACCCTAAAAGCGGCGAGGTGACGGCGTCACACTCCATAAGGTGACGCCGTCAGATCCAAAAATCTATATATAGTTTTCTAATCTTTTGTCATTAAGGAGAGCTTAGTGTGTGGAATTTTGGGATAAAACCCTAAGACGATTTTAGCTACTTTTTCAGGGCTTTTTGCCTTGAGATCTTCCATGTTTCATTGAAAGATAAGTTATCAATTAATCATTCAATATGTCTATGTGTTGTTTGATTCTATCTTATTCTTGTCTTTTGTTTAACATGTTAGGCTAAATTTATCTTGTGTTTGCTTAGATCTAATGAAACCTAGCTATTGATTATTGGTTGTTAGTGTGTTGTTAGTTGTATTGGATGATTGTTTATCTATGTTAGGCTTAAGAAAACTGGCTAACTTCCTATTCGGTAACTTGCTTGAACGTCTTAAGAAACATGAACCAAATGCGTACTAAAGGTTTTTATGGTTGTATTTAATGCACAAGCGAATTCTAGTGATCCCATGTTAGGAGCTTCCTAGCCGGCTCGACATAGGAGTGAAGTAGGAGCTTGTAGAGTTGGGGAAGTAAGTACGCCACCCGACGAATGGTATTAAGGAATACACCCGTCATCCACGCGACTAATACACACTAATTAACCGGTAAAAGATAGTTAGGGAGTAAGGAAATCTAAGTAAACACATTTCTCTACACATAAGTTTCTCACCACATTTCATTTTTGTTATTTTATTTTATTTGCATTCGTAGTAATTTGGGTTAGTTGACTAGCAACTAATTCCGCCCACTCCTTCAAAACCGAGATTTTATTTGCTTTCATAAAATTATAAAAACATAAAAAAGAATCTTCCTCAACCCTTAGACCTAATTAGAGTAGCCTTTCATACCTAACGAACACTATTCCCTGTGGAGAACGATCAATCCCCCGTACTTACCACTACACTATACTACATCGGTCAGGTACACTGCCTGGTGGGGTTGTAAGCCTCTTGAGATCCCTCGAGAGGTAAAACCTGTTGTAAGGTTACAAAACCACGCAATCAAGTTTTTGGCGCCGCTGCCGGGGAATAGTTATTGTTTAGGTTGAATTTTTATTTCTATTAGGTCTACTCACTAGATTCCTTTCTAGTGAGATTTTTATTTTATTTTATTTTATTTTTTTTCTAGGTTTTCTTTAGTCTATCTTATTTCTTTGTACTTTTGTTTGTGATACCTTCCACTTACCACATGAGTAACATTGGTCATTTGATCCCTGTTATTCGTGTTTTTCGCCGTGCAAATTTTCAACTACCCGTTCCCGCCCCCATAGTAGCAAACAACAACCTTTCACCCGACCACCACTTTGGTAACAATTCTGAGATGGAGGAGTCTGACCATGAGAATGACTATGTTAGTCCATTTTACTACTCAGACTCCGATGAGGATATCGGTAATGGAGAAGTAGTTAACGAGGAATGGGGAAAAGAGGAAATTGATCCCTTTAAGTATGTTGACCCTAGGACTAAGATCGAAAAGGATAGCCTCTTTAACATGCAATTCCCGTGTAAAATTGGTTATCATGATTTTTATGCTTATCTTAACTCATCTTTGCCTATGAACATTATCTCTCGCGCTAATTATAATAAAATCATGGTAGATGAGCTTGAATATCAAGGAGATAACATTGTTGCTAGGATTAAGCCACTACACGTGTTCGTAGGAAGTTTTGTGTATTTGGTGGATTTTATGGTTATGGAGAATTTAGGAGAATTTATCGATGACAAATTAACCCAAGTCATTTTTGGAGAACCCTTCAAAAGGTTGACCAACCTTGACGAAAAACTTGTGGACGGGTTAATTACATTCTCGGATGGGGATGAAGATTTTGTCTATCAAATGCCCCGAGCACATCCTAGGTTTAGGAACTACCCCATTGAATCTTGCAATAGAATTATGCCTATCGACTTGTTAAGTGAGAATGATAAGAGGAAGGGGCTCAAATATCCACATGAGAAAAATAAGAGATATTATCATGGATGTTTGGAGCTGAATGATGAATACAAGAGAGATGAGGCAACAATTAGATGGCTCACACTCGGATACGTGAGCATAAGCGACACTAGATGAGCCTTACTTTGAGTCTAGCTACAAGACTCGTTAATAAAGAAAAGCGCTTCTTGGGAGGCAACCCAAGCTTTATTTGTTTTATTTGCTTTGTGTGTTTATTTATTTGTTTGTTTGTTTTTATTTGTTTCCGTATGTGTGTTTAATTTTTATTATTATTGGTTCATGTTAAAAACTAATTTGTGAAAATGCTTTATGTTGTTTTTAACTTCGTCTTAACTACATATAAAGGTATTTTGCAAAAGATAAGTGTAAGGGAAATCTAAATCGGTTTATTAGAACACAAATGAACATGAATCGTAATAATAATAAATTAGCATACATATTCGTATTTGTTTGAGTCAAATGCTTGTATCGAGTCATAATGAGGTTTTGCAGGATTTCCAGGAAGTAAGGTAAAGGTTTTTCCAGAAATTTTCCGGGAACTTAAAACGAAAATTTTTGTCAGGTCATTTCTGACGGCGTCAGGGGTTATAACCTGACGGCGTCAGATTTAATTTCCAGAAATTTTTGAAAGTTTTGTTTTCATAAAAAGTTTTTATTAAAATCTCCAACTTATAATCTCCAGGAATCTGCAAAATTTTCATTCCACAAGCATTATATCCTTATATATAGATTTTATCCCGCCGATGTTATGCAGGTTTTCGTGTTTGTTTTCTCAGGTTTAACAGGTTATTTTGGACAAGGAAATGTTTTTGGATCAAGCTTGTGGCGATGCATTAGTCATGAAGCTTCAACATTCTCTTTGGAGGAAGATCTAACCGTGTAATTTCATTATCCACCGAGCGAATCAGGGGAGTATTTGATTTCATTCTTTTACTTTTTGCTTTTACATCTTATTATTTGAACATTGGGGACAATGTTCATCTTAAGTGTAAGGGGAGGGTAAAGTACGATTAGAGAATGCTATTACGCTTGATTTTTGTTTGTTTAATAGTAGATGTGTAATAAAACTGAGATAAATACCTGTTAGGGTAATTTTAGTGCCAAATTTAAATTTTTTTACAACATATAGGAGTGAAACTTTGATCTTAATGAGCGTCTCACGGATAGGAGTTATATGACTAGCACAAAAACCGTACCACTAAAAAATTTTCCACCCCAAATATGTGAGGTTCGCCCCTAGAATTGGTAGGAAAAGCATTTATGCTATGATGTGTGTACCGGTAGCACTTAGATTCTAGAACTTGCGTTAGGACCATTCCAAGGCCACAAGTGAGACTACATTCGTGTAGTTAGATTTACTACATGATAAGAGGCATTAGGATTAACCCATTGTTTTACACCTGTGTTTTTGTTATAATTACTTTGGCTACATTAGTCAAGTAATTCTCCCACACCCTTTGCGTTGTACTCATTTTTAGTACACGATACCCCTAGTACACCCCTCAGAGCCTATCTTTTCGTTTTGACCTTTAAGCATTTTACTTAAAGGAAGAATTTGTTACACCCCACTAAAATGTACACCCAAATCGCCTTAGCCTACCTTGTATGCACTCATTTTTAGTGCATTATTGTGACAACATTTGTTTAAACCCAAGTTAATTATCTAATTGATTACATGGTTGCTAAGTCGAGTCATATCCTTGTACATATTGTTTTGGGACGATTGGGACTCATGGGTAAAGCACTAGTGTAATGCAGTAATGGGGAAGAACATCATTTATTACCCCCATATGTGCTAAATATTTTAAAAGTACTCCAAGTTTTTCGATTATCTTAATTCGAGTCATTAGATTAGTATTTGTAAAGTTATGTAAAAATTCAAGTGTAAGGGGGATGCAATGCCCCTATGATGTATTATTTTGGATGGTAGGGCAAGAGTGTATGCAAAAAAAAAAAAAAAAAAAAAAAAAAAAAAAAAAAAAAAAAAAAACACAAAAAAAAAATGAGAAAAAGAAAAGTAGAAAAAAAAAACATACGGACTACCATCCCGTTTCATTTTATGTTTTTGTTATTTTGTTATTTCGTTTCTAGCTTAAGATCGAGTCTAGTCTTGGCTTAGCAACATTGTATAGTACATGTAATTAATCAAGATCTTTAACTCGCCACCAGTAAAATATCCCTTATCCAACAAATCTGTGCTTATCATATCCCGACACCTAAAGTTATAACCCATTTAAAAGCCCTCTTTGATAGTTTATCTTAGGTGCTTACGCCTAGTGGAGGAGGTTTTCGATCCTTTCCCAAGCCTATGGTAATCTATTTGCTATGACAGGTAGTGAGAGATATTATCCGTTTTCATTTATGAGATTTATTTTGATGACACTTGAGAGATGTGAGTATCTAAACACTACTTGTGAGGTGCTAGTATGTAATCCCCGTGCTTATTATGATTGAAGTGGAACGATTATTTGTTGTAATTACTTTTATGTTAGCATTAAATGACCCCTAACTTGTATTTTGATTAGAATAAAAGCGCATTTGCTTGAGGACAAGCAAATCTCAAGTGTAAGGGTATTTGATGAGGCGAAAAGTGTACCGCTTTTAAGGGGTCATTTAAGCCCTAAATCGTATTTATTTGATCAAATATTGCCCTAAATCGTTCCTTTTGTCATTTTAGGTACTTTTGAGAAGAAATCTGGAAAAGGAAGCATTTTGGACGTTTTTGGAGCATAAAAGTGAAGAAAACGACAAAGTCTCAAATTCGGCTAAAAGTTACTCTTGACGGCGTCACAATTTACTCTGGACGGCGTCATGCTTTGGCAAGAAAAGTTGGACGTGAAATTTACTCATGATAAGCCAGTGAAAATAGCATGTGAATTCTGACGGCGTCACGCTTTAACTTGATCGAGGGCGTCACGGCTTAAATCATAAGGGGACGGCGTCACGTTCATTGTTAGACGGCGTCAAGCCTTGATAAGCCAGAATGGATTTTTGAAGAGCTAAAGAGGGACGGCGTCAAGAAGGTCATCCAGGAACCCTAAAAGCGGCGAGGTGACGGCGTCACACTCCATAAGGTGACGCCGTCAGATCCAAAAATCTATATATAGTTTTCTAATCTTTTGTCATTAAGGAGAGCTTAGTGTGTGGAATTTTGGGATAAAACCCTAAGACGATTTTAGCTACTTTTTCAGGGCTTTTTGCCTTGAGATCTTCCATGTTTCATTGAAAGATAAGTTATCAATTAATCATTCAATATGTCTATGTGTTGTTTGATTCTATCTTATTCTTGTCTTTTGTTTAACATGTTAGGCTAAATTTATCTTATGTTTGCTTAGATCTAATGAAACCTAGCTATTGATTATTGGTTGTTAGTGTGTTGTTAGTTGTATTGGATGATTGTTTATCTATGTTAGGCTTAAGAAAACTGGCTAACTTCCTATTCGGTAACTTGCTTGAACGTCTTAAGAAATATGAACCAAATGCGTACTAAAGGTTTTTATGGTTGTATTTAATGCACAAGCGAATTCTAGTGATCTCATGTTAGGAGCTTCCTAGCCGGCTCGACATAGGAGTGAAGTAGGAGCTTGTAGAGTTGGGGAAGTAAGTACGCCACCCCACGAATGGTATTAAGGAATACACCCGTCATCCACGCGACTAATACACACTAATTAACCGGTAAAAGATAGTTAGGGAGTAAGGAAATCTAAGTAAACACATTTCTCTACACATAAGTTTCTCACCACATTTCATTTTTGTTATTTTATTTTATTTGCATTCGTAGTAATTTGGGTTAGTTGACTAGCAACTAATTCCGCCCACTCCTTCAAAACCGAGATTTTATTTGCTTTCATAAAATTATAAAAACATAAAAAAGAATCTTCCTCAACCCTTAGACCTAATTAGAGTAGCCTTTCATACCTAACGAACACTATTCTCTGTGGAGAACGATCAATCCCCCGTACTTACCACTACACTATACTACATCGGTCAGGTACACTGCCTGGTGGGGTTGTAAGCCTCTTGAGATCCCTCGAGAGGTAAAACCTGTTGTAAGGTTACAAAACCACGCAATCACCGATGTAGTATAGTGTAGTGGCAAGTACCGGGGGATTGATCGTTCTATAGGGGAATAGTGTCGTTAGGATTGAAAAACTACTCTAATAGGTCTAAGGGTGAGGGAAGATTCTTTTTGTATTGTTATATTTTTATGAAAGCAAGTAAAATCTCGGGTTTTGAAGGAGTGGGCGGAATTAGTTGCTAGTCAACTAACCCAAATAACTACAAATGCAAATAAAATAAAATAACTGAAAATAAAAAGGTTGTGAAACTTATATGGAGAGAAATGTGTTTACTTAGATTTCCTTACTCCCTAACTATCTTTTACCGGTTGATTAGTGTGTATTAATTGCGTGGATGACGGGTGTATTCCTTAATACCAATCGTGGGGTGGCGTACGTACTTCCCCAACTCTACAAGCTCCTACTTCACTCCTATGTCGAGCCGGCTAAGAAGCTCCTAACATGGGATCACTAGAATTCGCTCATGCATTAAATACAACCATAAAAACCTTAGTACGCATTGGTTCATGTTTCTTAAGCCTAACATCGATAAACAATCATCCAATACAATTAATAACACACCAACAACCAATAATCAATAGTTAGGTTTCATTAGATCTAAGCAAACACAAGATAAATCTAGCCTAGCATGTTAATTAAAAGACAAGAACAAGATATAATCAAACAACACATAGACATATTGAATGATTAATTGATTACTTATCTTCAATTAAACATGGGAGATCCAAGGGTATAAAACCCTTAAAAATGGCAGAAAATTCGTCTTAGGGTTTCTCCTCACAAAGTTGCACACTAATGACTAAAAATTGCAAAACTATATATAGAATTTAGGGGCTGACGGCGTCACGTTGTAGGAGGTGACGCCGTCACCTCGCCGCGGCTAGGGTTCCCGGATGGTCTTCTTGACGCCGTCCCTCTTTAAACCTCCAAAATCCGCTCTGGCGCGTCAAGGGTTGACGCCGTCAGAATTGTGCTTGACGCCGTCTCTCTTTAACTTAAACCGTGACGACCTTGATCACCTTAAAGGGTGACGCCGTCAGATTTCCATCGTAAAACTCTCTGGCGCGTCACGTGTATTTTGTCATATCCACCTCTTTTGCCAAGCCGTGACGCCGTCAGGAGAAATCCTTGACGCCGTCACATGTACTTTTCCAGCAGCTTTGGAGACTTTGTCGTTTTCTTCACTTTTATGCTCCAAAAACGTCCAAAATGCTTCCTTTTCCATATTTCTTCTCCAAAGTACCTAAAATGACAAAAGGAACGATTTAGGGCAATATTTGATCAAATAAATACGATTTAGGGCTTAAATGACCCCCTAAAAGCGGTACACTTTTCGCTTCATCAAATACCCTTACACTTGAGATTTGCTTGTCCTCAAGCAAATGCGCTTTTATTCTAATCAAAATACAAGTTAGGGGTCATTTAACGCTAATATAAAAGTAATTACAACAAATAGTCGTTCCACTTTAATCATAATAAGCACGGAGATTACAAACTAGCACCTCACAAGTAGTGTTTAGATACTCACATCTCTCAGGTGTCATAAAAGTATATCTCATAAATGAAAATGGATAATATCTCTCACTACCTGTCATAGCAAATAGATTACCATAGGCTTGGGAAAGGATCAAAAACCTCCTCCACTAGGCGTAAGCACCTAAGATAAACTATCAAAGAGGGCTTTTAAACGGGTTATAATGTTAGGTGTAGGGATATGATAAACACGGTTTTGTTGGATAAGGGATATTTTACTAGTGGCGAGTTAAAGATCTTGATTAATTACATGTACAATATGGCGTTGCTAAGCCAAGACTAGACTCGACTTAAGCTAAAAACAAAATAACAAAAACATAAAATAAACATAAAATGAAACGGGATGGTAGTCCGTATGTTTTTTCTACTTTTCTTTTTCTCATTTTTTTGTATTTTTCTTGATTTATTCGATTTTTTTTTTTCATACACTCTTGCCCTACCATCCAAAATAATACATCGAAGGGGTGTTGCATTCCCCTTACACTTGAACTTTTACATAACTTTACAAATAACTATTCTAATGACTCGAATTAAGATAATCGAAACACTTGGAGTACTTTTAAAATATTTAGCACATATGGGGGTAATAATGTTGTTCTTCCCCATTACTCCATTACACTAGTACTTTACCCATGAGTCCCAATCGTCCCAAAACAATATGTACAAGGATATGACTCGACTTAGTAACCATGTAATCAATTAGATAATTAACTTGGGGTTTAAACAAATGTTGTCACAATAATGCACTAAAAATGAGTGCATACAAGGTAGGCTAAGGCGATTTGGGTGTACATTTAAGTGGGGTGTAAACAAATTCTTACTTTAAGTAAAATGCTTAAAGTTAGAAACGAAAAGATAGGCTCTGAGGGGTGTACTAGGGGTATCGTGTACTAAAAATGAGTACAACGCAAAGGGTGTGGGAGAATTACTTGACCAATGTAGCCAATGTAATTATAACAAAAAACACAGGTGTAAAACAATGGGTTAATCCTAATGCCTCTTATCATGTAGTAAATCTAACTACACGAATGTAGTCTCACTTGTGGCCTCGGAATGGTCCAAACGTAAGTTCTAGAATCTAAGTGCTACCGGTACACACATCATAGCATAAATGCTTTTCCTACCAATTCTAGGGGCGAACCTCACATATTTGGGGGTGGAAAATTTTTTAGTGGTACGGTTTTTGTGCTAGTCATATAACTTCCTATCCATGAGACGCTCATTAAGATCAAAGTTTCACTCCTATATGTTGTAAAAAAATTTAAATTTGGCACTAAAATTGCCCTAACAGGTATTTCTCTCAGTTTTATTACACATCTACCATCAAACAAACAAAAATCAAGTGCAATTGTATTCTCTAAAGTATCGTACTTTTACCCCCCCTTACACTTAAGATGAGCATTCTCCCCAATGTTCAAATAACAAGATGTAAAAGTAAATAAGGTAAAAGAATGAAATCAAATACTCCCCTGATTCGTTTGGTGGATAAAGAGGTAACATGGTTAGATCTTCTTCCAAGAGAATGTAGAAGCTCCAAGACTAAAGCAGCATAAAAGCTTGACTCCACATACATCTCCTTGCCCAAAATAACCTGTTAAACCTGAGAAAACAAAAACGAAAACCTGCATAACATCGGCGGGATAAATCTATATAAGGATATAATGCTTGTGGAATGATTATTTTGCAGATTCCTGGAGTTTATAAGTTATAGATATAATAAAAACTTTTTATGATTCCGGTAGAAAAACAAAACTTTCAAAAATTTCAGAAAATTAAAACCTGACGCCGTCAGGTTATAATGCCTGACGCCGTCAGAAATGATCTGACAGAATTCTCATGTTAAGTTTTCGGAAAATTTCTGGAAAAAACTATACCTTACTTCCTGGATTTCCTGCAAAACATCATTATGACTCGATACAAGCATTTGACTCAAACAATTACTAATATGTATGTTAATTTATTATTGTTATGATTCATGTTCATTTGTTCTAATAAACCGATTTGGATTTCCCTTACACTTATCTTTTGCAAAATACCTTTATATGTAGTTAAGACGAAGTTAAAAACAAGATAAAGCATTTTCACAATTTAGTTTTGAACATGAATCAATAATAATAAAAATTAAACATACATACGGAAGCAAATAAGATCAAACAAACAAATAAATAAACACACAAAGCAAATAAAGCTTGGTTTGCCTCCCAAGAAGCGCTTTTCTTTATTAACGAGTCTTGTAGCTAGACTCAAAGTCCTTCTACCCTATGTAAGTGAGATCGTCATCGAGGACGTCTTTAGGGTTAAACTTGGATTGAAGTTTCCTATTGGTCCGCTTAGTACAATATATCTTTTCAAACTTCTCTCCATCCGGGTCATACAATGTCATCTTAATATGCCATGACCCATCTCTATCTTTGGGTGGTTTGTCCCAATCCCACTTATGATCATCGTCCTCACAAGTCCACTTATTCATCCCTAGGTTAATTGGCAAAACTCCTAGGAAATCAATCATCTTCCTAAAAACTAGAGGGTCTTCAAATGGATCCAATTCGGTGTCCTTAGCCAAGAGTTGTTCTACCGCATGTGTTCGGTTCACAAAGTCCTCTTCTAGGTAAAATGGGCGTTGGGGTCCTATGAAGTCTCTATCGATCCAAGGTCCATATCTAGATGGTCTCCTATTTAATTCTAACCAATGGGGTGTTGGTTCATCACTAGTATCATAAGCATGTTTCTTCACATCATAGATTGACCAAGTATCACCTTCTCCTACCGCTATCTTAGATTCCTTACAATCAATCATAGCACTAGCGGTCGCCAAAAATCCTCTACCTATCAACAAGGGGCATGTAGGGTCACTAACCATATCAAGGACGTGGAAATCGGCTAAAATGGTTAGTTTTCCTATGTTTACTAACACGTCCTTGACTACTCCAACTGGGTAAGCAACACTCCCATCCGCTAAGCCTATTATCACCTCGGTTTCTTCAAGTTTTCCTAGTTTTAGAGAGGTGTAGAGAGGTAACGGAAGTAGGTTAAGGCTTGATCCAAGATCGGCTAACGTGTCATAAGCCTCCGAATTACCGATCTTGCAAGGTAGAACAAATAAGCCCGGATCATCTAACTTCTTAGGTAGCTTGTTTTGAACAAAGGCGGTGCCTTTTTCGCCTAACTTGAGCTTCTTCTCATCCAACACATCAATAACCGGACTTTTAAGGTGGAGCTCCTTGAATTCTTCGTCAAGGTTTTGAGTGGGAGGTGTTTCAACTATGTTGTTGACCAATTTAGTGTTGGATATCATAACTTCTTGGTCATTTTGAACGACTTGGGTTTGTTTGAAACACGAGCTCATGGAATTGACCGAATAATATTGTGGACAAGAACTAGGAGACGAAACCGACGAGATGGCGTTGACGTTTAGTTTCGGGTTCTTGACTGTGTTGCTAGGGAGTGCTCTCATTTCTCGGTCATTGAGGGCATTCAACAAAGTGTCAATCTTATTGGTCATCTCGCTTAGTTTTTGTTTGAAATCGGCTTCAAACTTGGCCAAACGAGCTTCTTGAGATGCCATAAATTGGGACATCAATCCTTCAAAGTTATTGGTACTACCATTGCTGGAAGGATTGTTGTTGAAAGTACGGTTCGAGTTGGAACCGCTTGATTGGAAACGATTAGGTGGGTTGGAAGAATTGGTTTGTTGTGCGTTTTGGTTTTGTTTCCACCTAAGGTTTGGGTGATTTTTCCATGAGGGGTTGTATGAATCACCGTAGGGGTTTGGCTCGGGTTTGAAAGTGTACCACTTGTCTCCCGCTCCGTCGGTACGCGAGGATGCGTAGTCCGCAAAAGCTTGTTCGGGGAGTTCCACGCAATCACGAGTGTCGTGGGGACCACTACATAATTTACACGAAGAAGTGATTTTGTTCACTTGGCTTGAAGGTTTAGGAGCCTCGTAGGATTTCATAAGAAACTTGACTTGGTCTTCAAGTTCTATGATCCTACAGTCGGAAGTGCTTGAATTGTTCGAAGGCAAAGATATTGCCTTGACCGTTTTATTCAAATCACGGGGATCACTCCAACTTTCGTTGTCATAAAGAGCAAGATCTTCCAGGAGAGCCCATGATTGTTCCGCACTTAGATCACGTAGCTTACCACTGGCCGATTGGTCAATGGTTTGCCACGTGGAGAGATTGATATGGTCATAGAAGATTTGGACTTGGAGCCAAAGTTCTATGCCATGGTGAGGGACTTTTTGGAGTAAGTCCTTGAATCGAGTCCATGCCTCGAAGAGGGTTTCGCCTTGATGTTGTTGGAACATCAAGATATCATTCCTTAGCTTGGTAGTTCTTCCTGGTGGGAAAAACTGAGCGAGGAAACGAGTGGTGAGATCATCCCAAGAGGTGATGGATCCTGCGGGTAGACGCTCTAGCCATTGACTAGCTTGGTCCCGCAGAGAGAATTGAAAGAGACGTAGTCGGGCCGTCTCTCGAGTGGCAACATCAAGGTCTATGGAATCAACGATTTTGAGAAAGTCCTTAAGATGTTGATTAGGATCTTCGGAACGAAGTCCATGGAATGCGCATCCGCTTTGCACCAACCGGATGGTGTCGGATCGCAAGGGAGTGACATTGGCTCCTTGAGTGAGCTCAATGGTGTTTCGATAGCCATGGTGGCTAGGACGGGAGTAGTCTCCTAAGGTACGGGCTCTAGGAGGTGGGTGTTGTTGTGGTGGTGGGTTGTTGGGATCGAGGATATTACCACCTTCCATGATGTCGGATGGTAATGGTTACGAACAAAGAAACGAAGAGAAAAAAGATAGACTAAGAAAACTAGAAAAATAAAATAAAAATCTCACTAGAAAGGAATCTAGTGAGTAGACCTAATAAAATAAAAATTCAACCTAAACAATAACTATTCCCCGGCAACGGCGCCAAAAACTTGATGCGTGGTTTTGCGACCTTACAACAGGTTTTACCTCTCGAGGGATCTCAAGAGGCTTGCAATCCCCACCAGGCAGTGTACCTGACCGATGTAGTATAGTGTAGTGGCAAGTACCGGGGGATTGATCGTTCTCTAGGGGAATAGTGTCGTTAGGATTGAAAAACTACTCTAATAGGTCTAAGGGTGAGGGAAGATTCTTTTTGTATTTTTATATTTTTATGAAAGCAAGTAAAATCTCGGGTTTTGAAGGAGTGGGCGGAATTAGTTGCTAGTCAACTAACCCAAATAACTACAATTGCAAATAAAATAAATAACTGAAAATGAAAAGGTTGTGGAACTTATATGGGGAGAAATGTGTTTACTTAGATTTCCTTACTCCCTAACTATCTTTTACCGGTTGATTAGTGTGTATTAATTGCGTGGATGACGGGTGTATTCCTTAATACCAATCGTGGGGTGGCGTACGTACTTCCCCAACTCTATAAGCTCCTACTTCACTCCTATGTCGAGCCGGCTAAGAAGCTCCTAACATGGGATCACTAGAATTCGCTCATGCATTAAATACAACCATAAAAACCTTAGTACGCATTGGTTCATGTTTCTTAAGACGTTCAACCAAGTTACCGTATAGGAGGTTAGCCAGTTTTCTTAAGCCTAACATCGATAAACAATCATCCAATACAATTAATAACACACCAACAACCAATAATCAATAGTTAGGTTTCATTAGATCTAAGCAAACACAAGATAAATCTAGCCTAGCATGTTAATTAAAAGACAAGAACAAGATATAATCAAACAACACATAGACATATTGAATGATTAAATGATTACTTATCTTCAATTAAACATGGGAGATCCAAGGGTATAAAACCCTTAAAAATGGCAGAAAATTCGTCTAGGGCTTCTCCTCACAAAGTTGCACACTAATGACTAAAAATTGCAAAACTATATATAGAATTTAGGGGCTGACGGCGTCACGTTGTAGGAGGTGACGCCGTCACCTCGCCGCGGCTAGGGTTCCCGGATGGTCTTCCTGACGCCGTCCCTCTTTAATCCTCCAAAATCCGCTCTGGCGCATCAAGGTTTGACGCCGTCAGAATTGTGCTTGACGCCATCTCTCTTTAACTTAAACCGTGATGACCTTGATCACCTTAAAGGGTGACGCCGTCAGATTTCCATCGTAAAACTCTATGGCGCGTCACGTGTATTTTGTCATATCCGCCTCTTTTGCCAAGCCGTGACGCCGTCAGGAGCAATCCTTGACGCCGTCACATGTACTTTTCCAGCAGCTTTGGAGACTTTGTCGTTTTCTTCACTTTTATGCTCCAAAAACGTCCAAAATGCTTCCTTTTCCAGATTTCTTCTCTAAAGTACCTAAAATGACAAAAGGAACGATTTAGGGCAATATTTGATCAAATAAATACGATTTAGGGCTTAAATGACCCCCTAAAAGCGGTACACTTTTTGCTTCATCAGCTAACTTTCCTAGTCCTAGGGTAGTGAATGTCTTAAGGGGCATAACACTACCGCTAGCTCCTAAGTCAGCTAATACATTATTGAAAGATATGTCATTAATTGAACAAGGTAAAGTAAAACTTCCTGAGTCTTTTTCTTTATGAGGCAAGGCACGTAAGTTGGTTGCAGAGCTCTCTTCTTTCATTGTAGCCTTGATCTCCTCTTCAATCTTTGACTTCTCTTTGAGTAACCTTCTTAAACTGATTGAAGAATTAAAGAAAAATTTGGGCTTTGCAGCATCATTACCATTCATCAATCTTCTAGGAAAAGGTATGTTAGGTGTGACTTCTTCAGTAGTGCATATGGCCTTGACATGATCTCTTGGGTTAATTTCAGTTGAGCTAGGTAAACTTCCATATCCCCTTTCTTGAAGAACTTTGCTCATTTGACCGATTTGTTGTTCCAATGCTTTGATCGAAGCTCCTTGATTTCTTGTTATAGTATCCGTTGAGGCTCGGATTTCTTTGATCATAGCAGTGTTCTCTTCGTGTCTTTTAGCAGCATCGGCCATAATTTGCTTTAGAGTCTCATCCAAAGTCTGCCTCCTTTCTTGATATGTGGGATTATAGTTGTTCTTTTGATAGTATCCCGGAGTAGCTTCCCTAAATCTTCCTGAAGGTCGGAATGGTTGTCCAAATTGTGTGTAGTATGCTTCTTCAAAAGTCTCACTTTCATTCTTATTAGGGCAATCTTTAGTGTAGTGAGGTCCTTCGCATTTTTCACATCCAACTTGGGCAGCATAAACTTTCTCATCACGCTTCTTCATCTCTCTACTAATTTTATCCAATTGAGCTTGAATTGCAGCAAACCCGTCAAAATTAGTGCTGCTCTTAGATCTAGTAGAGGTTCCGTCGTGCCATTTTTGAGAGTGATCAGCAGCTTCTTGGATGGCTTTTCTAGCATCGGCTGCACTCATTTGAGGCACAACTCCCTTGGCATCCAAGATTTGCCTAGTAGGCACGTCCAATCCTTGATAGAACAATATTATCTCCTGCATTGGACTTAGATAATGTTGAGGGCATTTCTTCAATAAGTCTTTAAATCGTTCCCAAGCTTGATAAAGAGTTTCATCAGGCTCTTGCTTGAAACTGTTGATAGCCTCCATCTTTTTAGCAGTTTTAGCAGGTGGACAATATCTTTTCAGGAATTTGCTCTTCAAATCTTCCCATGTTGTGATTGAACTAGCAGGTTCATTCCTTAGCCACTTATTAGCAGCTCCTTTAAGCGAAATTGGAAAGATTCTTAGCATAAGTTGATCGTCAGAGACTCCTTCTGTAGTAAACAAATCTGCAATCTCGAGGACTTTTTCAACATCTTCATTAGCATCTTCATGTTCTGTTCCACTGAATGCATTTTCTCTTAGCTCCTTGAGAAACTGACCCTTCAACTCAAACTTTGACTTTTCATCAAACTTTGGTCTAGCAACTCCTGAACTGTAATCAGCATGGGTTTTGTTCATGTATTCCTCCATTGTAGTGTTTTCTGTCATTGTTTCTATTTCTTCTTCCTCCTTCTCTTCAGAAAAGTAATCAAGCTCGAACGAACTTGAGATTTCAAAGCTTTTTGTATTGAAAAGCCTTTTAAGCGAATGTAAGGCTCGTTCAGGATCTTTGAAAGGTTTAATCAAGTTCTTAGTTGAACTCCTGGTCATGCACTTCTTGAAACCATCACAAAAGCATCAGTAGGGTATGTTCAAGAAAGTATGAAATCAGAAAATTAACAACGAAAACGGAATACGAAAAAATAAAAGTTGCTGATCTCTGCAAACGATGCGTCGTATCCAGAAAGTTGGATATGCCGTATCTTATTTCGTTAAAATTTAATCAGACTTTTATTCAGAGAACAGATACGCAGCTTATGAATTAGAATGCGTCGTATCAAGTTTAAATTATCAAAAATCGATTATATTTATTAAAATTAAATGCGTCGTATTAACAAAAGCTAATGCGCCGTATTTTCGTTATGTTTCAAAATACAAGATTTTTGATTTAGCAGATGCGCCGCATCGATAAAAATCGATGCGTCGCTTTTGTTTAAAAATTCGAAAAACTGTTTTTAATTTAAATAGAAAATACGCCGTATCTGTTAAAACAGATGCGTCGTATGGCGTTAGGGTTTAGAAAAATTTCTTATTAAAAACACAATACGCCGTATCTTGGGGAAAGATGCGTCGTACTCGAATTTATTAAACGCGTTGTATTTTATAAAAATTAAACGCAATACGCCGTATTTGTGAAAACAGATGCGCCGTATCGTTTGTATTAGCACAGTACAACGATAGCAGAATGCAGAAAAATACAGAAAAGAAAAACAAAAATAAAATCGAACAAAAAGAAACAAAAATTACAGAAAACAAACAAAAAACAGAAAATATGCAAATTATACAATGAATGCAATCTATCTAATATATAACAAGGTTAGTGGTTAGAATCTAAAAAAAACTAAAAAGAAAAACCTAATTAAAATACTAATCAAATTAACAGATAATAACAATTCACTCCCCGGCAGCGGCGCCAAAAACTTGATGCGCGTGATGTGTCGTTGCGGTTTAGCAGTATTAATGCCTACTCAAGTTTTAAATTTATATTTAGCCGACTTATCAATAACACACACACTTAACGAGCAGTGTACCCGGTCAGTATGAATATAATGGTAAGTAGAGTGTCGATCACTAAGAGTGGAACGTATTATCTAGTTATTCTAATCAGTATTTTAATATTCTAAGTTAGCAATACAACCTAATCTAACGCAAGGGGGTTTCAGCCTGAGAGACTGGCACGGTTTGGTTATAATTAAATAGTAAACTAAACTAATGAGCACGAATCAGCGATTAGCACACACGTACACAGATAGATACTCGAGACAATAAGAAGACCTGTCCTGATAATTAAGTAGCTTGTCACTTGTTTTATTGCTAGTTTTATATGAATTGTATATAATTAAACCTTTCTCGTTGGCTCTAATCTTATCGGCGAGTAAACTCTTAATGATTACTTATGTCTATCCTATTTATTAAGCGTCTCTTAAATAGGCGAGGAAGGGGCATGGCGACCCAAGCAATGCTCAGCTAGACACAGAGGTTATCAATGCACTAATAAAAGTCACCAAAGACATCAACATATAAACTTTAATTAATGGGAAAGCAATATTAAGGGGAGTGCATGATTTTCCGTAGTCACATGACACAAGCCCATCAATCCTGATGAATTAAAGTGTACTAATACAATAAAACAAAACTACTTAATGAATTGAATACATGCAGGACCTTCTTACAGCTCTTGTATCTTCGTTTAGGTGTGTCTTGTGCTGCTTGGTCGTCAGAATTCAGCTCTAGGGTTATTCCTTCACACACTGTCCAACACTAAAAAAACTCTCCAAATTCGTCTGGCCTTGGGGTATTTATAGTTTCTGTCTCAGGGATAGATGCGGCGCATAGAATGAATAGATGCGGCGCATTGAAACCAGATAGATGCGGCGTATTGACTTAACTTCGCGTGGGGTCCAAGATTAATATATTCAGGAATATTCGTACACCGTCTTCAGATGCGGCGTATCTTAATCTTTGTATGCGGCGCATATACTTAAGCTGTCTTGGATTGTAACTTGTGAAATCTTGATAGTGATACGCCGTACGTTAGAAGTATGTTGCGGCGTATCTAGAGTAGAACGAGCTTGATCTTCTGGATTTCAGTAGGCTTTTAACATCTTGCTTGTTTTGCTCCATAATTAGTCCAAAATCGCCAAGTTTCACATAATGCTTATTTTTACCTGAGAATTACTAAAGTAAACATTAATGTATCGATTCTCATGTATAATATAATAAAACAAGTCAAATAATTAGGATAAATGATGATAATAAAATGTACTTATTTGAGTTCAACACCAGCACAAGCACGAAGGAGTAATAACTCACACTGGGGATCATTAATCTTAGCAGTAGCATCCATAAGCTCAATGGTTTTTGCAACTCTTTTCATAACAAGCTCACTATTAAAATCAAAGTCCACACTAGCGGGCCCACCCAGTAATTTTACACCATGCAAAGGTCGGGCAATATTAGGTGGGAAAAGACCCACAAGCCTGCTTCTAGGATCTTCCTAAGGCCAAAAAACCTCAGTTTTATCAACATTGAGGTGCAAACCACAACGAGGTCCATCCACCATGATAAGCTCTAAAACCTCCCCCACAACCAAAGTATCTCCAATAATAGTGCCATCATCCAGGTACCAAGCATGAAGGGAAAGGCTAAAAGTGTCTCTAATCTTACATACCAAAGGATGTAAAACTAAAGAAAAAAGCAAAGGCCTAAGTGGATCACCTTGTTGAACGCCTTGATGTGACCATAACGTGTGTTCCCCATAATATAATCTAGCTGGGCTCGAGTAACAAAATTCCACCCAACGTGAAATAGCAGGACAACGAAGACGAACCTCATGTAGCATAACCTCTCGATCCACCAAGTTGAAGGCATTTTTGAAATCCACCAACAACATCGAAAGACCCACATCATCTCCACGCTCTTCAATCAACCGATTCACGGCATGAAGAATAGCCTCTCCTCCTCCAGATACCCCAACACCAAACTGTAGATCATTTAAATAACCGTCCAAAGAATGACCAATCATAGCGGCACTAACCTTGGAAACTAAGCGCCTCCAAACGGTCCCCACAGCAATAGGACGGATACCACCACCCGGCTTGACCAGCGGTGTGAGAGGAGCACTAGCAATATACTCACCCAACACCCTGGGGCATTTACCATCAAGAAAAAGATTCACCACTTGGGTGATAGAAGTGATCAACTCATCAGAAATAGCCACAGCAGCACCACTAAAACAATCCAAAAGGTGTTGGGCACGCAAACCATCCCGACCACAAGACGTACCATGAGGGAAACTCTTAATCATATCAAGAACCACAGTAGAAGATGCAATGAGGTGATGATGATCAATAGGTAAAAGAGGCAATGAAGGAGCAGCTTTGAAAGGGTGCTTAACCTTTAAGTCCTCAAGAGTTGCATCATTATAAGGTGCAACACCAGAAGAAGAAAGAACTCTGACAGCAGTAGTATAATGGCCATCACAAATCTTCCTCTTACACTGCTTGACATTACGCTCACCCAAGTCCAAGTTATCCTCATCAATATTAGACCATAATGGGGAGGGTTCGGCTAAAGCCTCCCTCACGAGCTGCAAACTACCACCTGACATGTCCCAATATTGAATGGCATTAACAATATACTCTTCCTGGCGTTGGTGTTTAATGGCAGACCTACACTCTTGATTACTCCTTGGGCAGAAGGCTTTAAGGATACACGTAGGCAAGACCAATAAACTAACCCAGCAAGAAATGTCATCAGGCGTGCAAATCACCTTATCAAGAGCTCCTTTCAATAACCAAAAAAACCCTAAGCGACACTTGGGAGGGATGGATTTAACGGTGCGCAGCCCCTTAGACATTAAAGTGTCAAGAAGAGGCAAATCAAAACCAACATGCTCATCCGGAACCAAATCTTCAACATGGAAAGAAGAAGGTACATGTGGTTTGGTGAGACCGTACAACACAAACCTAACAACGCCATCTCCACAATCAGGGGGTGGCACAAATTCAGACCTACACTCTTGATTATTATTATTATTATTATTATTATTATTATTATTTATTATTATTATTATTATTATTATTATTATTATTATTATTATTATTATTATTATTATTATTATTATTATTATTATATAAAAAGGGATAAGGCATAAGTTAAAAGAGACACCAAAGCACCACCAGAACCCCACGAAACAAAGATGCAGGAAGTTAGTTTTTTCATTGATTCAGTCAAACAAAAAACCCGCCAAAATAAGAATTGGAGGCAACAATTACCAAGTGGTTTGATTAAACCTCAACCATATTATGTCATTTTTATTCACTCACCAAAGTGAAATTGAGAGGAAACATCAATCTTGCAACCCTAATTGAGGTATAAATTGGTTTCTATGTTTCACTTTATTCTTCATTGCTTCTTTTGACTACATGTCTACTTATGTGAAATAAAATACGTTGATGTTTGTTAGCTATAAAAGTAGGGGATAACTTTTAACTAGGAAGTAATTGTTAGTTTGCATGTCTTATGAGTTTATAATGGATCAATGTTTACTAGCAGATGCTACAACATGATTGTACAAATCTTATGCTTCTCACTTATCATATAAAGTATCCATTCGCAACTGGTTTGACATTTGATTTTGTTACAGCTATTATGACACGAATAACCAATGGAGATCGAGGTAGAGGTGGACGTTTTGATAAGTCAAATGCGGAAACATCTCACTGTAGAAGACGTTCAAATGTTATCAACCAAGTCCCACGTGACCTATCAAAGAGAACAATGATCACTTTGGATGGTAGAAGGTAGCCACATATATATACTAACATACATTTATATGCTCCTTAAGTTATTTGGATTCATAATGTTTCAATGTTTCCCATTTGTAGGTTTACTACAACAACTATTCGTATGATAATTTATTTCTTCAAGAACATGTTTAATGGTTCTTGGACCACCTGGAATGTGGTTAACAGGTCTGCGCGCGATGAATTATGGGCGCTTTTTAAGGTGTGTACCCACATTGATTCTTAGTAAATAAATCAAACTTGGTCTAAAATGATATATATATATATAACTTCGTAGCTATTGTATGCATAGGCTTTTTTCCAATGGGAAGTTGTGGCTGATGTGTTGGTGTGTGAGGTGTGGGAGGATAGTATGAGGAAGCTTTATCCATGTCTCATGTCAACGGCAAGAGATGAGTCAATTAAGATGGCGCAGCTAGCTGGAGTTGAGTTTGATGGTTCTGATTTTTCAGTTCTTAAGCCTTATAACCCAGAACGGATCAAATCAAGCAATTGGGAAGACATGATTGATCGAGTATGGAACACAAAGTCAATATTGTGGAAGCATCGTGGAGGCTCAATTGCTATTTCACAACTTAAGAGGAGACTAGTGAGATGCCTAATTTTTACATTTTTCATCTTTACATTTTCTTGAGATTTTTTATGTTCAAGTCAAATAATTTATTTTTAATACTTTAAATAACATACTTACAAATTTGTAGGGAAAAGAACTTCATATCTCTTTATTTTTTATATTTTAAAATATTAGATAATGGATTTATTTTGGATCTTTATCTAATTTGATTTGAATCTTATGTTATTTGGTTTAATGGTTTGGTAATACTTTAGTCTTTTTGTTACACGCCTACTGGTACTTTAGCATCCTTAGTGGTTTGATTTTTCATGTTATAAGTTCATGGAATATGCTTACTCTCAATGTGGGTGTTTGGTTCCTGACTTACTCCTGCAGCACGGGCCGTTTGGTTGCTGCAGCAAGGACGTTTGGTACTGAGTTTGTCAAGTGTGAATGGCTACTGATACTTTATAACGGTAAATACAAAAACGTTTTAAATTCATGGCTATGATTTTTCATGTTCTAAGTTCATGGCTGAGTTTGTAATGATATGATTTTCATGTTATAAGTTCATGGCTACTGGTACTTGGTCATGTGAATGCCTACTGAGTTTGTTTTTTTTTTATGTTGATGCCTATTAATGTTTTATGTGAATGGCTACTGGTACTGTGTTTGTACTTTAGAAATTAGAAGAGGTGGCAATCACAACCCATTGTTGACAGAGGGTAGTAGCTATAGAGAGTGAATGGTTAGATTTATAAATTGTTATTTATGATTTGTTACATTTCTGTTTCTTTTCATTTTGTATAAATAGTTATTTCAAAATGAGAAAAACTATAACTCCCTATTGGTGAACTACATGAAGTATACGAATAATCCAACATAAAATATTTCATACATACGTTCTTTCTTTATTTTTATCCTTTTATTCAATGACAACACTAATGATGTTCAAAAAAAATGACAACACTAATGATAAATGGTACTAGTATTAATAATTGTTTATAAATATTGTGTATATTATGTTAATTTATTCTTTTAATAAAAAGGAAAAAATGGCAAGTTCTTAAGAAAAGAAATGTAGTGGGGCGACCCGACCCAACCCGTTTGACCTATGATCCATTTGACCCATTATTAAACAATGACCCAATTGACCTATGACCTGTTCGACCCATAACCTATTTAACCCATGACCCAAACTGTAACACCCCCAAAATCAGGATTTCCGGAAGCATACATATTTGGGTGCTACTAAATCGATAATCACAACACAAAGATATAGAGAACGGATTAAAATCCATTTTCAAATAGTTTACATTTTCAAAGCTAATTGTCATACATCAAGTTCAATTCAATTTAAAACAAAGCCCATTTAACAAATTTGTCTCAAATCATAGTTGAACGCATAAGTAAAAACATTTCTAGAAATCTTATAACCACTGCCATGCCCTGCCTTCAATGAATACAATCTCAAACACCTAAGAAAAAACATGCTAAAAGTCAGCTAACGCTGGTGAGTTCGTAGGTTTAAATTAAATAAGCACATATAGACCATAGCAAATAATTCAGCAATCACACTCATTCTGTATGCTAACACTAAGCTCATCCAACCAAAACTAGAAAAACAATATGCCTAACCAGCATAGCAAACAAAGGGTGCCCGCGAGTGTTAATCCCCAGACACTCGGCAAAATCCAACATGGTATACGTTCGTGTTGACCTACCGGGCCAACCGAACGGGGGAGTCACCCCCAATAGATCTATTTATATCATATGCGCTTCCTAGCAGGAATTGACGGTTGATTATAGTGGGCGCAATGGGATTCAAACATACTTAGGTTAACCGCAAACCAGTGTGTATAAAAACAAAACAAAGTTCAATTTGGTCAATGAAAATAGTTTTGCATGTTTCTCACCCCAAGGTTTATAAAAACGATACGTATAAAAATGGGTCTATAAACTCACCTTAATAACAATAGCAATCTGCTAGTCAACAACAACACAGTGCAACTGCTCCGACACGCGACCTAGATCAGTATGGTAAGTCTTATCGAAATATTCGTGTTTTAAAGGTTTTAACTCAATTGAAAAGTTTACGTGTGTCAAGTGTTCGTGTATTTCTTGCTAGATGTGTCGTAAGGTACAATTCAAAATAGTTCATCGTTTAAGACTCTTTGGTGATGGCTCATGGTGAAAGTGTACGATGAAAATACGTGCGACGGAACTTCCGTGCTTAGTGCTTATAACACCCTAAAATTTGGTTAACATTTTATTCATTTGTTAAAATTATAACCTAAGTATAAGTAAACAAATACATGTATTATATATGGGTCGATTGGATATTTAATAAAATAGGGTTTATGGACTCTTTTTTTTTAGTTACCAAATTATAAACCCATACAAGTCCAAGCCCAACTAGAATTTGATCCAACCCATCTTATACAAAAAAATAATATTCGGTTCCCTACTCCCTCCCCATAATCGATCTAAAGAAAAAAAAAATTAAGGAGGAAAAAAAACCCTAGCCTCCATAATTGTATGTCATCAAGAACTCTAGATCAAGATTCATGGTAATCCCGTGAAGGTTTGGTATGATTAATCACCTATTTTCTTAAACATCTTTTGTTTTTAATTTTTTTCATATAACTATAATTGATGGATATGATTAGGGTTTATAAAAATTCCAATAATTAAACATGTTTGATCATTAAAGCATAATTCGGGATATGTTAGAGGTTTTATCTTGCGTTGGTTAGGGTTAGGGTTTTGTTTGTGATGCTGTCCAGAAATTGGGTTGGATTGATGAGTGTCCAAACTGAAGATGCCAACGTGTGTTTAAGTGAATTTTGGGGTCTAAACTTATGTACTTTTCATCTAGTTTCTGAATATGTAAGTTATATTCTTATGTAAGGTCTGGAAGTGTGCTTTTGGATTTTTACAAGATAAGTTGTCAAGTCTGAAAATCTGGGACTGAAATTCAGTTGTAATGTTTGATTTTTATTTATAGACCATAGGGAGTTTAGACTTCTCCTTTTACAGGGATGATTTCTGGGTTTTGTAAGACTTTAATGAATTTTTGTAGAATTTTCTGAATTGTTTTATTATTGTAAATAAATCCAAACTTTTGGGGTATACCTGCAGTGCACTTTCTGGACAGGTCTGAAAAGATGATTTTTAAAACAGTACTTGTGCTTGGTAATAAAATCTATAAAAATTTGTGAAGGTAATTAACTGGTATGGAAATCTCTGAGAATTATTTCAGAATTTTTGGAGCTTAGTTGGCAGGCATGAAAAATCATAAGGATGTGATCCAGATTCACTAATATATCCTAATTAAGTGATATATGATTTGGAAGTACCTATAAACCCTAAGTTTGATTAATTATGAATGTAACACTAACTTACTAATTATGAAAACTTACTAAATATGGAAAGTTACCAAATCGGGAAAGTTACTTAATTCGGGAAACTCACTTAATTCGGAAAGATACTAATTCGGGGAAGTTACTAAATATGGAAAGTTACTAAATTTGGAAGGTTGCTATAAATAGCAGGAAACCCTAATATGACAATCTGAACAACAATAAGTATTGAATCAATAATAACTTATGAAATGATTCTTAAATAATCAGACGATCATTAATTCATGTAGATTCACTGAAGAAGGAGTAATTTCTGATCCTTGTGTTTTCTGATATGGTTTCTTTTGCGGTTTGAGGTACAGATATTCTACCCTTTCTCAGTAAGGGTGTTCTCTCATGACTCATTATAATCCTTTGATATGATTCCCTTTGCTATGATCCTTCGCAATGATTTCCTTTGATATGATTCCATTCGTTATGATATTTGATCTGCTATCCGTTTTGTTATGACATTTGTTATGATATCTGTTTACTATCCGTTTGCTATGATATGATTCAGTTCAGTTGATATGCTATGTATGGATATGATATGATGGTTCATTATGCTATGATATGATTTGTTCTGTTCAGTGCTCGAGCTAACTAGCCATGGAGGTACTATGGCCATGTCATTGATGGCACCAATGGCATGACACTATCTGTGGCAGTGTGATTAGTCCACGGGGTCCCCATTTGATATAATATGATATGTGATCACTTGGCCATTATGATATGTGTATATACCTATCATGAGCAGGTGTATATATATGATTTGTTTCGCATGGGGCGTATAGATGCATCCTAGGCATTTTGTTTTGTTTTGTTAGTGATTGGGTTGTGCGTACCTTGCACCCCTTCACTTCTGGGAGCTAGCTACTCTATTTGGTATTCTAGAGGTCTCCCCTCCAGGTACACATATGATTTGATGGATATATTTGATTATGTGATTATTTGGTCTATTTGAGTGTCTCGTTTAGACAAGCTTGTGGCTATTCCTATTTGATTCGTTTGATTCCTTATGGTTATCTGATTCGTATTAGCTCTTGATCTCTCACTTCACTTGACTCATTTGACTTATGATATTTGTTCAGTTGATCTTTGATCTCTCATACTTTTGCATATGATATTCGTTTGGCAGGAGCTTATCTTTGTCTTTTCCTATACCTATACATGTTTTGATTATTCATTTTGTTATATATATATCTGTTCACTAGGCTTTTTAAGCTCAGCCGCATTTCTTTTCCTGCGGCAGGTTTTAGGTTGGAAGCTAGGATTGAGTGAAGAGTGCATAGGAGCTCTTAGTGGACCACCTTGACGATAGATACCCATTTGCTTTTGGATTAGATTTGGATTTACCTTCAGTTAGATTTGGCTTGGATTTGTATTTCAATTTTGGAACTCATTATGTATAGAGTTAGTATTTCGATACTATCATTAACCTTTGTAACCATTATGTTTATAAGTCTTCCGCTTGCATTTGTATGTTCTGATTGACACCATAATGTGGCATTTTGACCCTTGTCAGGTTGGGGTGTTACAATTATGGTTTCAGAGCTCAAGCTTCGACTTGTAGCACATAAGTTATGGCCTGTGAAGATTTGGACCCTTAGGTTTGCACTATAGGAGCTTATGGAACAACCCTTGAAATTTTGCCTTAGGTTTTCCCTGTAGAAACTTTAGTTATGACCGGTGAGGATTGGGTAGATTATGCGATAAGGCATTGGTTAGTTATCTTTCTTCCGCACCACTCTGATTTCAGTTAAGCCTTTATAAGATCATTCGTTCCAGAGATTTAGAAAATTTAGCAAGATACACAACATAAGTTCAGTGATCAAATAAGTTTAGAATACTTTGAGAATTTTGTAGTAATGCCTTACAGGTTTCACTTTCTGAGGTTATCGCGTTCTTTCGAACTTCGATCTTTGATTCGGTTGTTATTCGTTTAGATGCCTTTTGTCCGTTCAGAGAATTCGTATGAATCCGAAGTGTTCGACACATTCTGTAGCTTCTCTTGATTTTGCTAAGCATATTAAGGTCCCTTCTCCGCTATTAGATTTTGCTATTTCTATCCCCATGAGAATCTTGTGGTTATTAATCACGAGTATCAGAATTGTTCAATACGTTTTGAAGATATTTGAAGATAAGTTTCATTCTGCCAATCTGTTTCCTTTGGGAATGTTTGATTCGATATTATTCTGAATATGGATTTGTTGACTGAGCATCGAGATGCTAACAACGGTCATATTAAATTTGTTACCTTTGGCGATGTGAGAAACTCAAAATTCTGTACCATGGTTCCCAACCTGGTAAACAATTATGACCACCTCTGCTTTGAAAACTCGTACGTTAATATCTCGCGGTTGTGAAGATACTTCATTTGATGAAACTCGCCTCTAGAGTTATTCGGTTGTTTGAAATGTTCACGATGTGTTCCTTAATGAACTACCAAGATTACCATCTGAATGTGAAGTGTTTTGATCTGGTTATGAGAATTTGTTTAGTCGCGACTCGAGGTAGAATGTGATTGCAATAAAGGCATGTGTATATGATGCAAGTATTATGACGCCTGGCCAATGTGATAATAGTTACATCATATAACTGAACTTATTGGGATCATAGGATGTCTTAAGAAGTGCCTGAGAACAGTAAGTTGGTTGATTTAGAAACTTTATCCGTATAAGAGCTACGTTTTGCCTAATTCTGAAACTCCGTATTGAACAACTGTAGTTGAAGGGAAATAATTGAAGGAACAGCTTCTAGGAAGTGGTTTTGTCTGTCTGAAAGTGTATCTGTGTCGTGCTCCAGTTTGTTTGTGAAGAGGAATTATGATAGTATAAAGTTATGTATTGATTTTTGGAAGCTGAATATTATTGTGGTTAGAACCATTATCTGTTAACTCGAATTGACGATTTGATTAATCAAATTTCTTTATGTGAATTTTCTCAATGCTTGATTTTAGATCTAATTATTTTCAGTTTCGTGTAAAGGAGCAGGATGTTCCTAGAATTGCTGATCGTATTTGTTATGGTCTTTATGAGTATTAGTGATGCCAATCGTATTGGCTACTGCTCCAACGGTTCCTATGGACTTGATAAATCGTGTCTTTCATGAATACTTGGACAATTGTCATAGTATGACATCTTGGTGTATTCAGAGACGAAAGAGAAACACCGGGATCATCTTCGTATTTTGTGTTCAAATTTCTAAGTCAGAAGAAGCTCTATGTGATAATTTTCGAAGTATAATTTTAGTTAGAATGAAGAATGAGAGGAGAAGTTGAAAAGCTGAAAAGAGATTTGTTCCTACTTAAGAAGGAGACTTAGTTATGTCCGTATGCAACGCGGGAAGATTATTGGTTATGCATCCTACAGCTAGAACCGTAGGAAGTAAACTATCCGACGCATGACTTGGGAGTGATTGTGACAGACATGAAGAAGCTCAGGAGAAAAACGGTGGAATATGATCTATGTTAGAAGACTTGAGGGAAGCGGTTTTGATTGACGCACACAGTTTTATTTGCTCTATTCATCTTAGTTGTACTATTATGCATACAGACTTGAAGCAGAATTTTGATGGAATGATATGAAGACAATGGTGACTACCTTGGTGGAGAAGTGTTTAGCGTGTCAACAGGTTAAGATTCAGCATTAGCGTACAAGTGGTTTTCCTTAGTTTTGGATGTTCGTATGTGGAAGTGGGATTAAACCTTCATTAACTTTGTAACGGAATTTCTGCGCACAGTTAGGAAGGACAATACGTATTGGGTTGTAGTGGATCGTTTGACTAGGTCGGCTCACTATATAAGATTGGCAGAGATTTTGTTTGGCGAAAGATTATTCAAGCTACATGGCGCACCTGCAGTGATCGTGTCAGAGAATCGCGTTTTGCTTCACACTTCCAGAAGAGATACGACTATGGGGATTGGACTCGGGATTTTAGTATGACTTCTCACCGTCAGACGGATGGACGGACAGAACAACTATTTGAACTTGGAAGACGTGTTGAGCGGAAAATTCGACAAGTGTTTGGCATGGTTGTGTTTGCTCACTAAGATTGATGGCATGCAGGTGACAAAGGTTTTCCTTTCGGAGTTTTGTATGAACAGAGATGTACAGCACCTTTTGGTTGAATTAAGTCAGAGATTTACTTATCGAAGGTCCAGAGTTGATTATAGTGACTAATGGATTAGTTATCATTGTGGAAGAGAAATTTTGAAACTTCAGACCGGGAATTTGTGTGTTCCGTATGATGTTTCCGTACAGAAGAGTTAGACGTTTTGGCATATAAGGAAGATTTAGTTCGCGATACGTTAGACCTTAGATTCGTTCTTATCCGCACGATTATTCTACCTATTCCGTTATACCTTCTGGTATGTTTTGATATTCCGATATGTGCTTAGTTGATCGTCGATACGAATACGTTAACCACCTCTTTAAAAAACTCTTGATACGTTTGGTGATTCGTTATGTGCTGCTCTGATTATTAACAAGTCCCTTAGTTCTTTCAGAATATGGATAGATTTGATGAAGTTTTATCGTTAAGCACTACCTCCGCATTTGCCGCGTGTGTATATGTGTTTCATGTATCTCTTTGTGAGATTACAACTGTCATCTGCTACGTATTTGTTTCCTATTCGTTGGATCAGAATTGTTATGATTTGTGTTCTATCGGAGAGCCTGGGGCTATCCTAGTTTGTCGGGATCGAGTCATGAGAAATAAAACTATTCTGTTTGTGAAGATTCTTTTGGAAGAACCTTTCCAAGCGTAAGGATAATTATCGTCATTCCTTTTCGTGATTTGGTACGTAACTTTTGCGATTTCAATTTCGAAGACAAAAATTTTATTTTAGAGGGGAAGAATTATAACACCCTAAAATTTGGTTAACATTTTATTCATTTGTTATGATTACAACCTAAGTATAAGTAAAAAAATACATGTATTATATATGGGCCGATTGGATTTTTAATAAAATAGGGTTTATGGACTCTTTTTTTTAGTTACCAAATTATAAACCCATACAAGTCCAAGCCCAGCTAGAATTTGATCCAACCCATCTTATACAAAAAAAAAATATTTGGTTCCATACTCCCTCCCCATAATCATCTACAGAAAAAAAATGAAGGAGAAAAAAAAAAACCCTATCCTCCATAATTGTTTGTCATCAAGAACTTAAGATCAAGATTCGTGGTAATCCCGTGAAGGTTTGGTATGATTAATCACCTATTTTCTTAAACATCTTTTGTTTTTAATTTTTTTCATATAACTATAATTGATGGATATGATTAGGGTTTATTAAAATTCCAGTAATTAAACATGTTTGATCATTAAAACATAATTAGGGATGTGTTAGAGGTTTTATCTTGCGTTGGTTAGGGTTAGGGTTTTGTTTGTCATGCTGTCCAGAAATTGGGTTGGATTGATGAGTGTCCAAACTGAAGATGCCAACGTGTGTTTAAGTGATTTTTGAGTCTAAACATAATTACTACTTTTCTACTTTCTGGAAATATAAGGTTCATAGCAATTGGGGGTCGGTAAGTAAGCGTTTTGATTTTTAGAACATAAGTTGTCAAAACTGTGAATGTGAGTCTGGAAATCAGTCGATGTTTTTGATTTTTCATTTTCAACCCACAAGGAGTTAAGAGCTCTCCTTTTAGAAGGGTGATATCTAAGTAATGTGTGACTTCCTGGAATTTTTGTGGATTTTTATGAATTGTCGAAATGGGTAAATTAAATGTAAACTTTCGGGGTGTTTTTGCAGTTCACTTTCTGGACATGTTTGGATAGATGATTTTTGGAATGGTGTTTACACTTGGTAATAAATTCTGAGAAAATTCATGTGAACTCATAAGACATATAGGTACTTGTGTAAATTATTGTAGCTTCTAGATTGGAGATAGATATGGTTGAAAATTCGTAGAGTGAAGGCTAAAATATACTAAAATCAGATTTGATATATGTGATATATTGATATTAGAATTGGCATGTTGTTAATTGGTGGTGTTTACATGATTAATTAAATGACTAATTGAGAATTCTTGTTGTATGAAACACTAAACTAAAATGGTTAAGATGCGTATGAATTAATCATAAGAATTAGGGTTTGTAAAACTGATGAATTTAGGTGATTGTGATGTGTACATGTTTGTTTTATTTTGCCTTTTTAATTTGATATATGATGTATATGATTTTGGTGCTGTATAGGGGATTTGAAATGCTTTTGAAACTTAAGTCATAACTTGTTTGCACACACTTGTACAAATCGAATTCGATAACTATGAAACTATTAAGAAATTAGGGCTCGTAATTCATGATTTCATGTGTTTAATGATGTTAGTATGACTTTGTGTGTTCTTGCTTATGTTTTTTATGTAAGAATTGATGTGGTTATGGATATGTGATGAACTTATAACCTAGATATGATGCACATGAAAATTGTTATGAATATGTGATTAGAATGGTGTTTGTAACTGTATAAGCTAGTTATGACTTTATGCATGTTTGCTGTCCAGATTTTTGGTCATATTGATGAAGGTGTAAATAGATGATGCTTATGTATTTTTGAGTGAATTTTGGGTCTAAACTTATGTACTTTTCATCTAGTTTTTGAATATGTAAGTTATATGCTTATTTGAGGTCTGGAAGTGTGCTTTTGGATTTTTACAAGATAAGTTGTCAAGTCTGAAAATCTGGGACTGAAATTCAGTTGTAATGTTTGATTTTTAGTTTACAGACCATAGGGAGTATAGACTTCTCCTTTTAGAGGGATGATTTCTGGGTTTTTTATGACTTCCATGAATTTTTGTAGAATTTTCGGAATTGTTTTAATAGGGTAAATAAATCCAAACTTTTGGGGTATACCTGCAGTGCACTTTCTGGACAGGTCTGGAAAGATGATTTTTAAAACAGTACTTGCGCTTGGTAATAAAATCAATAAAAATTTGTGAAGGTACTTAACTGATATGGAAATCGCTAAGAATTATTCCAGAATTTTTGGAGCTTAGTTGGCAGGCATGAAAAATCATAAGGAGTTAAGGACGTGATCCAGATTCACTAATATATCCTAATTAAGTGATATATGATTTGGAAGTACCTATAAACCCTAAGTTTGATTAATTATGAATGTAACCCTAACTTACTAATTATAGAAACTTACTAAATATGGAAAGTTACCAATTCGGGAAAGTTACTTAATTCGGGAAACTCACTTAATTCGGAAAGATACTAAAAAGTTACTAAATTTGGAAGGTTGCTATAAATAGCAGGAAACCCTAATATGACAATTTGAACAACAATAAGCATTGAATCAATAATAACTTATGAAATGATTCTTAAATAATCAGACGATCATTAATTTGTGTAGATTCGCTGAAGAATGAGTAATTTCTGATCCTTGTGTTTTCTGATATGGTTTCTTTTGCGGTTTGAGGTACAGATATTCTACCCTTTCTCAGTAAGGGTGTTCTCTCATGACTCATTATAATCCTTTGATATGATTCCCTTTGCTATGATCCTTCGCAATGATTTCCTTTGATATGATTCCATTCGTTATGATATTCGATCTGCTATCCGTTTTGTTATGACATTTGTTATGATATCTGTTTACTATCCGTTTGCGATGATATGATTCAGTTCAGTTGATATACTATGTATGGATATGATATGATGGTTCGTTATGCTATGATATGATTTGTTCTGCTCAGTGCCCGAGCTAACTAGCCATGGAGGTACCATGGCCATGTCATTGGTGGCACCAATGGTATGACACTATATGTGACGGTGTGATTAGTCCACGGCGTCCCCATTTGATATGATATGATATGTGATCACTTGGCCATTATGATATGTGTATATACCTGTCATGAGCAGATGTATATATATGATTTGTTTTGCAGGGGGTGTATGGATGCATCCTAGGCATTTTGTTTCATTTTTTTAGTGATTGGGTTGTGCGTGCCTTGCACCCCCTCACTTCTGGGAGCTAGCTACTCCATTTGGTATTCTGGAGGTCTCCCCTCCAGGTACACATATGATTTGACGGATATATGAGATTATGTGATTATTTGGTCTATTCGAGTGTCTCGTTTAGACAAGCTCGTGGCTATTCCTATTTGATTCGTTTGATTCCTTCTGGTTATCTGATTCGCATTAGCTGTTGATCTCTCACTTCATTTGACTTATGATATTTGTTCAGTTGATCTTTGATCTCTCATCCTTTTGAAAGATGATATTCGTTTCGGCAGGAGCTTATGTTTGTCTTTTCCTATACCTATACATGTTTTGATTATTCGTTTTTTATATATATATCTGTTCACTGGGTTTTTTAATCTCAACCGCATTTCTTTTCCTGCGGCATGTTTTAGGTTGGAAGCTGGGATTGAGTGAAGAGTGCATAGGAGCTCTTAGTGGACCACCCTGACGATAGATACCCATTTGCTTTTGGATTAGATTTGGATTTACCTTCAGTTAGATTTGGCTTGGATTTGTATTTCAGTTTTGGAACTCATTATGTATAGAGTTAGTATTTCATTACTGTCATTAGAAGACCTTTGTAACCATTATGTTTATAAGTCTTCCGCTTGCATTTGTATGTTCTGATTGACACCATAATGTGGCATTTTGACCCTTGTCGGGTTAGGGTGTTACAGTGCTTGTCGTCGTAAAATGCGTAAGTAATATATATATTATCGTATATATATATTTAATAATTAAGTATTTAATTAACTAAGACTTATAATTAATTAAATAGGTATTGAATAATTAATATGATAATGGTGTTAGTGGGTATTATTATATTATAAATATTATAATTATTTATAATATAATGATAATTATAAAGAAGCTTATAAGTATTTAATTTTGAGAAATTAAATAAGTGTAAGTGTATAAATATCTAAAATATATTTATAAGTCTTATAAAGTCTAAAAATATTAATTTAAGAGAATTTATATTTTTAATAATAAAAATAATCCGTTTCGTCTTTTAGTCGGTTTTCATCCAAAAATATTCTAAGTGTCGTAATTTTAGAAAAATCGGGTATGACCCATTCGTTTATTCAAAATTTTCCATTTTTCCCAAGTGTTGCAATTTCCTCAAATAATCCCTTACGTTAACTATATTTGCAAAACTAGTCCAAAATGTATATTTATCGTTATAACTATATCTATCGTTACATTTATTTCTTAATTATGGGTTTCGATACAAAAGTCAACGTTTAGTCATAATACTTTCAAAAGTCAACAAAAAATCAACAACTACAACTTTGGGCCGAAAAGCCCATTTATTTGTTTTATTGGGCTTAAGGTGTCGAAACGAGTTCAAAACGGTTTTAAACGATATATAAAGTTTTAATAAGTCGAAATATTTATAAAAGGTCGGAAAATATTCGAAAACTCATTTTTGTCATCTGAAATATTTATTGAGCTGAAAAGTACATAATGGGTCCAATAGTCCAAGTTTAGCCCAAAAATCATTTAACCCTTTTTAAGTTACGATATATATATCGTTAAGTTTTTAAAAATCAATTTAGCACATCAAATAATCCGTTTGGTCAAAAAGGCAAACCAAGGCCGAAAACACATAGGCTCGGCCCATCGGGTGTCGAGACCATCATAAGCCCAAAAATTGTTTTAAACCTTTAAGCGCTTTTAGTCTGAATAGTTTTCGTAACGATTTTTAAATAAGCCAAATAAGCACTTACAAATAAGCCGTTAAGTCAAATGGTCAGCCAAGGCCAAAACATATTGGGCTCGGCCCAATATGTGTCGTACGACCCCTTTGTGAAGATCTTTTAAAGCTCGAGATTGGTTAGATCTCATCTAGGGATTACACAATAATAATAATGAACACGATACGCAGCGGAATAAACAAAATTATCATTATTATTGCTACAAGGTTTCTTCGTCATCATCTCTAACAACTACTAACATACAAACCCTAGGAATCCATTGTAGGAACTTGACGCCTAGACACACACACCCCTTTCCTGGATGTTACATCTCTAACATCCGTACTTAAACATACGGCTCTAACCCTCTTTATATAATAGAGGATTAGGGTTACAAAAGGATTCCTAACAGTATTATGTAATCTTTATCTCTAAATAGAATTTTCCTTTTGTCTTCATTGGTCCTTCGTCTTTCGCACTTGTTTCATTCTTCATTTGTGGTTTTGTGCTTATCAACTCAAATTATAATTCCCAACAATCTTCCCCTAGTTGATAATTACAAAACCTTCGTCTTGATCTTCCATGAATGAAATCTTCCCCTTAAGCTCACCACATGAACTTAAATAACATGCTCTACCCAGGATCTTCAAGTTGCAATTCTTCTTTATAAATCTTCTTCCCTTTTTTTGTAATCATCAAGTAGGGGACGAAAATATGAAACCTTCATCTTCATAATTACGAATCAGTATCACACATCCAATCTAGTCTTCTAATGTCTCGAATTGCCCTCCGTGAAGAACACCAAAACGCTTACTTTTATAAATGAACTCAAGACAGAAAAATCCTAAACCATCAGTAAAAACACCAACGAGCAATTTATAAAAACCTTCACCTCGATGTAGCATATAAATGGTTAATCATTTTAACAATAAGCTTCCCCTGAAACCCATATGTTAACCATTTGTTGAATCTTCAATTCTGTAAGCTGTATGTAATGATGAAGAAAACTAAACATTACTAATTTGATGCTGAAGTAGAATAACCCAACCTTGTGTCTTATGTTTTGTACTAAAACTGACTTCGAACGTATACCCAAACCGATGTATAGGGAGACCGCAATCTCTTGACAATAAACTCATCTTCAATGAGACACTGAGCACAATAACGTAACTCCTTCAAGTGTTTGTCAATTCGTAGTCATCACTTGAACGAACGAATAAGTTACCTTTAAATGTAGTCAGCCGTTTAAAAATATGATAGGAACACAATCTTGAAAAATTCCACTTCATCGTCAAATAAGAAATAAATAATCTTCTTCGCCAATGAGAACAAATAAGAACGAGCGTTTAAATCTTTTAAGAACATAAACCAAAATCCAAAAATCTCCTGTGTGTATGTTTTCCCTGTGTGTGTATGTTGGAACCAACCTGTTCCAAATCACCAATCAACAATATATACTTCCCCTTACGTTTGTAATCTCATGCTCCAATATTATAAATAAAGATCACCATCAGGAGGGTTGCATGAAATCACAACAATGAATAAAAGAACCATGCACATGCGTAGACTAATAACTAATCCTTGCATGAAGCCACAAGCAGTAAACCCTCACACATTGCATAAAATTATAATATCCAATCTGCTTTTAGTAATGCGTATCAACTGCCTTGAAACTCAATGCTTAAAGTCATGAGACTAATAATAATGCAACAATAAAACTTCAACCGACCCATGATCGCTTGATATATTATATTCTCCATGCCCATCAGTTCATAACCACATGCAAAAGACGACACTGACCCATGTGATACAAATACTTCACCGTCCCATTATAGAAACACAATGGATTCTGAGCATGCATGTACACCGACGCATTATTATGAGGAGATTATCATTCTCAAAATAAATCTTCCATCGACCAGAACAAATGAGTTTCATTAACCAGAGCAAATCAACTATGCATGAAAACTTCACAATAATGCAGCAGTACTAAGTGTATTCGAGCAGTACAAACATCTCTCAACGAGCAGTACTAATGGAACTTGGCAGTACTAATCAAACACGAGCAGTAGAAACCTTGGTCGACAGCAGTACAAACTAACCATGCATAGGAGTACTAAATATGAAGCAGTACTAACAAGTGTCGATAGCAGTACAAAGTTAACACGGTAGCAGTACAAATAACCGAATAGCATTAAACTTATAAGATGAGAGCAGTACAAACCAAGCGTCGTTAGCAGTACGAATCCGAATGAAACAGTACGAACTACTTCCCATAAAAGCCCTGAATGCCATTGAGTTATCAAGTGATTGTTGTGATGAACAAAAGCTCTTGTATAAATGGAAGATCTTGGACATCCAATAGCTTTGGTTTTGCAACTTCCGGGCTTGAAACTTCGGTATGGCTTCTGTCACATGTCCAGGTCTGACAATCCTTAGGGCAACCTCAGCATTGAAGAACTAGGGTTTCTTTAAAGTAATAAAGAAAGGCAAGAAAACCCTAAACAACCAATTAACAGCAAAACCCTAAAGGCGGATTGTACATACATCCAAAGTTGCGTTTCTTCTGTGTATAAGGAACGCCAAACAACATATATACAACTTCCATGATGAATTAACAAGAATAGAACACGAATTCATGAAGTTGATTCAAGAAAACCCTACAAATTCGAAATTCATAAACACCTCTGCAGCAGTTTTCAAAAATTTATACCTGACGATCTAAAGCTCAGATCAAATATCCCTCTAATGAAATTGTAGCTTGGTATATGAAGAATCTCCAGTAAAAATTTTAGCCCGATCCAACGGTTAACGAAGGAGTTATCGTCCTTTGAAAATAGCCCTACAGTGAGTTACGAAAATTGAACTAGTTACGAATTTTTCTTGTTTTCTTCGTTCTTCGACAAACGAAACCTTGTGTATCCCACAATCACGAGCCCTCTGGATCTGATACCAATTGTAAAGATCTTTTAAAGCTCGAGATTGGTTAGATCTCAGACAGGGATTACACAATAATAATAATGAACACGATACGTAGCGGAATAAACAAAATTATCATTATTATTGCTACAAGGTTTCTTCGTCATCATCTCTAACAACTACTAACATACAAACCCTAGGCGTCCATTGTAAGAACTTGACGCCTAGACACACACACCCCTTTCCTGGATGTTACATCTCTAACATCTGTACTTAAACATACGCCTCTAACCCTCTTTATATAATAGAGGATTAGGGTTACAAAAGGATTCCTAACAATATTCTATAATCTTTATCTCTAAATAGAATTTTCCTTTTGTCTTCATTGGTCCTTCGTCTTTCACACTTGTTTCATTCTTCATTTGTGGTTTTGTACTTATCAACTCAAATTATAATTCCCAACACCCTTTGACCCAAAATAAGTCAAAACACAATAAGCTAGAGCTTATTCAATAAGCTATTCAAAATAATCTATTAAGCACTAATTTCACCATTTCTCCACTAGAGCCAAAACTTTATGTTTTTTAAAACCCCAATAATTATTTCTTTTAAAAGTGAGCTGATTTATGTATACACACAAATAAGTGTATATTTCGTTTTAAACTCGCGTAATTAAAACTAATCACATTTGTATCATCAAACTAGTACCACAAGCAACAAGATTTAGCACACACGCAAGAAATAACATAACTTGTATAAAAACTTCAAAAATATGTCGAGCAACCATAAATATATATCAAACCCTAGCTTTTTCATTTTAGCAAAACATACATAATAAGCACTTGGTAACACTTTTAAACATCAAAAGAACATGTAATGAACAAGATTGAAAAAGTTTTGAGGATCCTTACAAAATCTTGAAAAAAGGTTGTGAGGTAGAAGACCCAAGAACACACCAAATTTACCCAAGACACATTCCGATTAACCCAAAACACTTGAAAGTACACCCCGATTAGTTCAAACTTCACTAGATTTTTGTAGATCTTGATTTCTAAATTGGGTCGTGAGTTTGGAAGGAGAGAAATGATCTAGGAAGTTTAGATGAGATAAAATGAGTGTGTGTAGTATTATGTGGTATAACTAGCGTATAAAACAAAATATTCGTGTGTCATCATCCACTAAGTAGGATATTAGTATAAAAAAATTTGTCTCCTTGTGGGGAGATGGGCGACAAGGCTAGGGGGAAGATTTTTGCTCCTCATTGGTGTATCGTGTATCGGTTTGAGCTTAAATGTTACCGTAAAGTCCCAGTTTGACCTTTTTGGACACGTATACGCAAAATAAAGTATATTGTGCTGTCGGTTCGCGTGTGGGGTTGCTTTTCAATAATTAAAAGAAAGCATCTCAGTTAATTACGAAACTTGTCAGTAACTATCAGAAATAGAATAATTTACGCTTACTGACAAAAATAAACTTTTTTAGCAGTGACTGTAAGCTACAGTATGCAGGACAGCTCCCAAAAATGTTCAGAAATGCTTAGAAACATGCAATTATGCATAGAAATGCTCGCCTTAAAAATAATAAATAAATATTTATTATTATTATTCTTATTAATGGGGAAATCCGTCCCGGATTTCAATTTGCGTTACTCGATGAATTAGAAAAAAGATGGGGATACTTTCGCTTGATTTCATCCTCCCGCTCCCAAGTGTACTCGGGACCTCTGCGAGAGTTCCAACGGACCTTCACAGTTGGGATACGACTCTGCTTTAGTCGTTTAACTTCCCGGTCCATGATTTCAATCGGTTCCTCAATGAAATTCAGTTTCTCATCAAGCTGAATCTCATCCAAGGGAATGGCAGCGTTATCGTCAGATAAGCACTTTTTCAAGTTGCTGACATGAAAAACGTCATGCACAGCGCTGAGTTCGGACGGCAATTCGAGTAGGTAGGCTACCGGCCCGATTCTGGAAAGAATCTCAAAAGGTCCAATATAAAGAGGGCTCAACTTCTCACGTTTACCAAATCTTATCACGCCTTTCCATGGCGAGACCTTTAACATCACTTTATCACCCACTTGGAACTCAAGGGGTTTTCTCCTCTTGTCGGCATAGCTCTTTTGACAGTCACGTGCCGCTTGCATTCGGCTCTTGATCTGCACAATTTTCTCGGTAGTCTCGTGGACTAGGTCTGGTCTGGTAAGTTGGCTTTCTCCGACTTCAGCCCAACATATTGGCGATCTGCACTTACGACCATAAAGTGCTTTATACGATGCAGCCTTGATGCTGGTGTGGCAGCTGTTGTTGTAGGAAAACTCGGCTAAAGGCAAATGCCTATCCCAACCATTCCCGAAGTCAATCGCACAGGCTCTCAGCATGTCCTCTAATGTCTGAATGGTCCTTTCACTCTGACCATCAGTCTGAGGATGATAAGTTGTACTCATGTCGAGGTCTGTTCCCAATGCGTCCTGGAGCGACTTCCAGAAGTTAGATGTGAAACGACTGTCTCGATCAGAGATGATAGAAACCGGCACACCATGCCTTGCGACAATTTCCTTCACGTACAGTCGTGCAAGTTTGTCCATGCTATCATTCTCCTTTATAGGAAGAAAATGAGCAGATTTAGTAAGACGGTCCATGATTACCCAGATCGTGTCGTAACCGCTCGATGTCTTAGGCAGCTTGGTGATAAAATTCATAGTGATGCGCTCCCATTTCCACTCTGGAATTTCAGGTTGTACAAGTAGACCGGATGGTCTCTGGTGTTCAGCCTTGACTGTCGAACACTTTAAACATTTACTGATGTACTCAGCTATATCGGCCTTCATGTTTGGCCACCAATATAGCTTCTTCAAATCCAAGTACATCTTGTCGGATCCTGGATGGATGGAGTATTTGGATTTGTGGGATTCGTGCATGATCAAATCACGAATTCCTCCGTATAGCGGGATCCAACTCCTGTCCCCATAACACAAAACTCCATCGGATCTCTTTACGAAGCCGTTGTCACTCTCTGGCACTCCGTAAATCTTCTTACGCGGTCGGTTCTTTTTCTTGAGTGCCTCGACCTGAGCCTTAAGAATTTTTGCTGGAAGCGGTGAACTAATCGTCGTTCCTAACGATCTGACTCTTAGAGGTTTGATCCGCTCTTTTCTGCTGAGGGCATCGGCAACCACATTTGCCTTGCCTGGGTGGTAATGGATCTCACAATCGTAGTCGTTAAGCAATTCCAACCATCGGCGTTGTCTCATGTTCAACTCCTTCTGCTTCAAGATGTGTTGTAGGCTTTTGTGGTAGGTATACACCACGCACTTTGTGCCATAGAGATAGTGCCTCCAGATTCTAAGTCCAAACACAAATGATCCTAACTCTAGGTCATGGGTTGTGTAGTTCTTCTCATGGGTTTTCAGTTGTCGAGAAGCATATGCTATCACCTTCTCTCTCTACATTAACACGGCTCCTAAACCTTTGTGTGAAGCGTCGCAATAAACAACAAAGTCTTCACTACCTTCAGGTAAGGCCAAAATAGGTGCACTACACAACTTTTCCTTAAGGAGTTGAAAAGCTTCTTCCTCCTTATCTCCCCAGTCATATTTCACCTTCGGTAATAACCAGCAAGTCCTAAGAATTGGCGTATTTGGGTGGGTGTCGTGGGTGTCGCCTAATCCTTTATTGACTTGATCTTTGCGGGATCCACGTGAATGCCTTGACTATCGATCACGTGGCCCAGAAACTACATAGTTGATATCCAGAATTCACACTTCGAAAACTTGGCATATAACTCCTCCTTCTTCAATAATTCAAGATTAGCTTGAGGTGCTCCTCGTGCTCTTTCTCATTCTTAGAATATATCAGGATGTCGTCAATGAACACGATCATGAATTTATCCGAGTACGGCTTATACACCCGATTCATGAGGTCCATGAATACGGCTGGTGCGTTAGTTAAGCCGAATGGCATAACTTGGAATTCGTAATGGCCATATCGGGTTCTGAATGCAGTCTTCGGTATATCCTCTTCCCGGACTCGGAGTTGATGATAACCTGATCTCATGTCAATCTTAGAGTAAACTGATGAACCTTGTAGTTGATCGAATAGGTCGTCGATTCTCGGGAGTGGGTATCGATTCTTGATGGTTAGCTTGTTCAGCTCCCGATAGTCGATACACATCCTGAAGGATCCATCCTTCTTCTTAACAAACAGGACCAGAGCTCCCCAAGGTGAAGAACTCGGTCTGATAAAACCTTTCCCTGATAGTTCAGCCAACTGATCAGAAAACTCATGTAACTCCGTTGGTGCTAACCGATAGGGTGCTCGCGCTATAGGTGCGGCTCCTGGCACTAAATCGATTTGAAATTCGATATGTCTGGTCGATGGGAGTCCAGGTAGGTCTTCTGAAAAAACTTCCGGGAAATCCCTCACGATTGGCACGTCTTCCAATCGTTTCTCTGGGGGCTCCTTCTCTTTCCTCTTAGTAACATGAGCCAGAAAGAGGTGGCATCCTTTCTTGATGCACTTTTACACCTTCGTACACGAGATGATGCTCAATCTTGACGAGCGTGCACGATCGTTCCGATCTCCTTCTATTATCAGAAACTCGTTCCCGTAAGGTACTCTGACGATCTTTTCATCACAGATGATGACGGCATGATATTTCGATAGCCAATCCATCCCTATGATGACGTCAAAACTACCCAGCTCTACTGGCATGAGATCGATGTTGAATGGGCGGTTTAACAAGTTTAGAGTGCAACCTCTTATAATGGTATCTACCCTTTCTAAGTTTCCGTTAGCTAATTCTACGTTAGAGACGTTGTCTAAGGTGGTTGGAGCAATATCAATTAAAGAACTAAAAGCAATCGACACAAAACTTCTATCTGCTCCCGTATCGAATAATATTGATGCGTAACAATTATTTAAAAGAAACGTACCCGTTACCACGTTCGGGTCGTCCTGGGCTTCCCTTCTGCCCATAGCATAAACTCTCCCACGGGTTGCTCCTCCATTGCCCTGGTTCCCATTGTTAACTGTTGCTCTCTGGTTACCATGACCACCACCATTTCCCTGGTTTCTGGGTTTATTGCACTCATTTCGGTAATGACCCTTCTCACCGCATCCATAGCAGGTGACTTATGCCCTGTGGTTGTTGGGTGGTGCTGCTTGAGCGGTGGCTAGGGGTCTTGACTTGTAATTCTTGGCCAAATATCCCACTCTCTGGCAGTTGTGACACATAACCGTGCATTGTCCTTTGTGGTGTAGCTTACAACGGTTGCAAAGAGGTGCATTCCTATCATACTCCCTCTTCTCACCTGAACCTGCTGCATAAGCCTTTGCCACTTCCTGCCTTTTGTTTTGAGAGTTACTGTTGCTACCCTTCGAGTGGTCTTCCCACTTTCTCTTGTTGTCAGTACTCTTTTCTGGGACATCGTCCAATTCCTGGTCCATCAACTTGTTGGCTATTTCCATGGTCTCATGGAGATCTGCAGCCCTTGAGGTAGTCACATCTCCTCTTATGGACTTTGGAAAACCTCCGATATACCTCTCAATCAATCGCGTCTCATTCTGAACCATTTCAGGACATAGCAAAGCCAGTTCCTGGAATCTCTGGTTGTAAGCAGCCATGTTGTTATTTTGCACCTTCAAGTTCCAAAATTCTATCTCCAATTTCTTGACCTCTTTTCGTGGGCAATACTTCCTAAGCACTAACTCCTTGAAGTCATCCCACGGCATAGCATAAGCAACATCCATGTTGGCAGATTTCATGTAGTTGTTCCACCAGGTCAAAGCGGCATCCATGAAAGTGAAAGATGCATACTTGACCCTGTCGTCATCGTTACAACCACTGATGCGAAACACGGTTTCCAGCTTTTCAATCCACCTAGTCAGGCCAACGGCTCCCTCTGTTCCTCCGAAACCTCCAAATATGATCTTTCGGAATTCAGAGTAAGTGCAGCCACGGCTGTTGGTCACTGGCCTTGACGTTCCGGTGTTGGTGGTTGAGTTGTTTACGGCTGTGAGTGCGACGGCCACACGGTCATTTACGAGCTGATCTAGCGTTGCTTGGTTCACCACAGGTGGGTTTGCCATGACCCTGGTTGGGGCGACATTCTCAACAACTCTGACCTGCGCGGCTCTTGCCGGGGTGGCATTCTCAGCAGTCCTGCCTCGCACTGCTCTTGCTAGGGCAGGTATGTTAGCAATTCGTCCTTGTGTGACTCTGGTTGACTTTCGCTTAGGTGCCATTTATCTGCGTCACAAGAAGATGACAATAAATGAGATCTCGATTATAAAGTGAAGGTGTTACATGAGTATATGAACATCACAGACAGAATGCAAAAATAAAGTCAACCACAGAGAAAACAAACAATCAAAATAGAGAAACCAAGCTTGTTATATATAAATCGAAATAAATAGAGGTACACAAAATCACAAGCAAGGCTAATAGTCCATCACTAACTGATAACTCATCAGTTTAGTGGAATAAATCATCTACTAAAACTAGTCTAGGCTCGGTCACGCTCAAGGCGTAACTGCTCGAATGATGCAGTCATCCCTCTAATAGCAGCCTCCAAGTGATCCACATGGTGTCTCAGCTCCTGGTTCTCTCTCATCACAACACCGATCGTATACTCAGCAGTCATGATCCTCTGCCACTGAGCGCGATCAGTACCTCGAGCTCTCCTCAACATCCCCTGAACCCTGGTCTGGCCTCTGCCCAAACCGATAGCCCTAAAGTCCAAATCCCTGAGCTCACTATCGTGTAACCTCTCCAGTGCATCTAATCTGGCTCTCAGGCCAATCATCACACGTCTATCAGAATACATCTCCTCAAACAATACACATGCAGCCCTGTCAACTGTCCCAATCCTCCTCTCAACACTCTAAATGCGGTTAGGCTGCTCTAACCTCTCAATCTGATCTGAGTGCACATCGAGTAAACTGGCATGGTTTGCCAGCTGAATCCATACCTACTCCATGACAGTGGGCTCCTCGAGCTCGGCTGGTGAGGTTGGTAGAAGCGGAGAAACCACTGGTGATGGAAGCGGAGAAGGTATCGGAGATGGAGGTGGCACAAACGAAGGAGATGATGGAGTGTACTCTGGACTAGCTGCACGCACACCCGTGCTGGTATCACAAGTAATATTAATCCACTGGGTATCACTCAAATCCTGTATCTGGGCAGCCCTGGAGCTCTGCCCTACCTCAAATACCCCATGTACATCCTCCAAGATGCCTTTGCCATCCCGTGGCATCATCACCTGATCTAGATCCATCGGTGCCCCTCTGTCCCTGTCAACACCCGTACAAACAAGAGCGTGCTCGATGGGTGCTGTCACTGCTGGTGTGGGCTCTACCTGAGCCTGCTCTGGATCCTCCACTGGATCCTTATCCTCATCAGAGTAAGACTGAATAGACCTCCGCAATCTCTGACGGGGAGGGGAATGATCTGGAGATGACGTAGGTGACTGAGATGATGGTGAAGTAGAGGTACCCTCGTAATCTGATCGGGTCCTCCTCCGAGGTGATGGATCTGGCAAATCTGAGAATCGTAGACGGTATCCAGAATGTACCGACATACGAGCAGTGTGACGGCTGGTGGATGGGGTAGTCTGAGTATGTTGGATGAGGGTGTAAAGCTGAACTGGAGATGAACGGTGAGCTGTGGCATAGCGGGGTAGGTATGGTGAGGTAGATGCTGGAGTGGTGTGTGTATGCTGAGCAGCAGCTCTGACAACCTCCATCAACGGGTCATCTGGAAATGGAGCTGGTCGTCGAAGCGGGGAAGTGTGTCAAGCAGCAAGTACCTCATCACGTGCATCGAAAGGGAGAGACATGGTCTGTGACAAATACGGTGTGGCATGTGTAAGTATATAGAAAACACTTATATCATATATGTTAAGTAAAATACTCAAACAGCATAGTATAACACTTAATCATATAAGGCAAATAGCGATAAAATCATGGCAAGCTAAGCAGGCATGCATCTGGCGGTCATAAGGAAACGTTTTTCATAAACTGGTTATAGTTTAGGGTTTTTATAAACCTAGTTCTCTATAACCTAGGCTCTGAATATCAATCTGTAACACCCCCAAAATCAGGATTTGCAGAAGCATACATATTTGGGTGCTACTAAATCGATAATCACAACACAAAGATATAGAGAACGGATTAAAATCCGTTTTAAAATAGTTTACATTTTCAAAGCTAATTGTCATACATCAAGTTCAATTCAATTTAAAACAAAGCCCATTTAACAAATCTGTCCCAAATCAGAGTTGAACGCATAAGTAAAAACATTTCTAGAAATCTTATGACCACTGCCATGCCCTGCCTTCAATGAATACAATCTCAAACACCTGAGAAAAACATGCTAAAAGTCAGCTAGCGCTGGTGAGTTCGTAGGTTTAAAGTAAATAAGCACATATGGACCATAGCAAATAATTCAGCAATCACACTCATTCTGTATGCTAACACTAAGCTCATCCAACCGAAACTAGACAAACAATATGCCTAACCGGCATAGCAAACAAAGGGTGCCCGCGAGTATTAATCCCCAGACACTCGGCAAAATCCGACATGGTATACGTTCGCATTGATCTGTCAGGCCAACCGAACATGGGAGTCACCCCCAATAGATCTAGTTATATCATACGCACTTCCCAGCAGGAATTGAAGGTTGATGATAGTGGGCGCAATGGGATTCAAACATACTTAGGTTAACCACATACCAGTGTGTATAAAAACAAAACAAAGTTCAATTTGTTCCATGAAAATAGTTTTGCATGTTTCTCACCCCAAGGTTTATAAAAACGATACGTATAAAAATGGGGTTGTAAACTCACCTTAATAACAATAGCAATCTGCTAGTCAACAACAACACAGTGCAACCGCTCCGACACGCGACCTAAATCAATATGGTAAGTCTTAGCGAAATATTCGTGTTTTAAATGTTTTAACTCAATTGAAAAGTTTACGTGTTTAGAGTGTTCGTGTATTTCTTGCTTGCTATGTGGTAAGGTACAATTCAAAATAATACATCGTTTAAGACTCTTTGGTGATGGCTCATGGTGAAAGTGTACGGTGAAAATACATGCGACGGAACTTCCGTGCTTAGTGCTTGTCGTCGTAAAATGCGTAAGTAATATATATATATTATCGTATATATAAAATATATTTAATAATTAAGTATTTAATTAATTAAGACTTATAATTAATTAAATAGGTATTGAATAATTAATATGATAATTGTGTTAGTGGGGTATTATTATATTAACTCCCTTCGTCCCTAAATAAGTGTCCACTATTGACTTTTTAAGTCTCCATTTCTTAACTTTGACCTTAAATTATTTTATTTATGTTATTTAATAATTGATGCAAAATATATGAATAGATTGGGTTTTAAATGTATTGTAATTGGTATAATTTTAATATATTATTAAATAACACAAATGAAATAATTTAAGGTCAAAGTTTTAAAAAGAATACTTTAAAAGTCAATAGTGAACATTTATTTAGGGACGGAGGGAGTAAATATTATAATTATTTATAATATAATGATAATTATAAAGAAGCTTATAAGTATTTAATTTTGAGAAATTAAATAAGTGTAAGTGTATAAATATCTAAAATATATATATAAGTCTTATAAAGTCTAAAAATATTAATTTAAGAGAATTAATATTTTTAATAATAAAAATAATCTGTTTCGTCTTTTAGTCGGTTTTCATCCGAAAATATTTTAAGTGTAGAAATTTTAGAAAAATCGGGCATGACCCATTCGTTTATTCAAACTTTTCTATTTTTCCCAAGTGTTGCAATTTCCTCAAATAATCCTTTACGTTAACTATATTTGCAAAACTAGTCCAAAATGTATATTTATCGTTATAACTATATCTATTGTTACGTTTATTTCTTAATTATGGGTTTCGATACAAAAGTCAACGTTTAGTCATAATACTTTCGAAAGTCAACAACTACAACTTTGGGCCGAAAAGCCCATTTATTTGTTTTATTGGGTTTAAGGTGTCAAAACGAGTTCAAAACGGTTTTAAACGATATATAACGTTTTAATAAGTCGAAATATTTATAAAAGGTCGGAAAATGTTCGAAAACTCATTTTTTTCATCCGAAATATTTATTGGGCCGAAAAGTCCATAATGGGTCCAATAGTCCAAGTTTAGCCTAAAAATCATTTAACCCTTTTTTAAGTTACGATATATATATCGTTAAGTTTCTAAAAATCAATTTAGCACATCAAATAAGCCGTTTGGTCAAAAAGTCAAACCAAGGCCGAAAACACATGGGCTCGGCCCATTGGGTGTCGAGACCATCATAAGCCCAAAAATTGTTTTAAACCTTTAAGCCCTTTTAGTCTGAATAGTTTTCATAACGATTTTTAAATAAGCCAAATAAGCACTTATAAATAAGCCATTAAGTCAAATGGTCAACCAAGGCTAAAACATATTGGGCTCGGCCCAATATGTGTCATACGACCCCTTTGACCCAAAATAAGTCAAAACATAATAAGCTAGAGCTTATTCAATAAGCTATTCAAAATAATCTATTAAGCACTAATTTCATCATTTCACCACTAGAGCATAAATTTTATGTTTTTCAAAACCCCAATAATTATTTCTTTTAAAAGTGAGTCAATTTCTATATACACACAAATAAGTGTATATTTCGTTTTAAACTCGCATAATTAACACTAATCACATTTGTATCATCAAACTAGTACCACAAGCAACATGATTTACCACACAAGCAATAAATAACATAACTTGTATAAAAACTTCAAAAAAAAAGTCGAGCAACCATAAAATATATATCAAACCCTAGCTTTTTCATTTTAGCAAAACATACATAATAAGCACTTGGTAACACTTTTAAACGTCACAAGAACATGTAATGAACAAGATTGAAAAAGTTTTGAGGATCCTTACAAAATCTTGAAAAAAATTCGAGAGGTAGAAGACCCAAGAACACTCCAAATTGCACCAAATTTACCCAAGACACGTTCCGATTAACCCAAAACACTTAAAAGTACACCCCGATTAGTTCAAACTTCACTAGATTTTTGTAGATCTTGATTTCTAAGTTGGGTCGTGAGTTTGGAATGAGAGAAATGATCTAGGAAGTTTAGATGAGATAAAATGAGTGTGTGTAGTATTATGTGGTATACTTAAGGTATAAAAACAAAATACTCATGTGTCATCATCCACTAAGTAGGATATTAGTATAAAAATTTTTGTCTCCTTGTGGGGAGATGGGCGGCAAACAACAAGGCTAAGGGGGGGAAAAGATTTTTGCTCCTCGTTAGTGTATCGTTTGTCGGTTTGAGCTTAAATGTTACCGTAAAGTCCCGGTTTGACTTTTTGGACACGTATACGCAAAATAAAGTTTTTATTGACGTTTTCGTCAGAATAATAATAAAATGTTATTATTTTCTTAAAAATGCATTTATTTGACTGCTACCATATATACTGTGTTGTCGGTTCGCGTGTGGGGTTGCTTTTCAATAATTACGAGAAAGCTTCTCAGTTAATTGCGAAACTTGTCAGTAACTATCAGAAATAGAATAATTTACGCTTCTTGACAAAAATAAACTTTCCGCAGTGATTTTAAGCTACAGTATGCGGGACAGCTCCCAAAAATGTTCATAAATGCTCAGAAACATGCAATTACGCATAGAAATGCTCGGCTTAAAAATAATAAATAAATATTTATTATTAACTTAAAATGTGAAAATTACCATTTGTCACACAAACTGACCCGACTCAACCCGACCCGTTTGCCACCTCTAGAAATTAGCATCCTGTTCTACCCGACCCTACCTGTATCTATGGTCACTTGTCCTTTATTAGTAGTATATCATATTTCATACATATATAATGTATGCTAATTAACTAAATGAATGTGTTTATTTCATTTTGCAATTGCACTTTGCATGTTGAACATTTTTATCATTTGGCTAGTTTGCAACATATATGATGCTGCAAATTTGCATCTTTTATTGTTTTATCATTTTAACTTTCATGCTTAAACAATCAACACCTTAAAAATATATGATTCTTAAATGGCCTAGACCCGAACTAGAATCGGATGAAACCGACCCAAGTTGACCCAAACCCGACCACTAAAGAGGGTCAGGTTCGAGTATGTTTTTTTACCCTCAACTCGAGTTGACCCGCCCCGATTGAATCCGAACCGACCAACCCGACCCGACTAACACCCCAACCTACAACTTGTCCATAAGCAATTGGTCATTGCAAAATACCCACACAAACAATAAGATGGGTAAAGTCATGGGTATATATTCACCCACAAAATACCCACATTAACTCACCCACCGATAAAAATGATATTTGTATTTTGTGGGTAAATAACATTTACCCACTAAATTACCCACAAATATAGCCACAAGAACTCATGATGTGGGTAATATGTAGGGAATGTTTTGGCGCCAATTATTTTCCCACTAAATTACCCACAAATATATTTATGTGGCTATTTGTGTGGGTAAATTCGTGGGAAATTCGAGGGAAAATAAAATCGACTTTTAAAGTCACTGATCGTGGGTAACGGGTGGGTATTAGGTGGGTAAATTCCCTCTAAAGGATTAGTGTGGGTAATTTTTGTGGGTGTTCCATCAGATTCTTGTAGCGTGGGTTCGATGTCGGTGCGGTACTATGGTGGTGACGCTCAGCGGTGGAGGTTTTCAGTGGTGGAGGGGTTTCAATGGTGGATGTTTTTTATGGCAGTGGTGTTTATGTGGTGGTGGGAGTTGTGATGGTGGGGAGAGTGGTTTTTGTGTTCTGGTTTTTAGACGTGTTTTATTTTTTAGAGAGACAAGATAGTGTGTATTTTAAGAAATAGGGAGAGAGTTGGATGAGATTGAAAAGAATTATGAGATATGGCTCGGGTGTCCGAATCAAATGTGTTTCCTTAATTAGTTAGGATTAAGGAATTAAGCAAAACTACATACACTTATTATATGTAGTTAAGATAACCGATCAAATGTGATGTAATTTGATAAGTGACGATAATTAATCTACAACAATGATAATAGTTGGAAGCATAAAAGAAAACACACCACCACAAAGCAAATATAAACATAATGCAAATATAAAAGAAAACAATAAGTAAATATAGATCAAACCATCCATAATGATTTATAGTGGTTCGGTCACGAAGCTATTTCTTCGCCCTACTACACTCCCCAAGTTTCCAACTCGAGAGTTACTTCACTAAGTCAACAAGCTTCCTTCTCGGTGGAGAAAACCTTACAACTTCGCTTACAATCTTTACCGATACTAAGCTAAATATCGAGTTCTTCTTTAGGTGCAACCAAACCCGTTATGTTTTACGGCCCAAAATAACCAACCTATTACCCTTTGTGTTTTAAGGCCTAAACGCACTCAAGTTATAACCCTTGTGTTTTAAGGCCTAAACATACTCAAGCTATAACCCTTGTGTTTTAAGGCCTATACACATAAACCAACAAACCTCTAGTATGATATATAGTGGGTGATACAAGTATTGTATAATAGTGATACATAATGGTATTGATGTGTTATTATCTAGTCTTAAATTTATAATCTCGAACTAACCTATAAACTAACACTAACGGGCAATGTACTCGATCAGTTACAACTATGATGGTAAGCACGGGTCGTTCACAAGGAGCGAATTAACTTAAGCTAATTCTAGTGGCAATTACTAAACTAATCCAAACACTTCAACTAATAAATAAAATAAAAAAAAATAATTAAAATGCTAGGTTGTGGTTGATGGGAGAAGAACGTGCTAGCCAAGTTCATTCAATTATGTCTTCCCGATTCATCTACGATATAATGTTACTTTCGTTGGTGAATCTAATGTGTGGAAAACTAGAAGGGGGGGGGGGGTTGAATAGTTTTACGCCTTTTTAATTTTATTATGAAAACTTTGTTTACTTTTAAAAAACTTAGATTCGAATTTATATGAACTCAACTCTTAAACAATATGAACAAATATAAGTAAATCTAAATAAACAATGCAAGTAAAGTAATGAAATGAAAAGAAAGATAGAGATGGAAAGATCTAACCGCGAGACAAAAGATTTATAGTGGTTCGGCTACAAGGACACCTTCCTTTCCCTACTCCACTCCCCGAGCACCTAACTTGAGAGTTTTCTTCACTATGTCAACAAGCTCCCTTATGGCAGAGAAAACCTTACACAACTTTTGCTTACACCGGTTTAACGACACAAAGCTAGATGTCGGGTTCTAATCGTAGCTAGAACCAATCTCACAACTTCTACACAACTTATTCACAACGGCTTCACAACTTCTTCACAACTTCTTCACGACTCTTAACTTTTCACAACTTCTTTCACACCACCGGCTTTACAACTACTTCACAACCTAGCACTACTTATGTACTCTTCTACTTCTTTACACCTTCACTACTTACACACCTTAACTTTTTCACAACTTCACTACTTACACACTAATCTAGCCTAAGCAATTATGCTCACACCTATCTAACAAATATACACAACTTATACAAAAATGAATGAATGATTATACAAACAACTTAGGTAGCAAGATGATACTAAGTTGCAATACTTCTTCTCTAGTTGTTGAAGGAGTATTCTTCTTTTGCACTTGAATGGTAGAAGCTTGGATCACTTGGAAACCAATGCTTAAGAATATATGATCAAAGGATTTAGAAAGGATTTGGAAGGATAAGAAGAGAATTAGAACAGAAGGTTTGGGGTGCAAAAGGTGAGGAAAAAGTCCAGGGAAAGTCCAGTATTTATAGGCAAAACTGGACAGCTGGAGGAGCGGGGCGGTCCCCTTAAAATTAAGGGGGCCGCCCTACTGTACCGTTGCCCAGTTTTGTCTTTTTGTGGGGAAGGTTTTTCTGGAACATTTTTGCCATTTTTGGTTGAAAATTTGAATTCATAAATTTATAATGGATTAAACATTTTTATTTAATACCAAAAATGATTTTCTAAAAGATATAAAATGTTTGTGTCATTTTATAAAAAATCAAGTGATTAAGAAAATGTTCCTTTGATCATATAATGCATTAAGCATTTGTTTATTCATACCTTAAGTGATTAAGTTGTAGAAATGAATATTTACAACTAAATACTTGTTTATTTAATAAGTTTATGTTTAATGAGTTTACATTTTGTGATTATCAAAACATAAAGATATCAAGAAGTATTAATAATGTTTTTAGGCATTATTTATATCAACAATCTCCCCCTTTTTGATGATTACAAAACTTAAACTCATTAAATCCAAAAATTTATTTTTGAACAAGTATTTAGTGAGTTTATATTCACTTCTCCCCCTTTTTGTAGAATCAAAAAGGTTATGCCGACAAGTTTTTGATACAAAAATTGTCGGAACGAGAACTCCCCCTTGATGTGTGCTCCCCCTCGTTTGAGGGCATCAAAGAATCGAGATATGGAATGCTTGCAAAAAATATATTAGAAGTACAAGCATACATAGCAAAATATGGAATATAAAAACAACAATCATGGCAAACAACAATCATGGCAAACAAATATTAAGAGCACATAGCAAGACATTCATTAGTATGCTTGAAACATATAACAAGAAAAATGTCCTAAATTGCCAAAGAGCTTTCGGACTTGCTTGCGACACGAAAGCTTGGAAAATAAGCATATAGTTATGCTTAGATGGTTGATGGTAGAGTGTTTGGGATGGAATTGGTTGAGTGAGGGTAAGGATGTTTGATTAATAGAGGTATATTTTTGGAGGTGGAGAGTTTGGAGGTGGAAAGTTTGGAGCGGAATCGGTTGAATGAGGGTTAGAGTGTTGTGCTAGTGGAGGTGTTGGATGAGATCTAGTAAGAAGATACTCAGTACAAGTGGAATGTTTATTTAAGGCAATGATTTGTTTTTGGAGAAGAACACAATAAGGACAATAGTTGACATAATTATCAACTTGATTCAAGTTGTGGGGGGTGAGGTAAGCAATTTGAGTAGGGTGAGGATGGAGAATGGAGGTTGGCCCTTGTTGCAATATGCATAGCAAGGAGATCACTATGGTCATGGATTTGGTTTATCTCTTCACGGAACTTTTTCTTTTCCGTGGGAATGTGGATTTGGTCATTTGGTGGAAGTGGATGAAATTGGGGTGTGTAGTTGGAATTAAAGTTGGATGTTTGACCAATATGATGAGGGTTTTGAAAGGTTTCAATGAGGTTGGTTTAAGGTTGAGATGTGTAGTTTGGAACGAAGGTGGAGGTTGAGGTTATTTTGTGATGAAGGAGGGCTAGAAGGGAGTTGATCCAATCTTGCGTTGAGCAAGGTGTAAGGTAAGAAGAGCACAAAGCTCATGGGCTTCTTTAAGTTCTTCAATGAACTTCAAGAGTTTGGAAGAAGGTTATGATGGTGGAGTGTGGTTGTTATTTGGGATGGATGTTTGGATATGCAACATAGAAGAAGCATGTGAGTTGGTGGGAGATGGTGGTGATACTCTTGGTGGAGGAGACATTTGTGAGCTTGGGTAATTATGAGTGGATGAGGATGGAGATATGGAAGAAGAGGATATTCCAAGAGTGGTGAGTGTTCTGGATGGTTCATTGGTATGTTGAATAAGATGAGAGGTGTTGTGAATGAGATTGGGATTGTTGTTTTGGGGTTGATCATGCTCTTCATATGAATCATATGAGTGAGATGAAGGTGTATTTTCGGGAGTAAAGATGGATGGTTGGTTATTATGATGAGGTTTGTGAAAGGGTTCATTGGAATGAGCTTGAGGATTGGGAGTATTTATAGTGTAGGATTGATGGGATTAAGGAATGGATAAAATTTTTTGGATGGATTGGAAGTGAATTTTGGGAAGTGTAGGATGAAATGGGCTAAAAAGTAGAAAAGGAGACAGCACTTTCGACCATCAGATGGCCGGTCCCCTTAAATAGGGGCCGGTCCCCTTAAACATTAAGGGGGCCGCCTTATGATTTAAGGGGGCCGCCCATCTGTAGGTTCCCAGATTACTGGAAATGGGTTTTTGGCAGAAAATTGTAGAAAGGGTTGTGTTTTTGGGTTTAGTTTCAAGCAAGTCCAACTCTTTGAGGCAATTAAGCATGTAATAGATATCTATGCAAAACATGTTAATTAAAGAGATTAAGCAAACAAGTAATTTCATCTAGCATGTAAACATACTCATCAAGCAAGTAATATATATGAACTAGGAAACAATAAACTACACCAAGTATTTTCTAAATTATATCTAAGTGGGAAGATTAATGAACTATTAGATGGATCCTAATGTGTGCCTATGTGCAATAAATGGGAACTTAAGATAGCATGGACTTCTAGACTTGTTACAAACAAAATCTTAATAGACAAACCATGGTCCGCTTGATTTGACTTAGTTCACTTATAAATGTCATGTACATAAATATAGGTGACAAATATGAGATCACCATGCATGATTTAAAGAAATGTTTTTAGCATTATTCAACAATGTTTGAAAGTGGGTTTTTATGTAGATGTGAAAGTTATTTGAATAAAATAGATTGGGTTTTATTTCAAAAATGTGTTTATGAAAAATGGGTAAGAAAAAAAATTCCCAATCTTTGAATTTGATCAAAATAGAATTATGGACATAGATTAAGAAAAAAAATGAGATAGTAAAACATGTTAATAGAAAAGTGAAATAGTCACCAAAAAAAATCATTTTTCCAAAATGTGAAGTTTCTGTATATTTTTTAAAGATACTAAATTTTTGACAACAAAAACCATTAATCCTAGATTTTAAAAAATGGTTGTTAAAGATCTCATGCTCAAGGGAATTGGTTAAGGCTATTGTCACATGCTACCCGTTTCTACATATCCTATGGTCATAAGGAAGCGATGACGAAATTCTATATGTTTGATGCGAGAGTGTTGAATGGGGTATAACCTAACATCTATAGTTCCTTTGTTGTCGTACACTTATCTAACTTCATGCCATAGTCTAGGAGAGCTTGTTTGATCCATAGTTTTCTAACACGAGAAATCTAATCTTACTTCTAAGTTAATGATTAATCTACTTAACTCATTTCACTTCATCACCATGAGTTTTCTAATAGTGGACATAGAAGATTTCCATTTTAAATTTGAGAAGGCTAAATGAGTTCGACAGTGAATACTTCATTTAATACTTAGGGGGCTAACTAAAGGGTTTCTAGTTTATTAAATCATAAAACGGATATAACTAAAAGTGTAAATGCAATGCAACCTATCAAACTAAGCATATCCTAAGGCAATGATTAATAAGACTATATGTATGAAGTAACTACTCATGAAATTTAAAAAGAGAACGTACCTTATGTCCAGCTTTTCTTCAAATACTTCAAGGAGATATATTGACTTATAGAAGCCAATCATAGATGAGTTTCCGAATTATTCAATGAGTGACGATTTAGCCACTTGGTCCCCATTGTCCCATTTGTCCAAAATTGTTTGAACCAAACATGGTTTGCATTTGCATGTATGGTGAAAGTATTCCCCAAGGGTTGAAACTTGGTTGCAGTGAATAATTCCACATTGGGTGATTATTATTATTAGGAAAGTTTTGTCTACCTTGATTTCTTCTAGGTTGAGGGGTTTTAGACCGAGGATGAGGATTATTTGGTCTATTTGGAAGTGGAGTTTTAGATCTTAATTTCGGTTTAGAAAATCCGGTTTTGGCTTTTAATGATGGTTTATAAAAACTTTTTACTTCCTCATCACTCGCAATAGGTATTTTTCTATCTTTTATAAGTATATACTTAGGTTTTGACTCTAATGGTTTTTGTTTACTAGATTGACATTCAAACTTTACATTTTTATTTTCACTAGTTGAAACATTATTTGAGTTGAATCCTAGACCGGTTTTATCTCGCGAAGTTCCTTGACCACTTATTATTTTCTTAAGTGAGTTACTACTATTTTTAAACTTGTCAAGTTTGGAAATTTCATCATTAAGTTTTTCGTTTTCATTTTTGACCTCTAGACATGTTTTACATTCTATAAAAACTTCTTTTCCTTTTTCTAAATGTTGTAGTTTAATTTTTAATTCGAGTACTTCATTTTCTAATCGATTATTAATATGTTTTAGTGATTTATTTTTAGCCATGACTTTTTGACCTAATTTTGCATAATCTATTATATTCATTATCTAGGTCTTTTTCGTCTAATGATTGATTTTTGTCACTAAAGTATTCGGTTTCGGAAAGTACCTCATTTGATGTCTTTGCCATAAGACATTTTTCGTCGTTTGCTTTGTCCACTTCGTCTTTGTCGCTATCACTCCATGCTCCACTAACAAAGGCGCTTTGGTAATCATAACCCGGTGGCTTTGGACATTCGCCAATGAGATGGTTTGGGCTTCCACATCTAAAGCACTTTCTTTTATCGTAGTTATCATTCCTATTTCTTTGAAGCGATCTTCTTTCATCTCGTGGTTGTCTTGTGAATCTTCCTCGTCTCTTTAGAAATTTCTTGAACTCCCTTACGGCCATTGCATATTCTTCGTTATCACTCTCAGAGGTTAAGCTATCCTCTTCACTAGATTCCTTCCTAGCTTTCAATGCAATTTACTTGCTTTCCTCTCTTTTTCCTGTGACCATCTCGGAGTCTTTCTTTATTATTGCTTCGTAGACTTTCAAGTTGCCGATCAACTCGTCAAGTTGAAGAGTTGACAAGTTCTTCGATTCTTCAATCGCCGTAACCTTAGCTCGCCATTTTGGATGAAGAGCCCTAAGAAATTTCCTAACAAAATTCTTACTATAAAAATTCTCATCAAGTGCTTTTAAACTTGTGATGATAGTGTTAAACCTAGCAAAAGCATTATCTATTGATTCCTCTTTCAGAATCGTAAATTGTTCATATTGTTGAACAAGAAGATCTATTTTATTATCTTTGTCTTGACTATTACCTTGGTGAGTTATTAGTAAGGAGTTCCAAATTTCTTTTGCGGTTTCACACATAAAGATCCTTTCGTATTCTTTACGTGGTAACGCATTATAAATAACCATTTTTGCCTCATTATTTTTAGCTAGTTTCTTTTTCAAATCATCATTTTGTTTTTCAAAAGGTACAATTTCATCTCTTTTAGTTAAAGGATTATTTTGAATAGGGGGAAAATCACCATAGGTAATAACATGCCAAAGATCAAGATCTTTTGATTTCACATAAGTTTCGAATCTATTTTTCCAATAAAGAAAACCATTACTTTCAAATAGCGGTGGTCTTTGCATAGATTGCCCTTCTAAATATTTTTCCGATTCCATAGATCGATTCAAGTTTTAAAATACAGTTTATTTTAAAAATCTTGTTTGACCTGGCTCTTGATACCAATTGTGGAAAACTAGAACGGGGGTGGGGGGGGTTGCATAGTTTTACGCCTTTTTAATTTTAATATGAAAACTTTGTTTACTTTTAAAAAACTTAGATTCGAATTTATGTGAACTCAACTCTTGAACAATATGAACAAATATAAGTAAATCTAAATAAACAATGCAAGTAAAGTAATGAAATGAAAAGAATGATAGAGATGGAAAGATCTAACCGCGAGACAAAAGATTTATAGTGGTTCGGCTACAAGGACACCTTCCTTACCCTACTCCACTCCCCGAGCACCTAACTCGAGAGTTTTCTTCACTATGTCAACAAGCTCCCTTATGGCGGAGAAAACCTTACACAACTTTTGCTTACACCGGTTTAACGACACAAAGCTAGATGTCGGGTTCTAATCGTAGCTAGAACCAATCTCACAACTTCTACACAACTTCTTCACAACTTATTCACAACGGCTTCACGACTTCTTCACAACTTCTTCACGACTTCTTCACAACTTATTCACAACGGCTTCACGACTTCTTCACAACTTCTTCACGACTTCTTCACAACTTCTTCACACCGGCTTCACAACTACTTCACAACCTAGCACTACTTATGTACTCTTCTACTTCTTTACACCTTCACTACTTACACACCTTAACTTCTTCACAACTTCACTACTTACACACTAATCTAGCCTAAGCAATTATGCTCACACCTATCTAACAAATATACACAACTTATACAAAAATGAATGAATGATTATACAAACAACTTAGGTAGCAAGATGATACTAAGTTGCAATACTTCTTCTCTAGTTGTTGAAGGAGTATTCTTCTTTTGCACTTGAATGGTAGAAGCTTGGATCACTTGGAAACCAATGCTTAAGAATATATGATCAAAGGATTTAGAAAGGATTTGGAAGGATAAGAAGAGAATTAGAACAGAAGGTTTGGGGTGCAAAAGGTGAGGAAAAAGTCCTGGGAAAGTCCAGTATTTATAGGCAAAATTGGACAGCTGGAGGAGCGGGGCGGTCCCCTTAACATTAAGGGGGCCGCCTAGTATATTTAAGGGGGCCACCCTACTGTACCGTTGCCCAGTTTTGTCTTTTTGTGGGGAAGGTTTTTCTGAAATATTTTTGCCATTTTTGGTTAAAAATTTGAATTCATAAATTTATAATGGATTAAGCATTTTTATTAAATACCAAAAATGATTTTCTAAAAGATATAAAATGTTTGTGTCATTTTATAAAAAATCAAGTGATTAAGAAAATGTTCCTTTGATCATATAATGCATTAAGCATTTGTTTATTCATACCTTAAGTGATTAAGTTGTAGAAATGAATATTTACAACTAAATACTTGTTTATTTAATAAGTTTATGTTTAATGAGTTTACATTTTGTGATTATCAAAACATAGAGATATCAAGAAGTATTAATAATGTTTTTAGGCATTATTTATATCAACATAATGTATGATACGCCAGATGGACACCATGAAAGGACTATACGTAAACAACACAACGACTTTCACACTTTCCTTCACAGAAATGCCGAAGGGTCACGCCGGTGCGCACTAAATAGAACAAGCAAGCGCAAATAAGAAATGAGTTACGAAATAAAATGAAAGTAATGAGGAAATGAAAATATTGTGGTATTTTCATTTAGGGGCTAAAACGGTTAATTAACCAAAGTATAATATTTATCCGGGATAAATATTGGGTAGAAAACGACAAAGCCACAAACCCCATGGGAGCGTGGGAAGGTCGGTCGACCCCTAGGGGGATTTGCTTTGATATCTAGTCAAACTCCTATTGCTTGGAAAGCAAGTAGAGTTATTCTTGAATTCTCCTTGGTACCCTATATATACCAAGGGAATTCTAGAGATCCTCATAACTCTCCCAGTAACCCCAGAAGCTCTCCCTTCTCCCCTCGCTTTGTATGATCGGTCGAGCAAACCCACAAGGGTTTCGAAACCCTTGTGAACCGATCCAAAGTGAACCCTAAGTCGACTTCCTTGTTCAACTTCTAGTCGATCCAAGGTTTATTCGATTTCGTGCTCGCGTAACTTGCATAGGTTCGAAGCTCTAGTTCTACATGTACAGTACCAGTAGATACCTGACGCTATCCGAGTGGTGATATTCTAAGAAACCCTAAGAATAGTTCGTGAAGCATCAAGATCAAGAAGAAGGCAAGAAAATGTTAAAGGAGATTACACATAGCAGGAATAACAAGTAATTAATCCTAAACACCCTTTTTATGTGTTAGATTAGGTTATATCCCTGATTAGAAGATCTGACTATTAGGGTTTTGGTCTGCATGACTTTATGTATTTGTTTTTCACTTTGCATGTTTTATAGCCGTGCGGATGACCATCAGAACCCTACAGTTGTTTTGGAGCCACTCTATTCATATATAACCTAGTTAGGGTTCTTAGTAATTGCTAATATTGTCATAAAAGACCAACTCTTGATTTTGGTTATTCTAGGGTTTGGTCGATTTGTGCTTTACTGTTTTAGGATTTTTGTTTTTGTGACAATAGGGTTTAATCACTATGGTGATCCAATTAGGGTTTTCATGTTTGAGGTTATATCAAAATTGATCCATTATGGTTTTCTAAACCCTAAAGGAGTTGATTTTATAAGGATACAAGGGTATCCACGATCAAACATATAAACACTAATCAATGTTGTCATAATTACAAGAACTAGGGTTTCTTAGATTTGTTTTTCTTTGCATGCAATTAATTTTGGTATTATGATTATGATATAGGGTTTTAGGTACTTTTGGTAAAGTGCAAACTTTCCAAAAATAGGCTAAAACTATTTATGGAAACTTTAGGTTTCCAAAGGTGATAATAATAATTAAAAAAAATGATTAATTGATTAGCAAGAAAAACTGATCAAGATTAACATAAACCCTAGAAGGATCGATTTTATGTATCCTAGCCAGATGAGATCATAACTAGGACACATCTAAGTGGTTATACATTCAACAACTGATTGTGATTGAATGGATTATTTTCTTATACCAATTATGATAAAACTATCATTTTTCAGCATAACCCCACTATTTTGATTAAACGAACAGGACGGTTCAACTGGTTGAACTAAGAACCGAGGTTCCAATCAGTTTTCAATCTCCAAATGAACTGGCTGTAGTTGAACTGACACAAACAGATAAAAAATGGGGAAATTGTAAAGCGATCAATGTTTTTTCCCTACTTTTATTGGAGTATGATAAATTTATGTTTGTATTTTGAGTTGGCAAAGACTTAAAATATTGATTTTCAAATATTTAGACATGCTTAGGTTGTGCCTTGGGCTATTGTTGTTGTTTGGTTCTTGTTGGTGTCTATTGTCTACGTATTCGTTGCGATGCTTTCAGAAATAGCCAATCAATTCGGCTGGCCGGTTAAATAGGAAACTAATAGAACAGTCAGTTTATTTTTCGATTCGGATTCCAGAACATTACCTGTTCTTATATGACTGTCATTAGTAAAATCTTAGCTACTTCTTTCCTTTCCATATTTAGACCTCAAATTCATCTCTTCCTATAGAACATGCTTATAATAATAATAATAATAATAATAATAATAATAGCCACTCAAATAATGCTAAGAGTGGTATTTTTATTTTTCATAAAATAAACTTTTGTATACAGAAAAGGGTAGGAGCCCAACTTGTGTCTAGACTCCCATCCAACTTTACATAAAATTCTATGAATATATAATAAATTTTATTATAATAATAATAATATCTGAAAAAACAAATAAAACAAGGGTGAAATAGACGACCATATCTTGGAAGATAAACACATAGCCACGCCACGTTAAACGGTATCTGACCCAACAAAACAGCGAAACACCCAAAACCCAATCCACCATCTCCAAATCCACACGCACCAATCCATCGACCACACCCACACAACGTGCACTCCACGCACTCCCCTCGCGCGTCACCTCTTTCATAATTGGTCCACGTAATATTCCCACAGCAAAATTGAGCTGCCAAGCCAATCAATAATAATAATAATAATAATCCACCTATTTAAAAAAATTGCCTTATTTTTTAGGGCTTTCATTCATTTCATCAAAATTGGAAATTGGATTCGGTTGCTATGGGTTTATGGGAAGCTTTTCTTAACTGGCTTCGAAGGTAATCGTCTTTTTTTTTTAGGGTTTTTTTAATGAAGAAATTTTATGTTTTGGAAATGGATCTGTGTTGTGTTTTCATGTGGGAATTTAGGATTCATGTGTTTAATTGTAATCATGGTTGTTGGTTAATATATGACAATTATGGCTTTTAGTTACCTTATAAGATATAAGGTTCAAAACTGTATAGGTTCAATCAGAATGAAGTGGGGCACAAGTGTATTTATGTTATTGAAGGATTAATACGATGCGACCTTGTTACCAATCAGAATGAAGTGTGGCACAATTGTTTTAATGTGTATTTCTTTTGGTTATATACCTTTATGATAGGATAAAGGTAGTATAGCGGTATGAAGGTATATTTTAAGGCTTCGCTACTGTTCAAGCCCCGTCTGGACAAAGGGTGTAGAGTATGTGGTTAGGAACAAGAAAACTGACACGAACCTGATTCGAAGGTTCCAACCAAGGTTCGTATCAAAACCCATTTTTTACATACGTAGAGGTGTGTTAGGCATGGAATGACAATTTGAGTGACCACACAGAGTACTCGTTGTAATGGAAAGCATTCCTTTCCCCTTTATTCTGAAGAGTCTAACACATCCCGTTAGCAGTGAGTCTAGAATCCACAGTCACCACTTTAAGGGAATCAAGCAACTGCTGATGTGGAAAGAATGTTGTAACATTTGTTAACAACTTTTTCCACATGAATTGAATGTGAGACGTAGTTTAAGTGGGGGAGTTTACGACAATCCATCCTGCATGGATAGAGAGGAACATTAGATAATCCTTATGTTTGGTCTTTTCTTTTGGAACAGGCGAATAGCAATCTCACATACACCCTAAACTACACCTATGTTCCGGTGGGACTTGGAACCTAAACCCTTGTGGGAAGTACACCTTAATTTGCTAAGCCGAAGGACCTTTGTATATCTTTATGTTGTGGTCTACTAATAACTTTTATTATTGTTTAAGTTGAGATTCAGATGTTATTGAGCTATTGAGCTAGCCTGCCCCTTTGGGCTTATGGTGTTTACAGCATTTATATAAGATGTCTTAGTAGTTTGTGTTGAAATGCATGGTAAGGAAAAATACCATGAAAGTATTATGCCAGTCACTAGTAGTATCTAAGTATCTAACTTCTGGCATTCTACAACAACAACTACAACAATACTCAATCCCGCTGGAGCGAGGTATGGGGGAGGTGAGATGTAGACAGTCACACCCATACCCGAGGGTAAAGGGACTTCTTCTGGTATTCTGTTAATTGTTATTGGCGCTGAGTTTCTTATTTACTGTCAAGGGTGCTGCAACTGAGAATCCAGCTATTTTAACTGCTTATTTTTTAGCACTTAAATAGGTGAAAGTAGAGCGCGCTTTGTCGCCTAACATCTTTAATTTTAAAGTTTTCAAAACTATGCATAAGAAAATGTGTGTGTTGCTGCTTAAAGATAGGTTTTGGAAACACATTAAAGGGGATTTAGGTCCTAATACAAAAGGAATACAGGATCACTTGAAGCCTTGAACAATGCACCCAAAATAACTAGACATGTCTCTTGAAAGAAATATTTTTCAGTTAATGAAGTTTGATCCGAGTTTTTTAAGTATAGGATAGTTGGAAGCAAACTTTGCAGCATTGTTTTTGGAGTCATGTATTCCTGATTTGTGTATCTTAGGGCATGCTTGGTTGAAGGTTATAGGTACTAAGGAATGAGAAAGGTAATCAAAAGTGATGGTTGGTTAGAAATAATGGAATCACCCATTACCCCATAGTGACTAATACACCATTCCTCAACAATTTGAGGGGTATGGAAATTTATACTATTTTTTTTTCCTTAACTGCAATTTTTTTTGCCAACTGCTACATCATTTTCTCAATTTATTTCTCTTTTTCTTTTTCCTCTTTGGATTTACTATCAATACAATTATAATAACCAATCAATGTTCGTAAACTTTTTAGGAATCTTGATTCGTCATAAAAAATGTTTATTTGTTTAATTTTTTGTTTTGTTTTTTTTGTTTTTATTTTTTTATTTTTTGTCTCTTTGGTTATATCGTAAATTTGTTATGCTCGTGAAATCATGATATTGGAATCTGTTTTTCTCAACTAGTAGCTTATGGAGTTTGATACAACATGATACAGTGTTAATTATCATGTTTGTTCCGCTAATATTTTTAATAAAAACCTATACTGAGTTAGATGTGACATAACAAGAAAAAATCATTTTCGTTCCTCAACATTACCAAGCAACATTATATACAATGGAATAGCCATTGCATTCCTTTGTATTATCATTATCTTTCCCTTTTCCATTCCTCGATTTCAACCAAGCGCCCCCTTAAAGTTCTTCCCGGGGTATAGCAGAGACTAGAAAAGACCAATGTTGCAAAAATCGTGAATCGGTAGCCGGGCGGTCGACCACCCTGCAGCGAGTAATCGGCCGAGGCGGGATTAATCGGTGATTAATCGGATTGGCATTTTTTGCATGTTTTGGGTATTTCTGGAGACCAAACTAAAGATCGTAACTGATTACAAGCCTACTATGTTTCCAAACCTCAATAAAAGGCTCCAATTCTGATTATGAGGTTCATTGTGCATTATAAGTGAAATAAACGATCCCCAAATTAAGTAGAATGCCTAAATTTTCATTTTTTTAAACCTGACCGATTTGGCCGATTCGGCCGATTTTTTTGCCTGGCCGATTTAGCCGATTTTTGGCCGATTCGGCCGATTTTTTTGCCTGACCGATTTTTTGGCCGATTTTCACTATTCTACAAGGTACTGGGCCGATTAACGATTAATCGGCGATTAATCGGCCGATTCAGCCGATTTTTGCAACATTGGAAAAGACTACATCGTAACTTCGTAAGATGTGGTCTGAGTAAACCTCGTGCTACAAAAGAATCAGTATGCTTAATGGGTTAATGTCCTTTGAAACAAATTCAATAACATTAGTTTCTATCTTTACATTCTCTTCTTTGACTTCTACCAAAACTTCTTGGGCTTGAGTTGATTCTCTTTCGATTTTTTCATCACGTGTAGACTTCAATCGTAGGTGATTAACTGATTACATCATCATATATGATTGGCTTTCTATCTTGTTTCAAATGGGATGGGGAGCACAGTCGGACACGTTGATGTATGACTGTGGTTCATGTGTTATTTAGCCAGGAGACTGTAAAGACATGAAACTAGCAAATGGGACACAAAATTAACAGTTCAACATCGTCCCACGTTCAGTGATAATGCTTGCAAGACCTAGATATACCTGATTACCTGAAGCATAACAATAAAAACAAATATTATGGATAAATACACATGCTTTATTCTTTGTATATAATATTATGGATAAATATTATGGATAAATACACATGCTTTATTCTTTGTATATAATAAGGCTAACAGTTAACATGAACAACTACTCATTCTAAGTAAGATAACACTTACTTAGATATAATAAGGCTAACAGTTAACCTGAAGCATAACAATAAAAACAAATATTATGGATAAATACACATGCTTTATTCTTTGTATATAATAAGGCTAACAGTTAACATGAACAACTACTCATTCTAAGTAAGATAACACTTAATTGATGGATAACAGCTGTCCGAAATTCCTAATAAGTTTATTCAATTTGTAGAGAAAAATAAGATTTATCATGAATTCATGTTAGTGTTTATATAAACCGGTAATCTTTTTTTTTTTTTTTTTCTTTTTTTCAATACAACAATATTTCTTTGATAAATTTTTTTATGGAGTAGAAGCTTCTTCATTCATTCTATGAAACTAGAATGTAGAAGCTTTTGCTGGTGGTTATTACCTTTTATCCTCTGTGTAACCTATCTCGCTGGCTGGGCTGTTGGAAGTTTATGTTAACTGACTCTTTGAGATCATTTATTTGCTGTCAACGATTATTGTTATCTAAATTATCAGAATACAGACAGTCCTATTCTGCGAGTAAATGAACTTACCTTGTTATCATATGTTACAGCCTCTTTTTCAAGCAGGAAATGGAGCTTTCTTTGATAGGGCTCCAGAATGCTGGGAAGACTTCACTTGTTAATGTCGTCGCGGTAAGTAAATTAGCCCATTTTTATATATTTGTCAAGTTATACTAATCTTTCCTTGGGCGAAAAATAATATTCTAGTGTGCTAAAACTTCCTTTGTTCTCTTTATGCTTTGCTTACAGACTGGTGGATATAGTGAAGATATGATCCCTACGGTAAGCTTTCCAACAGTTCATGTTACTCTTGCCTGTTTTTATTCCTGCAAATTACTCAAAATACATCTCAAGTAATAAATGCAATATCCCAGTATCAACAGTTCATAATATCTTGTTCTCAATTTTCAGGTGGGATTCAATATGCGTAAGGTAACTAAAGGAAATGTAACAATAAAGCTATGGGATCTTGGAGGTCAACCCCGATTTCGCAGCATGTGGGAGAGATACTGCCGTGCGGTGTCTGCTATTGTGTATGCTCCTATTTCTCATCATCAATATCTACTGAACACTGCTTTTTCTTTTCAATAAACGTTCTATAAGCCATGGTTATGATAATTAACTGATATATGTCTCATCATCTTTTATTTTCTTTCAAGTACCATTAAACTTGTTATAGTATAGTCAGTAAAATTAAGTGAGAGTGTGTTTAGACCTCCATTTTGAGGGGACATTCAAAATTCAAATTACTTAAGATCATGTTATTGGGACCCATAAACTTAACTCTCTTCTAAAACTGAAACCTGTGTGTGCAGTTATGTTGTCGATGCGGCAGATCAAGAGAACTTGAGCATATCGAAGAGTGAACTTCATGATCTGCTAAGTAAACCAGCATTGAATGGCATACCTTTGCTTGTGTTGGGCAACAAAATCGACAAGGATGGTGCCCTCTCTAAGCAAGCTTTAACGGATCAGATGTAAGAACACCAAAAACACATTCTTCTTATGTTTACCTTTTTTTTTCCCCTTTCAGTGACAATATATTGTTTGTTTTAATGAATTGATGCAGGGATCTGAAATCTATCACTGATAGAGAAGTATGCTGCTATATGATCTCGTGCAAAAACTCAACAAATATCGACTCAGTCATTGATTGGCTCATCAAGCATTCCAAATCCAAAAGTTAAAGAAATTTGTAAAACCATCTGAATGATGAGTAACTCCATGTTTCCTGTACTTGTTCTTGCGTTGGAGTTTGCTAGTCTTGGTCAAAACAAATGGAATTTTCGAGTTTTTTTTGGCCTTATGGTGTCATTTATATTTCTTAATTGAGTGTGGCCACTGAGATAGTTGTCAAACACCTCTGCTTGTTTCTCTTTCCAGCTGCCGTCTGTGTATTATTTGTTTCTGCGAAAAAATTCCATTGATGAATGTATAGAGTTTAGGAGCTTTGTCAAACATATTTTCTGTGCGTTATGAATCACCAAACTTTAGGAGTTGTGATTTGCAAAGAATTATTTCAAGTTTCCCGTTCGTTACACGTTGAGTGCCTTTTTGCTATTTAGTTATTAACAAAAGCATGTAAATGGAACAAGATATAGACATTCGATTTTTGCAATACTCATTTCTAGTGAAGGCCTGTCCTGACATTGTCACAAATGCGATCTCAGACATCATCACAAAGCCTCACTCTGGTGAACCCACAACATGTGCGTCCTGCCTATTAGGAAACATGGAGTTACCCTTCTTTGAATCACTATCCTTGTGTCCGACAATCTTTAATAGATGAGATTTGCGCAGAATAGTCACAAACTATAGATTGTCGGACACAAAGGTAGCAGCAGGATTGGCCTGTTGGCGACAAGGCCCACGTCCCAGTCAATAAGGTATCTATCACATATCTAGGTGAAAGAGTAAGGCTAACAAATACCATTGGAATAGTTACCTTGGAGCTTAATTCAGGGATCAGGACTGCGAGCTGAGGCAATAATTTTCTAATCCTACTGGTCTTAGGTTACATAATGTTCACGATTAACCAAAAGAGACTTCCAGTTGATTTTCGTAGCTCAATTGGTTACGGAGGATGTGACTTTACAAGAAAATTGTCACCTTTTTTCATAGTCGGAGAGTTGTTGAGCGGGCTGCTGAAATTGAACATTGCCTTCACATATATTCTTTGAGCCAAGAGACACGCGGTCCGGTCAGCAATTTTCCAACAAACGTATAGTGTTACGAAACTAATCTTATCTGTCTAGAAAGATTATGTTACTATACAAATTTCTCAACTTACATATCGACCAGAGTTGGCAATTTGAGACCCATTGGTTAAACATGGATCTAGTTGGGTAATCTCTATTAGGGTCGGGTCTAGTTGGGTATCCGTAAATACTATAGATGAGTCTAATTGTTTATTTGATAGAAAACGCAATTATATAATACTTACACAACGGGTCTAGAAGGGTTTAGCGGGTCAATTTTTTTTTTTTTTTATTATTATTATATATTTTTTTTCTTTTTTTTTTTAAATGACCAAAACCCATCTAGACTCATGTTTTTAAGATACCCATCTAGACTCGGACTCGTTTAAACTCAAACGTGACCTGACCCGACTCATCTATTTTGCCTAGGGACGGAGCCACCTTATAAACATGGTTGGGCAAGGCCCACCCTGACATCTTGCAAAATGTGTATTAGTGCAAGTATTTTTACTTCAACTTATTAAATTTGATCATATTTTAATGAACTTGGCCCACCTTAATTTTTTTTCTTGCAAGCTAGAGCTATAAACAATCTTTTTATTTGTTATTGTTGGGAATGCTCTTAACACGTAAATGGAACGACATTTACGGGATTACATTTACTATCTTATTTAGTCGAAACACATGGACTAGTTATGTAATATTGTAATAGTTAAGCTAGTGTTGGGCTATATATACCCCTCCATACTTCCATGGAGGGGTGATATTTTAATGTGTAACTTACTTTCATTATAAAAAAAACACACATAGTTATCCTTTCTCTTTCTACTCTCTCTCTAACTATGGCTATCATGCATTATCATCATCCCCGACCTCCCGAATCACATAATCAACCTAAAACACGATCCTTCAAGTGGCATCAGAGCCTCGTTATTATTATTGGTTGTATTTTGGTCAGATCTGGTGAAAACTTTGATTAAAAAACGTGTTTTGTGGTGTTTTTGGGTGATTTTTGAAGTTAAGATACGGTGTTCTTCGAGTAAGGTTTGAATTTTTTCGAGTAAGAAGAAGTTCTTCAAGTAAGGGCTTGAATTTCTTCGAGTTAGAAGCATTTCTTCGAGCAACGGTTTGAATTTCTTCGAGTTAGAAGAAGTTCTTCGAGTTAGAACAGTTCTTCGAGTAAGGAAACATTAAGTTCTGTTTATATTTTTCAAGTTAGGAAATCAGAACTTCACTTTTATATCCTTCTACTAAGGGGTTATATACTTCGAGTAAGAAAATTCTTCGAGTAAGCAATTTTCTTCGAGTAAGGATTAAAGTCTTCGAGTAAGAAACCTTCGAGTAAGAGTCTTCAAGTAAGAAATCTTCGAGTAAGAGTCTTCGAGTAAGAAACCTTTGAGCAAGCAATCCTTCGAGTAAGCAATTCTTCAAGTAAGGCTCCGAATAAGGACAAAACTTCAAACAATCATAACTTTTGAACCGTAACTCCGTTTTCAGCCCATAACCTATCCAAACGACCGTGAGAACGAGGAGAACGGCACATTAACTGAATTAAATGCAACCTTCGAGGTCCAAATCCCCTCTGAACGGAAGTTATCGAGATTTTAAGTTTTTTAAACCAAAATTTCACTACAACAATGGAACTTCACTTTTACCCAACACAACTCTTTAAATTTTTGACAATATCGGGAATAAACCATTATCAAAGTTCACTTAACCAAGAAACAAAGGCTAGTTTTGGGTATTGAACCGCAAGATGTGACTCCGGGGTTAATTCATTATTACTTATTTGAAGTTGAAGTGGAATATCACGGATGAGTGTACTTAGTATCTGAAGATATCGGGGTTGGTTGGATGCATGATTCTTCGAGATCCTTGTTTGAGCATTTAACATTTACAATGACGAAGACTTGGATATCTAGTTATTTTTGTGATTCTTCCTTTCTATTACCACAAAATAACTATCACTTTAAGGAGTTACGTTGTAGTGCTCAGTGTCACACGAAGTTGTGGATAGTCAAGAGGTGATGTACGTCTTATACTTGATGGTTGGTTAGTTGAAGAGTATAGAGTACTTAGGGATTCGAAGGTGCACGAACTCTCTACACCGATCTTAGTCACACATTAGTGCAAGTTTAAGTCACAAGTTCGGGTTATTTTACTTCAGTCTCAAGTCAGTCATAGTGGGTTTTCTCCATCAGTAGTCACTACAAAGAGCCGTCAGAATGATAATGGGGTTGGAAAAGAGTTAGCTGAGAGAAGTATAAAAGAGTAGAGATGTTATCAGCAGTTGATTCTCACGGGCTATTTATGGTACTTCACACATATTCGACTAATTGGACATACAGGGTTACGCTGCCTCCGTTTCCATCATAAACATAGTGTGTATGCTTCCGATTCCGCGAATACATCGTGGGGGAAGAGAGAGTGGATGTTCTTTGGCTTTCTTTGACTTATTTGCGAAAACACTCTTTTTCCACAAGTTTCTGCAATCAGGGGGAAGAAATGAGACAGTCAGTGGTTCAAACGTCTTACTTTGGTATTATCGTCTCAACTTTCACAGGTTGTTTTGTGCGAAGTTACCTACATATGATGTTTTAACCGCAGTATGATGCCTCACACACGTTCATATTATCGAGTATTCGTATATACACAAGTAATTACTATTTCGATAGACCGCAACAATCAGGGGGAAGAAGTATTATTTCGTCTTTCGTGGTTTGTTTGATGTGAAGCATCTACATACGTGAGAAGATCTTGTTGATTTCTTGCATGTTACCTGTTGGAATTATTACATCATGACAATCATATTAATAAACCAAAACATCAAAGTACATATAGCAGAAGCACAGAATACATATAACATATAAATAGTTAAACCAAAATTAAAGTGAGCGTACCTTGATGATTCTAGCAAGAACAAGAATCAACCTTGAGCAATATGGATTATGAACCCTAATTAGGGTTTATAGGATTATAGGAATTGCCCCTTACCGTTTTTGTAATTCAATCCAAGATTCTTACAATAATGTGTAAGAATCACGTTCTTGTACACACGCACTAAACCGAACTAACAATATGCAAGTTATTTATCACAAAATTAAAACCAAAACTAATTTTGTTTTAACAAAAATCGGTTAACCCTTGGAGGGGAAAGAATCCGATCGACCAAAACAATAAGGAAGAGAGAAAAACTTTTAGGTTTAGCTTTATGCACAAGAGGTACCAAAAACTAGAGCCTTGGGTTTGTTTATATAGTATAGTAGCTTAGAGCCCAAGTTAGAGTAGGATTAGAAATCCTTACCCTACAAACCGATCGGCCCATTGAATAAGGGAGGATTCGGAATCTTCTTGGCTACTAATTTACACACTAGTCCTTTCCTTATTTTATTTAACGACCGTTAGTCACTTCCGTTAAATACTAACGTCCGTTATTTCTTTTGTGATAATTAATAATCAAATATAATATTTTATATCTAATTATTAATATTTAGTTCTCATACGTAATGTGTGCAATCCCGTGATCTCGAGTTCGATCCTAACATACGACTACTAAAATAATATACATAAAACTAACAGCTCCCACTTGGACATATTTTAATAGTGTAATCACATCGGTTAGCGTCTTGCAACACGCCGATGCCTCTAGTACAACTCGAGTAGGTCTCCTGGAAAAACCTTTAATGATTCATCATTATTATTATCCTTTTGTTTCTAATACTACATCAAATAAAGATATGGATATTATCTTTATTCAAAATTTTGTTTCTCGTTGTTTGTGATTGAGCAAGATTACCAAATCTTCTGAACACATTCAGGGGAGATCTTGGGCGTGGCCACGCAAACATCTTGTCAACCCTACGAGGGGCCCAGCAGTATTAAACTCCAAAAATAAATTTGGAGGAACAAATTCTATTTTGACTACGAGCATAGCTCATGAACTTCGCAACAATTCCGAAAACAATCCTTATGACTACCAATTACGTATAACGTTAAATTGTTCCACAGAATGCACTACATTCACAACAGTTATCTGGTATCTCAAGTCTGAGGATAACTATTCATGATTTACTTAAAAATATCCATAAGTAATATCATGTAGTTGGGATAAGTCCTATATTCAATTCATTGAATATCATGTGAATTTGGTATGACAACGCATCAATATACTTTCAAGTATATTCTACCAAAACTCAGATTTGTCTTACCATAATGATATTCCCATATCATTAACTGACAATGGACATTTAGAATAACTAAGTTATTCACGGATTTAAAACATGCAAAAAATAGGATAACAATATTAAATAATGAATATAAACATAACAACTACTTTATTTCATGAATAAATAATAAATGCTTAACATCCTTTATCCAAATACTAAATAGATCAATGCATGAAAATTCTAGTTGATGAATTATGTCTCAATCTATGACAATTATGCTTGTTGACAAAACATAAATTAACCAACTTTGATCTATCAGAATTTTGAGAATACTTATTTCAAGAATTCAACTGGTGACGTTCTTGTATGTGTGCATTCAAATAATTTTAATAATGCCACATAATATTTCATAAATTGTGTGACATCCTCAATCACCAATTTATAATTCTTAAAATTTCAAACAATTATAAAGTTTCAAGTATTCTTATTCCTTTTAATGTATAATGTAACTATGCTTTAAGTAAAGCATAACTAGTACGCATGGCCATTAACAAGGATGAAATCCTACCATGACTAGTATTGAGTGTCATCTCAATTTTATTAGCATCATTGTATGAAAACAACAATATTCTCTTTAAAATTCCGTAAACTTTAATATCTACTGTGTAATGTTTGATGCCTTTCAAACTTTCAAGTTTGTTGGCTATGACAATTATCACAACAATTGGCAAATTGTTCATATATAGAATTTGGAAGCTGTTCTAGGCTGAGGATATAATTCTATATCAAAACATATTTCATTAGAATATTCATTACACTAGTTATCTAATAACTCTTAATTGGATATCAACATTGTCATAATATCTTATAGCAATTCGTTTATGTAACATGATGTTCATGAAAAATCTTCGATTCATACTTAGATTTCATTCATGTTATATCTTATTTAAAAGATATGTATTTATTTAGATATTCTAAATAATATATCATGTTCTATTAGATTTATTTATCGCATATGTTTATAATAATAAACACACATTCCAAGCTTATATGTTTTTCTTCCTAAATCTTTTATATGAAGTTTCATTCCAAATTAAGTCGTAACATTTAACTTATATGGAATGTTACTTCCTATATGTTATCCAACATATATGATTTAAGAAAGTAAACATAATACTCCCACTAGCTTTCAGGAATACTTAGAAATTATCTTATTTTAATTATCAATTCAAAATTTGAATTTAATATTTAAACATAAGAATTATCTCCTAGATGCATGCATTAATCCATTCATGAATTATTGCACTATGTACACTTCCAAAGATTATTATGAATTCCTAAATCCTTTTGATTACTTACCGTCCTCGCTCAGGTAATCACTCAAGAAATAGTTTTGATATTCCATTGTCAAATTTCATATTCATTAAAATAAATATGACAATTACCATCTTTGTATATTTAATGTGCTTAGAAAAGAATATTCAATCATAGTTAATTGCTTAAGTATGATTAATAATCTTGTCATAAGATATGCATTAAAATATGTACAATATTGTCCATATGATTTCTACACAAAGATTCAAACCACTAGGGTTACCTTATCTTTGAAGAAACTCATCTTCATTCTCTAGTCTAACTATTAAGAATTAAGATAAACCAATATTCCAAAAATTGATTATCTTTATGGACAACATCTTTAACATTCATAGTATGAGTCATTTACCCAATTCAACATTTGGTAATACTTCATAATATAATCCTCAGCATATTAATCAAATATCTGAGATATTCTTGCGGATCTATGAATGAGAATTCCATCATCTTGAGGTCTATCATTTACATGTTTAGCCTCATCATGATTTTCACTAGTGTGGTTTTAGAAGATTATGTATCTTGTAATTTTATCTTTTCAAGATAAAAACTCCCACTTACATTTTGTAATTTATAGACTATCTATAAATACTTAGCAAATAGAGCAACAATACAATGTTCTCTTTTGGGATATTACAAATACACATTGATAGTTCCTGAAATTTCGTTTGTTAATAACCTACTCATAAGTAGTTTAACAAATTCAGAACTTCAATTTTAAGACTTAATGTGATTCATCACATTTCATAATATAATGGTGTCTTATTAGTCTTCTAGGTTGGAGTCTTATTGAGTATATCCAATCCATACTCAATTTTCTAACCTTGATAACTTTTGGAAGAATAGAAGATATAGTTATCTTTAATCAAACAATATAACAAGAGTTTGATTTTCATAACTGAACATACCATAAACATTATGTATTTCATTAGGATTAATATTGCATGCTATATAACATAAGTACTTTTTGACCAAGTCACTTCATGTCCATGTCTTAACAAGAAGACATAAACTGTTATATTCCCAATATAAGTTATAAATCATTGATCAACTCAATGATTTCTTGTATATGTCTTAATTAAAAACATAACAAGTTAACGTCTTACTTTATTATAAGTCTTGTAACAATTAAAAGACTTCATGTTTATATCTTTACAATAAAATATAAACATGCATAACTAAAGTAATCATGAACACCACAATTTGGTTTCAATAGTAATTTTAAGTTAATTTATTACTTCATTTATTTATGACATTTCAAGAATACATAAATATTCAAATTTTGAAGTAGTATTAGATTACTTCATTTATTTTATGTCATTCCAATAATACATAAATATTTAGTTTGAAGTAGTTTTATTATCATATTGACACTAGTTCTAATAAGTATCTAATTTAGAAACTTGCAAATTAACATAATTTCATTACATCAGTTGATCTGCTAGTAATGAAAGTATGAAATTTACCTTTCCATTGTAATCTAGTCCAAGCTCTCACATGACGTAGATTACAACTTCAAGTGTTATATTAATTAGATCTGAATAAGTCATATTAGAACATTAGTCTCTTACCTTGCAGTCAAGAGAATCCTTTAAATCATATTCCTATGTGTTGTTCCTTGCACACAATAAATATTTCTCCCACTTGTGCATGGAACAACATCATGTATCAGATAAACAACACGTCACTCGTTTGTTTATGTGATCAATATGATTGTGTCATAGATATTATTATAATAAGTAGATATAGAACCACATTGTCTAGTAAGAAAACGTACATGACTATCCTTAAAAACATAAGTGTCTACTATTGGAAAGTAATTATCTCAAGACATTCTAGAGATAATCTGGGTTACTACCAAGATAACAAAGCTTGTAGCTCCCATTCATTATTCAGTAATTACAACAAAATGCTCCCACTGGATTTGACAACATTATAAGTGTTTCATAACCAGTAAAAGCAAATAGTGTGCTATTTACTTTCCTACACCTTTGAGAAAACCTATACGTAACAATTACTTAGGTACTAAAAGAATGTATTCTACTTTGTAAATGATGGACTATCCATCAATTCAATTAACTTGAAAAGAAAAATGTGCAGACAATTTCTTCCTTAATAGGTCTACCATCCCCACAATGGTATGTAGCACCTTTAAATGGTCAAAACAAAACAACTAGATAAACAACTAGATAAAATATACTAGTTTGTCTTTTACCAATTTGCGATAATAAGTCTAGCTTCTAAATGAATAACTCATAAAATGTTCAATAATCTTAACTATTAAAGTTTGCTATGAGTTGTGTATTTAGAATTTAGACAATTCTAATTCTCCTATCATATCTTTCGCATTCATGAAAAAGAATATGATTAAGTCTCATGCTTCTCTCATGGAAAGGAGACTAGGTTATCCTTTTAGTAAAATTGACTCTAGCCAAAAACCCCTATGGGTGTAGATCAATTTACTAATAAAAGAATATCCCACGTTTACGGTTTAATGTTGCATTAATACATTAAAAGAATTTACAAAATTCAATTTTAGTATTTTCGATAATACAATTTTTCAAGAAAATAAAATACCTAAGGAAATATTCATATAACCATAGTATTTTCTTGAAAACTAGGATCCAAATTATCATAGTTTCATTATATCAGTTGATCTGCTAGTAATGAAAGTACATAATAAGGTAATCTGTCGTACAATAATTGGCAAACAATTTCCAATTCCTAGATATTTATGGGATTTATATTGGCAAACAATTTCCAATATAAGCATGTTTTATCCTCATCTTATGCCTTGAGTTCAAGCTCTCACTTAACTCAATTTAAGTCGTCTAATTAAAAAACTGCAAATTGCCATAATCCCATCACATCAGTTGATCTGCTAGTAATGAGATTATGCAATTTACCTTTCCATTGAAATTTAGTCCAACCTCTCACTTGACTAAATAACAACTTCAAGTGTTCTTTAACTAGATGGCATTGACTTAATTTTAAGGGTAATAATTTTGATGTGTCAATCAAAATATGTACAAAGAAGCATGCATACATCTTCGTATCACAATGTTTTTCAAAACCTTTTTACCAATTTTTAAGCTAAGATTTCAATCAACAAAGTTTTAATTGAGGTATTGGGTTCACCAATTAAAGAAATACCTCCAATTATCGTCCACTATATCCTACTACTGCATGAGTCAAAAGACCCAAGTTATTCGGATAATTACCACAAAGTGGTGCGTGGAATTGAGGTCAATTCACCCTTAAGTTGATTATGTACATAAAATAGTCATACTTGGTAGCTCCAATTTGACGCACAAAGGAGCGGAGAGGCAAACGTCAGCCCAAAGGCTAATTAAAAACGCGCCTCTTTCGGATGACAATTTAATGTCAAGCCTCCTTATACCCCTCTTATAGTTTGTCACAACTGGGTGAGCCGTTCAAACTATTGGTACAAAACTCAACAATCAATCAAAAGTTTATGATTTTAGTCTTAAAAATTATGTAATAAAGTATAATCTTGCTAGTCTCGCCTGGGAGCAAATTACCGTGCGAAGCGAACAACTATCGGCACATAAGACTTTGCAAGATTCAAAATTTATTGTCCGTTTACTTTTTACTAAAAAAATACCCGTTTTCTTAAACATGTCTTAACAATTAAACAAAACAAGTAATTTTAAAATAAAAGAACTAAATAATACACATAACTTAACAATTAATTATGTAAACATGTAGCCACATGCAAACTAATTCAATAGCCTATTAATAATCAATCTAGGTTTTAATATGTGTATATTTAATTAAGACTCCCATTGGTTTTCGAGCTCATTGTACCCAATGGACCACATACACCAACAAGTTGGTAGCGTAAGTCCTAATCAAATACACACCACGTTGCACATAATTGATTACTTAATTAATTGGAGTCTTCCCCAATTCAACATTTATTAATTAATTTACATGTGAAAACAAATAATATCAATCATGAATCCATGCCAAACATGCACGTTTGCATGGATTCTGCCTAACAATTAGCATATTGCATACAGGATCACTTTACTACACATAAACATGTATAAACCTAGGGTTTCTAATCAAATTAATTAACCAAACACAAACCCCTAAAAAAAATTTAATTCGACCCAAAAAAATTAGGGTTTGAGTTGGAAAAATTAAACCCTAAATCGACTACATGTATAAACCAAACAAGATTTATTTTTTTATGTGATTTCGGTAATTAATTACATGTTATAACGGCGGCCCTTGATGCCACTGTTGGAATTATTACATCATGACAATCATATTAATAAACCAAAACATCATAGTACATATAGCGGAAGCACATAATACATATAATGACTGGATCTACACACACTCCTTGTGTTAGATGTATACTTTGAATGATGTCTAGTCTAGCACGCGGAATTTACTAGCTAGCACTTAGAAGATTTGTTTGTTTGTGTTTTGTATAAACGAATCAACAATGAATGAACAAGGAACACAATATACTTCAACTTCAACGATTCAATATTATTAATGAATAATACGATTGATCTCCTATCACTAGGGTTTACAACCTTGAATCTTAACAAAACAATACGTACTACATAACCTTAAACCTAGGCAATCCTTTTATAGACTAAGGATTCCTATAGAAGATAACTATCAACCTAATCGTATAAGATATACACAATATCTTTTCTATAATTATCTTTTTCAAAAACATAAACAGTACTAACTTCTATATTCAACCGTACGAACTGCTCTTGTCTTCAAAACTCATCAGCAGTACTAACTTCCATCTTCAGTCGTACTAACTGCTTAAGCTTAATTCCTAACAATCATCCCCTAAACTTATGATTTCTTCCCAAATCACTAAGTTTCTTCAAATTAAGCTTCATCTTCTATATGAGGGGGATTCTTCCATATAGAAGATGAAGCTTAATTTGAAGAAACTTAGTGATATCCTCCTTGCTTGAAGTATTCAGTCTTGCATATGTTTCATAGAAAGTCTTTTCAATCTCAGCATCTGACCTTCCAGTAAAATCACTCATCTTGTAATTTGCTTGATTCTTCAAATAATGCTTCATGAAACTGACTTTTTCTCTCTTGGTAGGCAACTTTGTCTTGTAGCCTGACTCTTGCCTTTCTCTAATTCTCTGTACTAAGTCATTCCAAGTAACTTCTTTGTTCTTTGACAAGATGAACTCTTTGAGTTTTTCTGACTTTTCTTCTTCACTTAATTCTTTGTCTTTAAGAATCATTCCAGCATGAGCTCTCACAATCAAATCAGAATCCAACAAGTATTGTAGTTGCTCATTGAACTCCTCTTGATTAATTTCTTCTGATCTTGTTCTATCCATGAATTCAGCTATATCCCTTACATCATCTGCAGCTATCTTCCTTGCCAATTCTACATCTTGAGCTATCTGAGCTTGTTCATCAGCCAAAATCCTTGTCTAGAATCTCTGTTGCTATTTCTGCATCAAAGTCTATCTGAGCCTGAGTTCTTGGTTTAGTTTTCTTGATCTTTTCTAATACTTGAGCAGCTTCTTGTTCTTGAGTAGCTTCTTCTAGTGTCATAGGCTTTTTACCCTTATCTTTCCTTTTTCTAGCATATTCTTCCTCAGCCGTAGAATCACCAGTTGGAACTGTCTCATGCTCTGTATCAGCAGTTGGAACTACTTCCACAGTTGGAACTTTTTTAGCTTCTTTGAGTATCAGTCTGAACTACTTCATGTGTCTGTTCTTCTATTTCCATATCAACATTACCAGAACCCATATCAAATTGTACTTCTTCTTCTTCATTTTGCCTCCCCTGAGAACCTGATCCATCTCTCTTACCCTTATCTGATTTCCTCCCCTGTTTGGAAGAATCACCATCATCACTATCAAAATCATCTGAGTCATCATCATCAGAAGAATCCAAAACTACCTTTGCATGTTTCTTCTTTAACTGCTCTTCAAGTTTCTTCATCCTAAGAGTCAATTTGGTGTAGACATTGGCAAAATTCCTTTTGTGAGCTTTGAGTTCCTCATTATTCTTCTTAAGCTCTTCCTCCAAAGTTTCTACCTTCTCAACTAGTTTGGTACACAATTCCATCAATTCAGTATGTGAAGTACTACCCTCATCACGTCTAGCTGTGTTACCTGCTAGGAGAGGTGAATCATGGGAAAAGGATCTAGGAATCACTATGGGTGTTTCCCTTCCTATAAGTGATGTGAAATTGGGATGTTTGGGTTCTTTCAGTAGCTGAAGTAGATGTGTGATGGGGATCAGTTGGTTGTACTGAACCTTCACCCACTTCAGTTTGAAGCATTTCAGGAAACAATGGAACTATTTCACCTTGAAAAAGCCTACTAGCCATAGCCATGTTTTGAAAAACTTTTGATTGAAGGCTAGGAGTAGCAAAAATTTTTGTTGGTTTTGTAAGCATGTATGTCTTTTTATTCAAAAGAGTTTGAACAAACCTTGGATACATGAGAAACTTGGTTTTGCTATTTACATTAGATGCCATACCCTCAAAAATAAATTTTGAAAAGTTAAAAACCTTGTTTGTAGACAAACAAATGAGAGCAATAGCAATATTGCTACTGAACTGCTCCCAAGCAGTCTTTTTAGGACTTAAACATTGTAAAAGGGTATGTATCAAAAATCTCCATTGAGGTGAGAAACATCCTTTTTGAAAAGTTAATTTGTGTTCGGATGTATCATACCCCATTTTGGTAAGTTCTTGCCATATTTCAGTGTTGTGCATAGTATTGATACCATCTGAGTCTTTTAATTTAAGATGTCTCCTAAGTATAGACTCGGTAACAACAAAAGATACACCATCCACTTCAGAATGAATTTCTAAGTCCCCATCTTCACTAGTCAAGACAGTAGCATTCTGCCAAAATTGTGTGATGTGAGAGACATATAGAGTAGGAGAAACAGTTAGAGCATACCTTATGTGAGAGTAGTTTAGAAAGTCCATAACCTTATAAAATTTTGGTCCATCTCCTTCCTCTGTTTTCTCTAGAAACGCAACTTGATTGTGACGCTTAACAAATTCCAAATTAGCCATTTGTAGTGATGAAGAGTGAAAGATTATAGCAATAAGATGATCGTTTAGAGTGGAATTGAAGTTTCATGCAGCCAATTAGGTTTTTATAGATACTGTTAGGGTTTTGAGAATTTTGGGAACGAGATAAATTATCTTAGGAAATATATTGAATCAATTTATGGTAAAAAGATAATTATCTCAAGAAAAATCCCTATAAGTATGCTTTAGAATAACGGTTTTACCCCAACGGCTAGAAATTAATTACTGACAGATTTTTTTACAACGGCTAGTTGAGCCGTACTAACTTTGTACTAACCGTACCAACTGTTGGAAAATTTTTGTTGAGCCGTATGAACTTATTGAAAAGGATTTTAAAATACCATGGCTCAAACATAGTTTTTAGCAAACTATCAGCTATCAACAGATTTAATATGTCTTTACCAATAGCCGTTTGCTTTGGACTAGCCAACTCTTCACACTTAGATATGGTGAGCTGATAACCATACAATTTTTGGTAAATTGTCAACCATCAACAGATTTGATATGTCTTTACCAATAGACGTTTGCTTTGGACTAGTTGATTCTTATGTGGGTTAGACATGGTGAACCAATTACCATTTGTTGTATGCACAGATCACACACTCAGCTCCAAATCACCATATAGTCCAAAACATATTAACTCCTTGATGCTTCTCATCCAAAACCTACAAGTGTTAGTCCAAAAACAAAGAAACAAGCCACAAAGAACTTGTCTCACAATATAAAAGTATATGACTAACATTGCACTCAAAAAGAAAAATTAATTTCCTTGTGGAACCCAAGCCAAAACAGACTTAGGCTTTCCTCTTGCATCAACATAATTCATCCTTTTCAAAACAATTTTAGCACCATTGGGTTTGATGGGTCTCCAAACCCAACATGCTGAGGCATTCACTCCATTTCCCATATTTCCCTGAGCAGTGTTTTTATTAACACCAGTACCAACTACTTTGCTAGCAGTTGGAACTGCTGGCTTGGTAGTTGTTACCTTGGGTTTCCAAACATGATTTGTTACAACTGCTTTGTGATGAAAGGGTCTATTAACAATTTTTGGTGCTGGTTTAGTAGTTGTTTTTGCACCTTGAACTGTTGGCCTTGGGTGAATAGGTCAAATTGGTCTGACAATCTGAACTGCTGGTCTAGCAATTTCAATTGGTCTTTGGCCAGACTTCAAAAGAACAGATCTGGGTATCATTCTATCATTCCTAGGAAAAGATTGAGGTCTTGCTATGCTCAACCTATGATATGTATATCCAGACACCCATTTATCACAAAAATCTGCAAGATGGTCAAAGCTACCACAAGAGTAAGAAGCTTTCCTATAGCAGACAAAATCATCACCTAGTTGGTGAGATTTGATGTCATTCCAATTCCTTTGGTTACCTCTTGGCTTGTTTGTGGTTCTATACATTTCTGCATACCTAACTGTTGGTCTAAAAGGTTTAGCATTTGATCTAGGCCTAACAGTCTCAGTTTTAACCATCTTTGGAACTTTTGGTTCCTCTACTTTAACACTAACAGGCTTAACCACAGCCTGATCACCCTCATCATCAGAAGTCCATTCTTCAATGGTTGGAGCATCTGAGTCCTTAGCTGAGGACACCTTATCCTCAGAAAATGAGGCATCACTTGCACTCTCATACACAGGTTTATCAACTACATTCTCTTTAGGTTGAGGACCATATTTAAGCTCAGGTAGTTGAAATTCAGGTAGTCCTGTGTGTTCTAAGTCTATGCCTGGGGGTGTTGGAATTCCTCTATAGGGAGATGGAACTGACTTATAACCTAGGCCTGACTTAGCTTCATTGAGGATCTGACACTCAACAATCTTACTAACACCCAAAGTTGCAAATTCTAGTGTGTCAACAGTCATTTGAATGTTCTCCTTTGCTTTCTTAACCTGTTCTAGCTCATGTTTCAACACACTAATTTCATTCTCTCTAAACATTAAGTCTCTCTTAACAATAATCATATCATTAGAAAACTTTGACTCATTACTTTTATAATGAACAATTTGTTCTTCTAACACAGCTAAAGCCCTCTTATGATTTGCTAAGTTAAAATCAGTTTGGGTTAGCTCTTTTCTCTGATCCTCATATCTTTTCTTAAGAGTTTCTAGATCTTTTAAAGCTTCACAAGATTTAGAACATTTAGAAACTTGTACCTCAGAGTCTGAAAATGCCATGAGAGCAATCTCTGTAGATGCTTCTGCTTCCTCCTCTGCAATGTAGCTCCAATCAAACCCTAAGCCATCAATGGCAACCATGGCTTTTGAGCTTGAATCAGTAACCTCCACAACTCTTGACTTGCTTCCATATCCTCTGCTCTTTCCATCTTGTTGTCTTGGCAATCTGCACTCCCTTGAATAGTGACCTTTCTTGTGACAATTAAAGCACTCAATCTTGGACTTGTCATACCCTGCAACATCATTGCTGTTTATGACAATCTTCTTGCCAGTCTTCTTCAAAAATCTCTTAGCTCTCAAGCTGAGAAGAGAGAGCTGCCACTTGATATCCATCTCTTCAATATCATCTTCATCAATCTCTTGAAGATCTCCATGAGTCAACATAGTACCATTGTGGTGAGTAGTCAAGAAAGCATAATAAGTATCTCCATTCAAAAGTCCACTAGTACTGCTTGAGGTGCTAGCAGTACCAAGGTTTGCACTAGCAGTACCAACTGCTCCAGCAACTTGCACTTCTTCTTCTTGGCTTGAAGTACTGGAAGTTGATACAAAAGCCATATTCCCAGAACTAGAGCTTGATCCAGCAGACTTCTTTACTTCATGTTCAATAATTTTGAAGTTGCTATAAAGATCCATCATACTCATTGTGTCTATATCTGGCTTATTCTTCCATACAACCACATGCATGGCCCATTCTGATGGTAGACTTCTTAGGAATTTTGAGTTGAGATCTTCCTGAGGCATATCAATTCCTAGAACAACCAGTTGACTCACTAGTTTTTGAAGTCTATTAAACATATGATCTAGTGACTCATTGCTTGTTGCTGAAAAATTCTCAAACTGTTGCTTGAGAAGGGTCTTCTGAGTTTTCTTGGTGTCTTCGTTCCCACCATATGTTGCAACAATAGCTTCAAAAAGGGTTTTAGCACACTTAAACTTACTAAAATTCAACAACTAATCATTGGGAATAGTCATCAGAAGCAAAATTCTCGCCTTAACATCATTCTTGTGATGTGCCTTCTCTTCAGTAGTGGTTGGCTTAGTTTGCACCTTAGTTTCAGTGACACCCTCAACAACGGTTGTTGTAGTTGTAGGTTTGAACGAATTCCCATCCTCAATAATCTCCCAGAGAGTATAATCTTGAACTTGGATGAACTGCTCAATTCTTAATCGCCACATATCGAACTCATTGGGTTTAAGCATTGGAAGCTTAGCAGCAATATTAGTCTGACATGTTGTTGTCTCCATGTCCATCTTCTACTTAAACAAATTCATCTAGATCTTCTAAACCAAAGTATCAGTAACCTGGATCTGATACCACTTGGCCGGATCTACACACACTCCTTGTGTTAGATGTATACTTTAAATGATGTCTAGTCTAGCACGCGGAATTTACTAGCTAGCACTTAGAAGATTTGTTTGTTTATGTTTTGTATAAACGAATCGACAATGAATGAACAAGGAACACAATATACTTCAACTTCAAGGATTCAATATTATTAATGAATAATACGAGTCATCTCCTATCACTAGGGTTTACAACCTTGAATCTTAACAAAACAATATGTACTACATAACCTTAAACCTAGGCAATCCTTTTATAGACTAAGGATTCCTTTACAAGATAACTATCAACCTAATCATATAAGATATACACAATATCTTTTCTATAATTATCTTTTACAAAAACATAAACAGTACTAACTTCTATATTCAACCGTACGAACTACTCTTGTCTTCAAAACTCATCAGCAATACTAACTTCCATCTTCAGCCGTACTAACTGCTTAAGCTTAATTCCTAACATATAATATATAAATAATTAAACCAAAATTAAAGTGAACGTACCTTGTTGATTCTAGTAAGAACAAGAATCAACCTTGAGCAATATGGATTATGAACCCTAATTAGGGTTTATAGGATTATAGGAATTGCCCCTTACCGTTTTTGCAATTCAATCCAAGATTCTTACAATAATGTGTAAGAATCACGTTCTTGTAGACACGCACTAAACCGAACTAACAATATGCAAGTTATTTATCACAAAATTAAAACCAAAACTAATTTTGTTTTAACAAAAATGGGTTAACCCTTGGAGGGGAAAGAATCCGATCGACCAAAACAATAAGGAAGAGAGAAAAACTTTTAGGTTTAGCTTTGTGCACAAGAGGTACCAAAAACTAGAGCCTTGGGTTTGTTTATATAGTGTAGTAGCTTAGAGCCCAAGTTAGAGTAGGATTAGAAATCCTTACCCTACAAACCGATCGGCCCATTGAATAAGGGAGGATCCGGAATCTTCTTGGCTACTAATTTACACACTTGTCATTTCCTTATTTTATTTAACGACCGTTAGTCACTTCCGTTAAATACTAACGTCCGTTATTTCTTTTTGTGACAATTAATAATCAAATATAACATTTTATATCTAATTATTAATATTTAGTTCTCATACATAATGTGTGCAATCCCGTGATCTCGAGTTCGATCCTAACATACGACTACTAAAATAATGTCCATAAAACTAACATTACCCCCGAACAGAGTTTCCGCATTGAGTATAATTGTAATTATGTGACTAGTCAGATTTGCTTGGTGTGGTTTACGGTGTTATCTACAAATTCCGCTACGTACTTAAAACTTCAAAAGTTAGAAGACATGTTAACTGCATCTAAGTTTCAAATCTGCTGAAGACGGTTGTCAGTTTGGGGGGAAGCTGACTCAGAAACTTTGCCAAAAAGAATTGTACAAAGAAGCTGTTAAAGACATGCAGCATGAATTGGGGGGAAGTTAATCCAATTCATGCATATTACATCATTTGCCTACAAGTGAATAAAAGTTCTCAAGCCGAGGTACAAGATGAAGACAAAGAGCGTAAACTGCAGTCATCCTCGGCATTTGAAGAGCTTATGAAGACCTTATTTTACTTATTTTTGTACTGGTAGGAAATGTTGTAAGTAATCCCTTATGTCGTCCCATTGGGAGAAGATTGTTGGGAATGCTCATAACAAGTAAATGGAACGACATTTACGGTATTACATTTACTATCTTGTTTAGCCGAAACACATGGACTAGTTATGTAATATTGTAATAGTTAAGCTAGTGTTAGGCTATATATACCCCTCCATACTTCCATGGAGGGGTGATGCTTTAGTGTGTAACTTACTTTCATTATCAATAAACACACAAGTTATCATTTCTCTCTCTACTCTCTCTCTCTAACTATGGCTATCATGCATTATCATCATCCCCGACCTCCCGAATCACATAATCAACCTAAAACACGATCCTTCAGTTATGCTTTTAGACTAAAGATGTTTATGATATATGATTTAAGAGAATCCTTGTAAAAATAATGTGATAAAAAAAATATATTGAATTCTTATTTGTACATGGTAACATATTAGATTATGTTTATAGTTTAATAGTTGGGCTAACAATCTTTCATGAATAAAATCTATCGTAAATTTCATGGCTTTCAATTTAAGCTTTCCGTCTTATACTTAACGATGCTCGTCTCTTTTCCGGCCCACCCATAAACTAAATCCTAGCTCGGTCACTGATTTTGCCACCTCTACTGTCGACTCATAATATGAATATATTTGATCATGTTACATTAAATGTATCACTACATGTCCAGAGCATGAATAACTAGTACATGATTATCATTACTGCCTTACTGGCATTAGATATTGTGGAAAACTAGAAGGGGGGTTGAATAGTTTTACCGTTTTAAAATTAATTCGCTTTGTGCCTTAACGTGATTTCAAAGTAAATACTCACAAACAAACAATATAAGTAAAGTAAGTAAGGATAGGAACAATCAAACCACAACACAGAGATTTATAGTGGTTCGGCTACAAGGACTCTCTTCCTTGCGCTACTCCACTCCTCGAGCCTCTAACTCGAGAGTTTTTCTTCACTAAGAAACAAACTCCCTTCTCGGTGGAGAAAACCTTTATACACGTCGCTTACACTTTATCCGGTACTAAGCTAAACACCGGGTTCTTTACAAGGGTACAACCACTCCCGTTGGTTCTTTAACAAGGGTACAACCACTCCCGACACTCATTGTGTTTTAAGGACTAAAACACTAACCAAACTCTACTGAATGAAAGGTATAACAATGATGTGTGAACACTAACAAATCACACAGTATCTAACTAATAAAACTTGCAACAGTATGTATGTTGAAGCTTGTATGCTTGATCTTCTTTGCTACAAAAGTAAGATCAAAATGAAATGAATGAATGATATGGGTTAGTGATCTACAAATGAATGAATATATGTTTTAAGCTATATGAGTGATGAGTGTGCCTGAATGATCAGCTTGCTATTTATAGGCAAAGCTGATCAACAGGGCACGGATTTGGCGGATCCCAAAATTTGGATCCGCCTTTGTACTGGTTTGGTTCCGCGGGGACCAGACAACTAAGATTCTTACAAATCTTTTCATATCATTCTATATCTTGACAAGTCATTTCAAGATCTTGCAAAGTCAACTTTGTTACTTAAAGATCTTACCAAAATATTTTCCAAATCTTCAAGATATCAAAATGAGGTATGCCATGATGTCATGTTATTATTTCTAATTTAAGAAATAAAAGTAAAACATGTAAATGTAAAATGTATATATGCAATGTGATTCCTAGTGATCATGTAATGTGTAAATATGTTTTAAAAGACTTGTTACTATAAATGTAAAAGACTTTAACTTATATTTATGCTTTGTTTAAAGATAAACTTTGTAATTGTCATTAACAAAATTAAGCAAAGATCATAAAATATAAATAACGTTTTTAGGACGATATTTGTATTAACAATCTCCCCCTTTTTGTTGATGACAAAACATAAAGTGTATTTTTAAGCAAAGGACTAAATAAAGTATGAGTCTTTTAAAAATATAGATTAAGTTAGTTTTATGCAAGTTTTAAAAACTATTTTAAGCATAAAAGTATGTACTGTGATGTTTCACAGTGATGCAGACTTAATCCTTTCTCCCCCTTTTTGTCGAAACAAAAAGAAGGTATGCGTAGCGGAATGTGGTGAACAACTCTTGGTTATTACTCCCCCAAAATTAGAGTACCAAGAGTGTTTCAATGATTTTGAGAACTTTAAAGCTCCCCCTTGGATTATACTCCCACTAAATGGAGTACCAAGGTCATGATGCATGATCCTACAAAACAAATGGTTAGAATATGATATGCTCCCCCTCGATGTATACTCCCCATTGCTAGGGTACCAACGTATACTTTTCAAGGATGAGAAATGCTAAAAAAAATGATGAGTTAGTACATGATATACTCCTCCTTGATCTTTACTTCCCGTTGCTAGAGTACCAACGTATATGATTCAAAGTTGAGAAAAGCTACAAAACAAAGTAGCATAATGCATATGTATAGGTCAACCAAACATGGAAGTTTAACCCATTTGACTTTAAAAAGTCAATAATACGTGTCTGATCAAAAATGCACCTAAGTAGAAGTGGTCAAATCATTATGAGAATTCAAACCAACCATACAATAATGTTAGTAAACCAAATAAACCAAGATATTATGTCAAATAGTGATCACCCATACGCATAAATATAACATTCATTACTTGAAAATTGTTTGTGACATACGTCACAAACCATGATGTTACATAAAAAGAAAAAGTTCCTAAAAAAAAAGAATTCCTAAAACAATCCTATGAAATCCTATAAAAGGAAGCTAGGAAGAAACTAAAATTTGCCTATTGCAGAGGATGAGAGATTGCATTTAGGCGTTCGAGAATATGGTTCAAAATGAACCTCATCTCATTTTGAAGCTCATGGACCAAGATGTTGGTCCTTTGGGCCAAGTGAGCGGTCCTCTCGCATTATGAGCAGTCGTGCCTTGGAAAGTTGGGAGGAAGAGTGGGCTCAATGGCTTGTGGTGGTAGTGGTGGTTGGTTGTTTGGTGGTGGTGGTGGTGGTTGGTTGTTTGATGGTGGTGTTTGGTTGTTTGATGTTGGAGGGGTGATGGAGTTGAGCAAGATGGATTGAAGATCCATAGCTTCACCAAGGCGGGAATCTACCATATTGGAGAGAGCATAGAGGCGGGTGAGCTCCTCATTGATCTCTTCATTGGTTTGTGGTGCATTAATCCACATTGCCTCATCAATGGCAATGAGTGTGGATGTTGGTGAGAGGGGTTGTGTTTGTGGTTGAGGTGGTGGTGAATCATGGTAAAGAGGACCATGGATGTCTCGCTAAATGGGATGAAAGAGCATAGGTACTTCACCTTCAAAGGTCATGGGAGGAGGATTGGTGGATCTTGGTAGAAGGTCTTCCAAATCATCCAAATATGGATGAGGTGATGAAGGTGGAGTTCTAAATAACTCTAGGGGCTGAAGTTATGGTGAATGTGGTGGTGAAAGTGATCTAGTAGGTTGTGATGGAGCGGCTGGTGGTGTGGTTGCTACAGGAGTGATTGTTGGAGGTGGTGTGTTGATGATGGTGTTAGGTGGTGTTGGAGTAGCAAGGTTGAGAAAATTCTCATTGGCTATTGTGAGGATATGTTAAGTGGAGATGACTCCTCTGATGATGAATTAGCTAAGTTCACGAAGCAACAAGGACGGACACTCATACGAGTTGTCCTTCTTGCGGGTCTGCTTGTAGATGAGTTATTTGATTTTGGCATTGTTGAAATGTGAGAATAGTTGCTCTAAGGTACAGGAATGAGAGTTAGTAGTGACGGTTGTTGTGTGATTTGTGATGATCCCGAGGTTCTAATTTATAGACAGAAGGTGTGTTGATCTTTGTGTTTGGATTTGATGTGAATCCAATGAGAAATGTTGGTTCCTAATGATTTGGAACAAAAATTTGTGCTAGTCACATCTTTTAAGTCAAACCATAGAGCTTAAGTTGAGTGAATTTTAGATGATTTCCAGTTAATGCAAGAAGTGAGTGGAAATTCTGTTGATGTGATGTTCCCAAGGATTTCAAGGAACCAATTTGAGGGTTCCTTGCTTGTTACAGAAAGGTAACTCACATGGAAATTTTGAATATTCAAATTTTGGTGGAAAATGGATTTCTTATGATTCTAAGAGTTCCTAAATAATCCTAATGAGTCTAATGATCAGTAGAAGAATTCTAAAAACTAGATGCAGTATTCTAAGGATCGGGATTAGTCGGGAATTTTGAAAAAGTTACTGTTGGATACGGCGGATCCAATCGATAACAAGTGTGGATCCCTTATTTGGGTTCCGCAGAATCCGCAGGGTGAGATATGGCGGAGCCAAAGTGCACAACAGGCGGAACCAAAATTTGGGTTCCGCCAAATCCGCCGATCAGAAGTGCTAATTCTAACAGAGAGATATGCATATTTGTCTTTATCCGTTCAAAACCCGAAAATTCTCCTAAAACATATGTAACTACTAATATATGATAGAATAAAACTAAAAACACGGGTTCTAACACACGTTTATACATAGATTAATCCGATGATAATGACTTACCATAAAAGTGGTTAAGCCAAACGGTGGCTTAATTTCTGAAAATTGATAACAATAAATGTTATCATCCTGCAATGTTGAGTTAGTTCACATACAAGTTAAGTACAAGCATAATATCCTAAGAAGAACACAAGTTCAACACATCATTGTTTGAATAAGTCTAATGCCAAACACTCCCAACACTTCACTTTTTGCTCATTTTCTTGTGAAGCTTCATGATCCAACGGCCCAAATTCTTCACCATTCCTTTAGTTTTTCGAAACTCTGCTGATTCGTTCGGGATTGGAGGAAGTTGACTTAAGTACTCGGGTGGTGAGATCCTTGAGTTTGGCAAACCATCCTCTTCACTCATGGATGATGATGATGATGATGATGTAGGAGGGTGAGCTCGTTTTCCCTTTGCTACGGCTACCCGATGATCACTAAATGGAACAAAAGTGTGCTTAATCTCGGTGTAGTCGGGAACGAATCCTAAAGCGTTTCTAGGAATGGGTGCAAAGGCTCTATAAAGACAGGTGAGAAGCATCCCGTAGGGCATGGCGATGGTGCCTTGAACCAGAATATCGGCCATTCTTTTGGCGATATAGTATGCGAGGTTGAATGGTTGGTGGTTTGACACACAATACATCATGTAGCAAAGGCATGCATTGACATGGTCTCTATTTCCTATTGTACTTATGACATTAGCCCTCAAAACTTCCTCTAGTTTCTTATATTGGGGCCTAAGTTCATTTAGTTCCATGGCAAATGGATCTCTATCTACTTGACGACCTCGACTTAACCTAGTTTGGTTTTTCCAAGGCAAAAAGAGATGCTCACGAATGGTTTCTTTTGCGGTTAAAGGTGTGTCATATGGTGCCAATCGATCAAGGTTTGATTCAAGAATGGACAATGACCATTTGTCCGTGTAGAGATAAGTTCCTTGATTCGAAACTCCTAAGACTTCTCCAAATTGATCTAAAGGAATGTTGAATTGAAATTCGTCGAATTTGAAGTGAATGTTCATGTAACCAAAGTCATTTGAACGAAGACCTACACTAGCATAGAACTCTAGTATGAACCTAGGGATGATGGGCTCATCGATATCTAGAAGACCATCGAAGTGAATCGCGGCTAGTTGTTCTCGGAGAATGGTACCTTCATAGAATGAGGGGTCTACGGTTCTACCCTCATGTACGTACCGTTTTTCTAAGGCTTTGAATATTTTAACTTGTTCCTCATTAATTCCTTTGGTTTTTTGATGTTTAGGTAGGTATTTAACGATTTCTTTGTGATAATAAAAATTTGCGAGAGGCATGATTATCCTACACACGAAAATATATAGTTTAGTTACAATTAACGAAAATTTGTATATATGTATTTCTAGTGTGTGCCTATATGGAGACAATGTGGAGGTATGGTTATCTCGACTCCTTTTTATGCATGAAAATTTTGTTTAAGCAAGTTTTATGATAAAATGAGAGATAACCCAAACGCTCCTACTTCAATGTAGCTTCGATTGAATGTACCCGAAAATACATATTAGTTATGTATTTCCTTTAGCATTCAAGAGACATTATGCAAGTGATGTTTAAAACATAACGTTTTTGTATTTGTATGAACAATGTCCAAAAATAGTTTTTCCTAGTCGTGAGAACATTTTAGCAAAAAAATTTCATGGGGTTTTTGATGAATTATGACAATGTACTACAAGATGCAATTCCTAAATATGGAAAACATGTTTTGTTATGCAATTCAGTAGATATGTTTCATGATTTTACTAAAAATATGCATAAACCCCAAGTTTTGATTTTGTACATGAAATAGAAATCCTAGACGCAGATCAGGAATGTAGACGTGATTAGGATACTTACAGTGATGATTAGAGCACAAATTGATGGAAGGAGATGACCTACATTGTGAATTTGGTTGATATTGAGTCGAATACCAGTAGCTAGTATGTTTTTGAGAAGTGTGATGAATAGTACAGGGTGTTTGTTTAATATACTAAAAATAGGCTCAGCAGGCCACGGATCCGGCGGATCCAAAACAAGGGATCCACCCTTGTTGTCGGTTGGATCCGCAGGATCAGAACACAACATTTGGTTATTGCCGTGTTTGGTTAATCTAATATTTGAGCTAATGTTTTATCTACTCACTAGGTTCCATTAATCCTAAACTAAGTCTAAGATAGTTGAAAGGTTCTCTCTTGAGAGGTTTTGTGAGGATATCGGCAATGTTGTCCTCTGAGGAAACTTTCTCAATTGAGATGTTTCCCTTCTGAATATTTTCGCGTAGGAAGTGGTGTCGTATTTCTATATGTTTGGTTCTAGCATGTTGGACTGGATTTTTGCTGAGGTCGATAGCTCCTTTGTTGTCGCAAAGAATGGGAATGTCGTTGAGTTCAATTCCATAGTCGACGAGAGCTTGTTTCATCCACAGTGCTTGTTGGCAAGCTTTTCCTGCTGACACGTACTCGGCTTCAGTTGTTGATATTGCAAGGGCTGTTTGTTTCTTAGCAAACCATGAGGTGAGACATTGTCCTACAAAAGTACAAATACCGCTTGTACTTTTCCTATCAACATAATCACCGGCATGGTCTGAGTCGGCATACACTATGGTTTCCATTCCCGTTCCTTTGGGATACCATAATCCTAAATGTGTAGTGCCTTTTATGTACCTAAAGATCCGTTTAACGGCTTCAAGATGGGATATTTTGGGATCTTCTTGAAAGCGTGCACATAGACAAACACTAAACATAATATCCGGTCTACTAGCCGTGAGATAGAATAAACTACCAATCATTCCTCTATATTTAGTGCAATCTACGTATTTCGGAGGACATGGGTGTTTTCATAGGTTTTGAGTCTTCAAGACCAAACTTCTTAAGCATATCCTTGATATACTTAGATTGGTTGAAGAATATCCCATCTTCTAATTGTTTAATTTGGAGACCTAAGAAAAAGTTTAGTTCCCCCATCATACTCATTTCAAACTCATCATGCATGATTTTTGAGAATTCATCGCATAACTCTTGACAAGTTGAACCGAATATAATGTCATCCACATATATCTGGACTATGATAATATGTGATCCCTTTTTCTTGGTGAAAAGAGTGTTGTCTACTAGGCCCATGGTATACTTATGATCAACTAGAAAAGTTTTAAGTCGATCATACCAAGCTTTTGGTGCTTGCTAAAGTCCGTATAATGCTTTCTTAAGTTTGTAGACGTGATTTGGTTTTTCAAAATCGGCAAAGCCGGGAGGTTGTGCAACGAACACTTCCTCATTAATAAAACCATTTAGAAAAGCACTTTTAACATCCATTTGGAATAGTTTAAAGCCGTGTGCGCATGCATATACAAGTAATATTCTAATTGACTCAAGCCTAGCGACGGGTACAAATGTCTCGTCGTAATCTATACCTTCTTGTTGATTATAGCCTTGAGCTACTAGCCTAGCTTTGTTTCTAGACACTACTCCATTTTCACCCATTTTGTTCCTAAATACCTATTTAGTTCCAATTATGGTTTGATTTTGAGGTTGTGGGACTAAAGTCCAAACGTCATTTCTAATAAACTGATTTAATTCTTCTTGCATTGCTATGACCCAAGATTCATCTTTTATGGCTTCATTAACATTTTTAGGTTCAATGGTTGAAACAAAACAAAAGAAATTACTTTCGTTTTGGGCTTTTGACCTTAAGGTTCTTTCGTTAATTTTTCCTATGACGTTGTCTAATGGATGACTTTTGGATTCTTTGATGAGACAATTTATCTTTTTACCGGTTCGTCTTCTTTGTCATTCTCTATGTTTTCTTGGTTTTCAACCATTTGACTTTCAACTAAGTCATCATCTACCAAAGGTGATGTCTTAGAGGGAGGTGGACTTTCGTCGAATGTTACGTTCAATGATTCCTCGACTCTTGATGTTTCTTTATTCAAGACAATATATGCTTTACTATTTTGTGAATATCCTAGAAATACACCTTCATACGACTTTGGGTCGAACTTGGTGAGGTAATCCTTGGTGTTTAATATGAAGCACTTGCTTCCAAAAACTCTAAAATATCCTAACGTAGGCTTTTTGCCTCAATAAAGCTCATATGGTGTTTTATTCAAGAATGGTCTAATTAGGACTCTATTTAGGATATATGTGGATATATCTACGGCGTGACAACAAAACTTTTGAGGTATGTTTTGTTCATTTAACATAGTTCTACTCATTTCTTAAATTGTCCTATTTTTGCGTTCTACTACACCATTTGATTGAGGAGTTCGAGGAGCCGAAAAATTATGTGTTATGCCATTAGCATCACAAAAAGCTCCGAATTGGATTTCGTTATCAAATTCACGACCATGGTCGGTTCTAATAGACACAATGTTATTTTCTATTTTATTTTGAATTTTCTTACTTATAATTTCAAATTTATCAAATGCCTCATTTTTGGTTTTCAAGAACTTAGTCCAAGTATACCTAGAGTAATCATCTACTATTACCAAAGTATAGAAGTTTCCTCCGTAACTTTGTATAGCGGATGGACCAAACAAATCCATATGTAACAATTCTAGACACCTAGATGTAAACACCATGTTTTTAGCCTTATGGCTATTATGAACTTGTTTCCCAATTTTGCAAGCATCACAAAAGTGTTGGTCGTATTTCAACTTGGGCAGGTTCCTAACGAGTTCCTCAGATGATAAGGATTGGATCAACCTCATATTGGCATAACCTAAGCGTCTGTGCCATAGAGTTGAGTTTTCGTCCAAAGAAGTGAGACAAAGTTTGTCCATAGGTGTTTTGTCTAATTTCATAACGTAAACGTTATTCTTTAAAACACCTTTTCCTACGGTTATGCCATATTTTAGTATTTTACTTCTATTTTCACTGAAAAGGACGTTATACTTTTTGCAGCATAATTGACTAATACTAAGCAAGTTAAATCCTAAATTATCTACATGAGCAACATCATCAATGGTGAGAGAGTCATGAGAGATTGTACCTTTTCCGATGATTTTGCTTTTAAGCTTGCTACTGAAGGTGACATTACCTCCGTCGTACACTTGGTAGGATGAGAAAAGGCTTTTGTTCCCCGTCATGTGTCTTGAACACCCACTATCTTTAATCCACTCATATGGTTCTAACTCAACTTTTAAGCACACCTAAGTTCAAAAAAAACTCAAGCGTTTGGTCTCCAATATCTCATGGGTCCGTTTGGGTTAAATATAACATTATCATGGTTCATGTATGGAAATGGTGGACAAGTGTTCCATGGCATATAATTGGGACCTGGAAAGTTCCTAGACATGTTTTGGTTCCAATTATTTTGATAATGATGTTGTGGGTTAAAGTTACTCTTAGGAAAGGGTTGTTTGGGAAAACTAGTTTTAGGTCTCTGTTGAACCGTTTTCATCCTAAACTCATTATTAACTTGACCTTTTCCTATAGTGACTACTGGTTTTTGTTTGTTAGTAGCTGTACTAGTGCTAGGTTTTCTAGTGACCTTAACGAATTCAGTACGATTTGAATTATGAACCTTCTGTTCATCAACTGTACCTGCGGATCCTTTTGGTACAACTGGCGGAACCAAATTTTTGGATCCGCCAGATCCGTGGGTATCTGACTCAGTTGGAACAAGTTCTTGTACTTTCACTGTTTCTTTCGTAAAGTCATTTAAGTTTCCTGATTTCATAAATCCTAGTCCAGTTTTATCATGGGGCAACTTTTGAATTTGCATTAACTCATCTGCTAAACAAATGTTTTTATCAAACCTCTTAAACTTAGAGTTTTGTTTGATAAGATCTTCCTGTGTGGTTTTAAGCGTTTCTATTTCTATTTTAAGTTCCTGACATGAGATACATGTTTCTTTCACACTTTTACCCTTTTCTGATCGTATTTCTTTTTCTTTTAACCAATGGATTTCATTTTCTAAGAGTGTCGTTTTGGTTTTTAAGAACTTATTTTTGTTTATGATTTTTAAAGTGATATCACACAGTTTGTTATATTCTACTTCTAAGGTTTCATCATCTATAGAAGAATATGACGAGTCAGAATGTACCTCTTCTGTGTCAAGAGCCATGAGAGCAACTTTGTCGTTCTTAGGCTCGTCGTCATCACCTTCACTATCACTCCAAGCTCCACTAACAAGTGCTCTTTGAGACTTGTTCTTTGAAGGCTTTGGACATTCTCCTATTAGGTGACTAGAATCCCCGCACCTATAACATTTCCTATCAACCTTACCTTTCCTATCATCACGGTCTTTCCGGAAGGATTTATTTTCTTCATGAGGTGGTCTTACGAACTTTCCTCGTCTCCTAAAGAATTTCTTGAAATCTCTTACGGCCATGGCATACTCTTCGTCTTTGCTACTAGAACAAGATTCTTCATCATCACTTGATTCTACCCTAGCTTTCAAGGCAATGGACTTCATCTTCTCCTTTTTGCCTTTAACTATTTCTGAGTCTTTTTCCATCATCATCTCGTGAACTTTGAGATTTCCAATGAGCTCGTCCAGTGTCACGCTTGAAAGATCCTTAGATTCTTCAATAGCCGTCACCTTTGCTCTCCACTTTGGATGGAGTGCTCTTAGAAATTTTCTGACAAAATTCTTACTAGAAAAAGATTCATCAAGTGCTTTAAGAGATGTAATAATAGTATTAAACCTAGCAAATGCACTATCAATGGTCTCATCTTCAGAGATAACAAATTGTTCATATTGTTTAACAAGAAGATCAATTTTGTTATCTTTGACTTGTGAGTTCCCTTGATGAGTGATAATTAATGATTGCCAAATATCCTTTACCGTTTTACACATAAAAACTTTTTCATATTCTTTCTTAGGCAAAGCATTATAAAGCATCATTTTGGCTTCGTTATTTTTGGCAATCAACTTCTTTTGCTCATCACTGTGACGAGTAAGAGAAGCACCTTCATCCCGACCACATGAAATATAATTACTTATGGGCTTGTAATCACCCTCTACAATTATATACCATCGATCTATATCCTTTGACTTCACATATGTCTCAAAGCAGTTTTTCTAGTAAATGAAACAATTTAGTTCAAATAGTGGTGGTCTTTGCATAGATTTCCCTTCTTTAAAGTTTTCAAAATCCATTGATCGTTTCAAGTTTTAAAATACAATATATTTGAAAATGTTGAGTAACCTGGCTCTGATGCCAATTATGGAAAACTAGAAGCGGGGTTGAATAGTTTTTACCGTTTTAAAATTAATTCGCTTCGTGACTTAACGTGATTTCAAAGTAAATACTCACAAAAAAACAATATAAGTAAAGTAAGTAAGGATAGGAACAATCAAACCACAACACAGAGATTTATAGTGGTTCGGCTACAAAGACTCTCTTCCTTGCCCTACTCCACTTCTCGAGCCTCTAACTCGAGATTTTTTCTTCACTAAGAAACAAACTCCCTTCTCGGCGGAGAAAACCTTTATACATGTCGCTTACACTTTATCCGGTACTAAGCTAAACACCGGGTACTTTACAAGGGTACAACCAATCCCGTTGGTTCTTTAACAAAGGTACAACCACTCTCGACACTTTTTGTGTTTTAAGGACTAAAACACTAACCAAACTCTACTGAATGAAAGGTATAATAATGTTGTGTGAACACTAACAAATCACACAGTATCTAACTAATAAAACTTGCAACAATATGTATGTTGAAGCTTGTATGCTTGATCTTCTTTGCTACAAAAATAAGATCAAAATGATATGGGTTAGTGATGTACAAATGAATGAATATATGTTTTAAGCTATATGAGTGATGAGTGTGCCTGAATGATCAGCTTGCTATTTATAGGCAAAGCTGATCAATAAGGCACGGATTTGGCAGATCCCAAAAATTAGATCCGCCTTTGTACTAGTTTGGTTCCGCGGGGACCAGACAACTAAGATTCTTACAAATCTTTCCATATCATTCTATATCTTGACAAGTCATTTCAAGATCTTGCAAAGTCAACTTTGTTACTTAAAGAATAAGATCTTACCAAAATATTTCCCAAATCCTCAAGTTATCAAAATGAGGTATGACATGATGTCATGTTATTATTTCTAATTTAAGAAATAAAAGTAAAACATGTAAATGTAAAATGTATATATGCAATGTGGTTCCTAGTGATCATGTAATGTGTAAATATGTTTTAAAAGACTTGCTAATATAAATGTAAAAGACTTTAACTTATATTTATGCTTTGTTTAAAGATAAACTTTGTAATTGTCATTAACAAAATTAAGCAAAGATCGTAAAATATAAATAACGTTTTTTGGATGATATTTGTATTAACAGATGTTATGATCCATAGTAATACACAATAATTAATCGATCATAGTTTAATACAGTAATTGTTGGCGTATGTTTCCGGATGGCCTATCTTGTTCGGACGTCCAGTCGACGCGGAATCCTTCGAAAGAAAGCTCGGAGATTACTTAGCTCATCCGGACAAGGTAATCTCAAGCAATGGGACAGGTGGCATTACCTTTTGGACATATGGCAACAGCTGACGCCGCCGACACCGCCCCAAGATTTATGGGATTGTGTCTGCGACACAATTCCAAAAAATCCGCCGCCACCGTCTCAGGTACTGTAGCTGGGTAGTAAAAATACCCAGCTCATTTACTACTTTCAACAGAACTTTTATCTTTCACATTTACTCTCAATTACTGTTTAAGTCTTTCGGATTACCCATACTTATCCTCACGCCAGAGCTTGGTCCCGGGAATAACGTCCGGGGCGAGCCTAACATGAGAGTCTCTTGTGTGTAGGTACTTCGAAACCTCAGCAAGACCTTGTCCGGAAGATCTGACTCCATCTCCGAAGGAGTTGCAGGTTTTTACCTCAACAAATTGGCGCCATCCGTGGGACCTACTATTCGATCTACTTGAAGTTCAGAATGGCTGGTCCTATACCACAAAGAGGAAATAATCATGCAAATAAACGAAAGATCATTAATATGATCCGGAGTCCAGTGGCCGCAGGAAAACGAAAAATGGCAGACACAGAAGAGGATTGAATGAGTGCCTCAATTAGTTTCCCATCTATCTTTCTAATAGTTGAGGCTGAAGTGGAAGGTTATACAATACGAAGGGTTTATGTGGACCAAGGCGCTTCGGTGGAAGTAATGTATGAACACTGTTTTGAGCACTTGTGCCCCTCTATCAAGGCCCGACTGAAAGAAACCAATACGCCTTTGATAGGATTCGCAGGGGAGTCCATTAAGCCGTTGGGGAAGATAGAACTGGAAGTTTGTTTCGGAAGTCAAGGTTTGTTCCACAAAACTATGATGAAGCTCGCCGTGATAAGGTCACCCTCCCCGTACAATATCATACTAGGACGCTCCGGATTAAAAAAGCTACAGGCCACCCCCTCAACTATTCACCCGATGATGAAATTTCCTACTCCGAGAGGCATAGCGACGTTAGTCACTCGGTCAGTCATAATTTTGGAATGCCATAAATTGGAGGAAAAACAGATGGTGGAAAGAGAGGCGAAGAATGAGCCTCAGAATGCCGAAGTAACAGGGGACTTGGCTGGGAAGACAGAGGAGGTGATGGTACATCCGGCATACCCGGATCAACTGGTAACCATCGGGGGATATTTCTCCCCAGAATGCAGGAGGCAGTTAATTACGCTACTCAAAAATAGTCAAAATGTATTTGCCTGAGAGCCTTTGGATATGACGGGAATACCACGGCGAATTACCGAACATATGCTGAACGTGAATGTCCAAGACCGACCGGTAGCGCAAAAGAAAAGAACTTTTTCGGCGAAAAAGAACCAGGCCATAACCAAAGAGGTGGAAGAATGGGTAAAAGCCAGGATAGTTCGGCTGGTGTGATGCCCTACATGGATTTCAAACCCGGTGTTGGTAAAGAAGTCTGACGGTAGTTGGAGGATGTGTATCGACCTTAAGAATCTCAACTCATCTTGTCGAAAGGATTATTATCCGTTACCGGAGATTGATTGGAAGATAGATTCGGTCATGGGATTCCGGTACAAGTGCTTCCTAGATGCTTAAAAGGGATACCATCAGGTACAAATGGCAAAGGATGATGAGGAGAAGACATATTTCTATACCGAACATGGGACATACTGTTATACCAAAATGTCGTTCGGATTAAAGAATTTCGGAGCCACGTATCAACGGCTGGTAGACTCGGCCTTCCGGTCGCAGATAGGGAGAAATCTGGAGGCGTATGTGGACGACATGGTGATAAAAAGCAAGACCAAAAAAGAATTGTTGGCCGACATAGCATAAACGTTCGACAATCTCCGGAGGATCAATATGAAATTGAACCCGAAGAAATGTTCCTTCGGGGTGGAAGAAGGAAAGTTTCTGGGGTACATGGTAACATCCGAAGGGATTAGGGCAAATCCGATGAAAGCTAGGGCCATTGCGGATATGCAATCTCCAAAGTTGCTCAAAGAAATGCAAAGTTTAAGTGGCAAGCTGGCAGGTCTGAACCATTTCCTATCCAGATCAGCAGAAAGAGCGCTTCCGCTTTTTGACACATTGAAAAATATCACGAAGGAGAATCAAGACGAGTACCGCTGAACGGAACAGGCCGAATCGGCTTTTCAGGAGATGAGAAAGATGATCCTCGAGCTTCCCTACCTGACAACTCCAAAACCGAAGGAAGATTTGTATGTATACCTGGCGGCATCAAAGGAAGCAATGAGCGGGGTACTTTTGGTAGAAAGGGAGGGGAGGCAAATCCCGGTACATTACGTTAGCCGAACATTACATGAGGCCGAAAAGAATTATGCTCCGGTTGAGAAATTAGCTTTGGCTTTGCTACACTTATCAAGAAGACTTAGGAGATATTTCGAAGCTCATCCGATAAAAGTCATCACTGATCAACCCATCAAGCAGATACTGAACAAGGCGGAAGCATCCGGGCGACTAGCCAAGTATACTGTGGAACTAGGGGCTTACAACATCACGTATGTGCCCCGAAATGCGGTTAAGGGACAGGTCCTAGCAGACTTCATAACGGAGATACCACTGATCACATCCGACCAGGTTTTGAAGGAAGGGGGCAAGGAGATATGTAACATCTCCGGCCAGGAGCAATGGCTGTTATACACCGACGGAGCATCTAGTAAATCAGGCACCAGGGCAGGTTTGGTATTAATCTGTCCAGACCAAACTGAGTACACTTATGCCATTCGGCTAAACTTTAAGAGCACCAACAATGAGGCGGAGTATGAAGCCTTACTAGCGGGTATAAGAATCGCCTGGAAGATGAAGGTGCAAGTGTTAGAAGTCAAGGTGGATTCTAATTTGGTGGCAAGCCAGATTAATGGGGACTTCGTGGCATACAAAGACAGCATGATACAATACCTAGCCAAGGCCAAAGAACATATTGCGTGTTTCGAACAATTCAAAATTCGAAACATTCCGAGAGCACAGAATCAGAAGGCAGATATACTTAGTAAGCTGGCATCCGTGGCATTTGATCATTTGATGAAGGAAATCCTCGTGGAAGTCTTAGAGAAGCCTTCGACGGAAGGGGAAGTCATTAACGCCATTGTGGAGGAAGAAAAAAAAACTGGATGACCCCAATCATTTGGTGTAAGCAGGAAGGTGTCTGGCCGGAGGACCAAAACGAGGCTCGAGCCCTCCGGATGAAAATAAACCAATATACTCTAGTTGACGATGTGCTTCTCAAAAAATCTTACTTGGGCCCAATGTTAAGATGTGTCGGACCACTTCAGGCGAATTACATAATCCGGGAAGTGCACGAAGGAGCATGTGGGATGCACTCCGGGCCACGGTCCGTGGTGGCGAAGTTGATGCGGCAAGGATATTATTGGCCAACTATGCACCGGGACACTAGAGAAGTGATTCAGAAATGTGATTCTTGTCAGATACACGCACCTATTCTGAAGCTCCCAAAAACCGTAATGACTTCAATCATGGCCCCATGGCCATTCTACCAGTGGGGTATGGACGTGTTGGGACCTCTGCCAGAAGCTCCGGGGAAAATCAAGTTTGTTATTGTGGCAATCGACTATTTCACTAAGTGGATTGAGGCTAAGCCGTTGGTCCGAACGACCGGGAAAGATGTCAAGAAGTTTGTTTGGGAGAACATAGTGTATAGGTTCGGATTGCCGAAAGTGATAGTGACGGACAACGGGAGAAACTTCATTCATGATCCCTTCAAGAGTTGGTGCGAGAGGTTAAATATAACCCAAATAAACACGGCAGTGGCTCATCCCCAAGCAAACGGATTAGTCGAAAAGGCGAACAAGAGTCTTATGAAAGGTTTCAAATCGAGACTCGGCAGGGAGAGAGCCGGATGGGTAGACGAGTTGCCGAACATCTTGTGGGCACACCGCACCTCTTTGAAGACAACCAATGGAGAAACACCATTCAGCCTCACGTATTGTAGTGAAGCGGTTATCCCGGCGAAAATAGGAATGCCAACCTTCCGGACCATGGTAACAGAAGAAAAGGAAAACGACGAGGGAATCTGCCTAAACCTCGACCTACTACAAGAGCGAAGAGAGATGGCTGCAATCCGGGAAGCGAAATATAAGAAGAAGATAGAACAATACTACAACCAAAGGGTTCGCGCTGAGTCATTCAAGGTAAGTGTACAAATTCAGATAACTCTCTTAAAATGAAATGTCGTCACAATACACAACTACTTCATTCCAATTATAACTTGTTTCTACTATGACTAACGTAAGAAATGAAAATACCTTCACAATCAAAGGTAGGTGATTTTGTGTACCGAAGGAATGAGGCAAGCAGGGTCGAAAATCAAGGAAAGCTATGACCCAATTGGGAAGGACCGTACCGGGTCGTGGAAGCATACCAGACCGGATCATACAAATTGGAATCGATGGAGGAGAAAGAAGTGCCACGAACATGGCATGACGTCAACCTCATAAAGTGTTTTTTGTAAATGTATGACTAACATATCTAATGTAACATCCGAAAGGACTTGATTGACTATTTGAATGACAAATGCAGCTATCCCACCGTTAAAGGGGAGCAATTTTCTATACATATCATGTTCTTACATTACTCATTACATTCTGAACATAAGCCGAAAGTGACCCCTCCGAGAGGCTCGTGACCTTTGGAGATCAGTGGTCAATGTTCAAAGATAGTTCATACCCAAAAAGAGGTTGCCATACAACTATGGCAAAAAGGCCGAACGGCACCCAAAAAGGGGTCGCCGCACAACTATGGCAAAAAGGCCGAACGACACCCAAAAAGGGGTCGCCGCACAATTATGGTAAAAAGGCTGAACGGTACCCAAAAAGGGGTCGCCGCAAGACTACGGAAAAAAGGCCGAACGGCACCCAAAAAGGGGTTGCCACACAAATGGCCAAGGCAAACAGGCCGAAGGGCCATATAGTCTCAAATCTCTCGAAGGCACAAAGTAAAGTGGTCGTGCCAACCAAAGGAGTGAGTCATCGCGGAACACGGGTAATATATTGCAAAAAAAAAAAAAAAAAAGACGCAACACATTTTGTAATTAAGGAAGCAACTGGCACAGACAATTTCAAACGATATACAAAATAGCATACGATTCATGCAGTTCATAAGTTATTACATTCATCCGAACCATTGTAATTGTTCGCAAACCTAGTCAAACGGCCCCAAGGCCTTACATTTTCTAAAGATTGTTGCCAAAGTAACAAGGATTTAAAAAGCTTCACATAACATCCGGAGTGACTTGAACCCGTAGTCAAAACGGAGACACCCAGACGTTACAAACAAACAATTCTTTTCAGGGAGCATCGACATTTTCCTCCGCGGTAGTATCTTCAACAGAAGGTCCTTCGGTGGAAGCAACCTCGGGAACAGGTCCGGTAGTCTCGGCGGGCCTGGATGGAGCGGGGTCAGAAAATATATCCATTATTTCGGCAAGAGATTTGTGGTAAGCGTTACTGATCTTCTTGACATACGGATATTCCGCAACAAAGAGCCCGTCATACAAAGGCTGGAATTTTTCTTCGGCTTCCATGTCCAAATCCTCCACCTTTGCCAGAACCTTAGCCACTTCCCCCGGCGAACAGTCCAAGGAAGCACCATCTAAGAATCCGGACTGAGAAGAGAGACTGAAGGGAACGGCCAAGCGTTGTTTGTACTCGTGACTCCCCAAAAGCCGGCGGACCATTTCCGGAATAAATTCCCTCACCACCTTAAATCGTTCCATTTCCGCTTGGCCCAGTCTGACGGCCAAGTCCTTTCTCTCCTGATGAAGTTCTGAATTTTCTTGTTCTTTCTTACCAAGTTTAACCTTGGTCTCATCCAACACAGCTTCCAACGCACTAATCCGCTCCGCAGGAACCTTCCTCTCTTCATTCCTCTCCTGCTCCAGCTCTACGATACGACCCATTAGCTCCGACTCTCTCACCATACAGTTAGTATGCTCATGCCTCAATTTCTGAAGTTCCTCCACCTCTTGAGCCGCATTCCCGCACTTTTCATGGGTGCGGTACAATTCCTTGTACTCCTGAAGGAGGGACTCAAATCGAAATAGGATATCCGACTGAGCTGTGGCCCCCCGGCCCAACAACATCCAAGCCCTCTGAGCAGCCTCCGCATCACCCAAGCTTTCCAGATATAACTCCTCCCGAGTAGTAGGCAGATTCAGCATTAAGTCCCTGCAGACATTCCAGCCATCCAAACGGTCATCTTTCCTGATCGACCACGCCGGGACAAATAATGCTTCCGGATCATCATCACCTGTAACCTTTTCCTTGCCACGGCCGGAAGCAGCAGCAGAGGAACCTCCTGAAAGAAGAGTAAACAACATGACCGTTACTGATCATTGTTATAGGTGCGGAAAGTAAAAAGGCGAGACAGTTAGAAATATATATATATATTATATAATATATATAATATATATATATATATATATATATATATATATAATAAAGAAAAGAAAAAGAGGAGGCAAAGGCAAAGGCTGTAAGGCTATACCCTTTCCCTCGGCATCCTGGAGCGCTGCCCGGTAACTGCCCGGTAAAGAAAACCCAGAGGAATCGGAATGAGATCAATCACATTCTCAGACAGCCTTTCAGCATCTTCAACATTAAACTCGCCCTTCGGAAAGGGGTCCGAGATGTCGGAGTCATGGTGCCTCCAAGGCATGGCAAACGGGATAGCTCGTCTGTCTATCAGAAAAAAATATATATTTCCAACCCTTCAGACCGGTCAAAATATCCTGGAAGCAAACCCTCTTCTCCTTACCACCCCTCTTCTCAAAGGAGAACTAGTGACCTTGTTTGCTTAACTTGTAGAATGCTTTGAATAGAGAAATGGTTGGGGTGATATGCAGGCTTCGGCTATACACCTCCAAAAGCGTCGCATGGTGCAAGCCTAACGGAACCAGCTGGGAAATATGTACCTTATAATACCGGATGACATCTAGCAAAAAGGTAGAGAAAGGCACGCTCAGTCCGCCCTCTTAAAAATACTCCAAGTACAAACCAATAGAATCATCCGGTAACTCATCCATCGTCATGTCCTTCGGAGGTACCCATGGGTGTAAGTCCTCAGGTATACCGAATTCCATCATCACCATAAATACAGCCCCTTCGTCCATCCGAGAGGTATACTTTTAGATATCAAATTTTGGAAGAAACTCCCCTACTTCTTGGGTATCTTCATCAGGCGTTGGGGCAGGAGAATTCGACATGGCTCAACCAAAGGGAAAGGGGATATAGCCGAACAACAAGGAAAATACAAAGTATAGATGGTTCGGAACGTACCTCTGAGGACGAACGACAGCGCAGAAGTCGATCGGATTAACTAGAAAAGCTCGCTCGGAAATGTACTGTGGAGGATGTGTCAGAGAGCAAAAATTACAGTAGTAAAAACGATGGAAATGGCACTATTTATAAGGGAAAAGAAGGGACGCGAAACGTCGTGCATTGTCAGACGCTGACATGGCATCATCTCGTCCATGCAATGAAACGCGTATACATGTGTCTACATCTTACGCATATAGTAAAAAAGGCGGCGCTCCTTAAAACGAAGCCATAATGAGTTTTGGCAGGTTGTACATGACACCCAACATACTCAAGCCTAACGGATTAAGCCCTTTGAAATATCAAAACATAATTCTAAATTTTTCACAAAGTATCACACTATCGGCTTAACCGATACTATGATACTGGGGGGGACATGTTGGCGTATGTGTCCGGACGGCCTATCTTGTCCGGACGTTCGGTCGACGTGGAATCCTTCAGAAGAAAGCTCGGAGATTACTTAGCTCATCCGGCCAGGGTAATCTCAAGCAATGGGACAGGTGGCATTACCTTTTGGACAGATGGCAACAGCAGACGCCGCCGACACCGCCCCAGGATTTACGGGATTATGTCTGCTAAAACGATTCCGAAAAATCCGTCGCTGCCATCTCAGGTACTGTAGCTGGGTAGTATAAATATTCAGCTCATTTACTACTTTCAACAGAACTTTTATCTTTCACATTTACTCTCAATTACTGTTTAAATCTTTCGGATTACCCATACTTATCCTCACGCCGGAGCTTGGTCTCGGGAAGCCTAACGTGAGTGTCTCTTGTGTGTAGGTACTTCGGAACCTCAGCAAGACCTTGTACGGAAGATCTGACTCCATCTCCGAAGGAGTTGCAGGTTTTTTCCTCAACAGTAATTATTATCTTATCTAAGGATATTTGTTTTTCAGATAAACTAAGAGGTAAGTAGGTGTTGGGTCCATCAGTACATAAGAATACTTAAAACAAGATTTGGACACAAATTAACTAAGTGTAAATTAAACCGAGAACAATTCAAGTCACTGAGTGAACAGTCTCTCAGTGAGTCTTCTTCAGGATGCTTAAGGCGAATTCAAGAAGAAGGATTCACTACTCAGAAAGGCGGTACTCCCTGAGTAGGACTTAAGCCAAAGAAGAAGATGATGGTTCAGTGAGTGTCGGACAAGAGCTCACTGAACCCCAGTCTCCTTAACAACATTAAGTGATTGAAGACTGAAGAACTCAATGCCTGAAAGAAAGGCGGGAAGATCTGGGAAGAGTTTAAGATAAGATCAAATCTTATCTTGTCAGGAAGAAACTTTCCCTAAGACGGCTAAAAGTCATGGAGTGTCAGACCAACCACTCCTAAAGACTTTATAGTCCATTCCCATTGGTTCTTGGAAATGACAATTACTATTGTAATTGTCAGACACGCTTGCTTCAACAAGTTGAAGTTTTTTTAATCACTTTTACTCTTTTATACTTGTGTATAAATAGGTTCAAAAGGAGAGAAGTTGTGTGTGTTTTGTACATTGAAAGCTTAGACTTTTACAAAGCAACTTTTCTCCTACAAAGAGTAACCAGTCCCTGAGATAGCTCAGTGAGGCATATTGTTACCACTCAAAGCAAAGCTTGAGTTTAGATAGGAGACACCACCATACCTTGTTGTTCAATCTCAAGTGTTTGTTCCGCAAAACACTTGGGTAATAGATTCTTTGATTCATTTCTAATAAGAATTTAAACGTTGAAAAATACTTATGTGTTTTTACTTTTACGTTTCATTAATCTGTTAGAATTAATCATAACATTGTATTAGTCATAAACACGAATAGATTAACTTTCTAGTTAACTCTAAGCGTGTTAAGGGAACAACAAGTGGTATCAGAGCCTCTGGTTTATAAAATCTTCCAAAACTAACCAAGAGTGCTCAAGGTTTTTAAAACCAAGATCCTACTATGGCTGATATTAATGTACCCCAGCTGGTCGATAAAAAGGGTGGCAGCTATTCTGCTGTTGCACCCAGACTAGAAGCTGGAAAATTTAGCAAATGGAAAAAACATATGATTTGCTATTTAACTGGTATGGAACCTTACTACATCACCTGTATCAGGGATGGCCCATTTGTCCCTAAGACTGCTGAAGGGCTAAACAAGCCTGAGGCACAATGGACCATTGATGAGAGGAGGGTGGTCAATCAAGACCAACGCCTTAAAAGCATCCTTATATCTTGTCTTCCTGAGATATAATGGAATCAGTCATCAACTGTTTAACAGCCAAGCAAACTTGGGATGACTTGGTTAATAGCTTTGAGGGCCCCTCTGATACCAAGGAAAACAGGGTCATGGACCTGAAACTTGAGTATAATACTTTCAGGGCAAAAGACTCTGAAAGTCTCTCTCAGACTTATACCAAATACAAGACTTTGAGAAATGAACTATCAAATGATGGTGTAGTATTATCTATGCATGAGGCAAATGTTGGCTTTGTCAACAGTCTCCCTGAGAAGTGGCTAAACTTCTCACAGGCCTGAGGAATGCTAATCACATTCAGACCCTTGAGCTCCCTGAAATCTATGGGAAATTTGTCAATGAGGACAACTTGATCTCAAGGAGATATCCTGACTCAAAAGCTCTTGAGTCCAAAAAGGCCTTAACCTCCACACCCATTTCAACTGCTTTCTATACTAATGGTGTTGTGCAGGATTTCCAAGAAGATTCTGAGGATGAAATTGATGAAAGGACTAGTGATGAGTACCTAAAAGATTTAAACTTAGAATTCCAAGAGAGGGCACTCCATGCTAGTTCAAAACGTTTCATCAAAAGAAACTAGTCCAACTTTTCTAAAGGAAAAGCAAATGAAACCACTGAATGTTTTAACTGTGGTAAAAAGGGTCATTTTGCTAGGGACTGCTATTCTAAAACTACCTCAAAACCTTCCTACAAATTTTCAGGAAATAGTTCCATAGGAACTAGCAAGTTTCAACCTAGAATGTTGAGGAACACTGAAATTTTGAAACAAAACCAAGCCCTACAAACTGAACTTCACAAAGAAAAAGCTGTCATCCAAGGCTGGACCAAAAAGAACCTCAAGGTCTTTGATACTGTGGGTCAATGTTGCAAAAATCGGTCAACTCGGCCGATTAATCACCGATTACAAGGTAATCGGCCCTATACCTTGTAGAATTTCAAAAATCGGCCAAAAATCAGTCAGGCAAAAAAATCGGCCAAAAATCGGCCGAATGGGCCAAATCGGTCAGCTTTGAAAAAATAAAAATTTAGGCATTTTACTTAATTTGGGGATCGTTTATTTCACTTATAAGGCACAATGAGCCTCATAATCAGAATTGGAGCCTTTTATTGAGGTTTGGAAACATAGTAGGCTTGGAATCAGTTACGATCTTTAGTTTGGTCTCCAGAAATACCCAAAACATGCAAAAAATGCCAATCTGATTAATCATCGATTAATCCCGCCTCGGCCGATTACTCGTTGCAGGGTGGTCGACCGCCCGGCTACCGATTCACGATTTTTGCAACATTGCTATGGGTTTAATCCCTAGGAAAACAATAGGAATTGACCACCACATGGTTAACCCCTATGTAAGTCCTAGTGAACTGACCTTTGTTCCAGCTGGCATATCATTTGAGCAAGAAATGCTTCCCAAGTCAAATGACTGGATTGTCAGGGACAACCCAGTCAGTAAGTTACCAAACTTTGAGACTGGAAAGATCTTGCTTCCTGAAAGTCAGGCTTTGAAAAATATGCTTGGACTTACTGAACAACTCAGTAAGCTTGAACTCACTGAACAACTCAGTAATACTGAGTCAGTGAATGACTTTGAATCAGAATCATATCCACCACTCCCACCACTGAATACACTTCAGGGTGCTGCACCCAACTTAGGCCTCCCACCAATGGTCTACTCCCAACACTCTCCAAAGGAGAGATCAGGATTGGGAAAATCAATCCTGAAAAGACCTACCTTTGAAGTCTCAGTCAATACTGATGACTCATCTTCTTCAGTCCCTTCTGAAGTAATAACCCAAAGCCCTGACTCAAAATTTGATCAGTTGGCTGAAATGGTCAGGAAGCTGGGAGAGAAGATTGCATCTTCTGAGAAACCTTCTCAATCCAAGAAGGAACAAAAACCAGCTTCCACAAAGACCAAACCCAAACCCACAAAACCCCTGAAAAGATGTGAACTGTGTAACTATACCAATCATATCACTGATGATTGCTATAGAATTCTTTATTGCATGATTTGCAAAAAAGATGATCACAGGACCTCTGATCATAAAACACATTCAGTCACATCAAACATGGCAAGTCTTAAAGCTCAGTCTTTAAACTATCCTTCTGATTCTAAACAGAAACAGAAACAAAAGGCAAAGCCTTTTGCACCTTGCCCTTACTGTGGGTTCAATGACCACCATCCTAAGGATTGTCAAATTGACAATTGTTGTGAAAATAGTGGAAGTTCCACTCATAACACCTCAGGACGTGGTAAGGCCATTCAGGCCAGTAGAGGTATGACAAAGTCAGCCTCTCAGTCCACTGAGTCTACATCAGCAATCAAATTCATAATATGTGGTAGCTCAGTCCACTCCACCACTGACCATAAATCACTTGAAAATGTTAATAAGACCCTCAAAGCTAAGCCCTCCAAGAAGTGGAGTTCTAGAAAGAACTGACCCAGTTTACCATTTGTGCAGAAACATGCCAGGGATCCTGTTTGGCATCTTGATAGTGGATTTCAAGGAGCATGACTGGTGTGAAGGAGTATCTGCACAAGTATGTGGATGAATCAGGACCCAAAGTGATATTTGCTGATAACTCATCATGTCTCACTGAAGGTTATGGTTCAGTAAACTGCAATGGTATAGTCTTTACTAGGATAGCTTATGTAAATGGTCTAAAATACAATTTGATAAGTGTCAGTCAACTATGTGATGCGAAATACATAGTTCAGTTTGATGATAAACAAGGAATCATCTTCAATGCTAATAAGGAAGTTGTCCTTATTGCACCAAGAAGGCATGATGTTTATGTGTTAGACATGTCCAGTCTGACTCAGAATGGAACTTGTCTCTTTACCAAGGCCACTGATACTCTCAACTGGCTTTGGCATAAGAGACTCTCCCACCTGAACTTCAAAAACATAAACAACCTTGTAAAACAAAACAAGGTCCTTGGCTTACCATCTCTTGTGTTTTCAAAGGACAAACCATGCTCAGCTTGTGAAAAAGGTAAACATCACAGAGCATCCTTTAAAACCAAAACCAACTTTTCCATCAGGAACTGCCTTCATCTTCTCCATATGGATCTATTTGGACCAATTAGTCCTAGATCCATTAACCATGAGAAGTATACTCTGGTCATTGTGGATGAATACTCAAGATACACTTGGGTATACTTCCTGATCAAAAAGAGTCAGGCAGCTGAAACAATTATGTCCTTTGTCAGAAACATTGAATATCAGAATGACATCAAAGTCAAACAGATTAGGACTGACAATGGAACAGAGTTCAAAAATTATGAACTTGAATGTTTCTGTGATGAGAAAGGCATTTCACAAAAAATTTCCTCACCCTACACACCTGAACAAAATGGGGTGGCTGAAAGGAAAAATAGAACACTCATTGAAGCAGCTAGGACAATGCTAAATGGATCAGTCCTTTCCAAACACTTTTGGACTGAAGCAGTAAAGACTGCCTGTTACACACAAAACAGATCCATCATTATCAAGAGACATAGCAAAACTCCTTATGAGTTATTCAAGGGAAGAATCCCTGACATCAGCTACTTTCGTATCTTTGGGTGTCCTGTGTTTATTCATAATAACAAGGATCACTTAGGAAAATTTGATGCCAAAGCTGATGATGGTTACTTCCTAGGATACTCCCTTGTCTCAAAGGCCTTCAGGGTGTTCAACACTAGGAGACAGCATACTGAGGAAACATTTCATGTTACCTTTGATGAGAGCACTGATGCAATCAGTGTCTCTAACAACTCAGTGGAAGAGATAGGTATTGATGAATCATCAAGATACCCTCCTGATGAACATCATACTGATAATGGTCCTTCCACTCGGTACCATGAAAATGCTGACATCTCCTATTACATCATTCCCCACAACCTTCCTTACCCAACCATCACTAAGTTTATTGAAGCACAAAGTACTGATGAATTCATTCAGTCAGTACAAAGTGCTCAGGTACTAAACAATCACAGTGATGAGTCAACCCACTCTGACACTCATGATGCTGAAGAACATCAAGTGTCTGATCCTGATCCTACCCATCAGGCCTCTACAAGTTCTAATCAGTTTCCAAGACCTTAGGACAGTTGGACTAGGTTTCAGGATATAGAACTTGTCAATATAATTGGTGAGCCTACTGAAGGCATGCTCACAAGAAGCATGGCTGCTGAACTGAGAGCATCCTCAGCCAATGAATGCCTATTTGTGGACTTCATTTCCACAATTGAACCCAAAAGTGTTAAGGAAGCACTAAAACATCCAAGTTGGGTTCAAGCCATGAATGATGAACTGGAACAATTTGACAGAAACAAGGTAATGACCTTGGTCAAATGTCCTGAAGATGTTTCATTCATTGGCATGAAATGGGTATTTAAAAACAAATCTTATGAAAATGGCATAGTCATTAAAAACAAAGCCAGACTTGTAGCCAAAGGCTATAATCAACAAGAAGGCATTGACTATGAAGAAACATTTGCACCAGTAGCAAGGATGGAAGCCATCAGGATCTTCCTTGCTTTTGCTACATACATGAACTTCAAAGTGTACCAAATGGATGTTAAGAGTGCATTCTTAAATGGCTCACTGAAAGAAGAAGTTTATGTTCAGCAACCTCCTGGATTTGAAAGCCATGAGTTTCCTGACCATGTCTGCAAGCTTAACAAAGCCCTTTATGGACTGAAACAAGCTCCCAGGGCATGGTATGAGACTCTTTCAGCCTTCCTGATCCAAAACAAATTTGTCAGAGGCAAGATAGACAACACATTATTTATCTACAAGACAAATAATGATGTCATACTTGTACAAGTGTATGTTGATGACATCATCTTTGGCTCAACAAATTATAAACTTTGAAAACAGTTTGAAAAACTAATGGCAAATAAATTTGAAATGAGCATGATGGGAGAACTGACTTACTTCCTTGGTCTACAAATCAAGTGGACTGATAAAGGAACCTCTATCAGTCAAGAGAAGTATGTCAGAAGCCTACTGAAGAAGTATGAGCTCAGTGACTGTGCCTCAGTCAAGACTCCCATGGTACCCCCAAACAACCTTGGTCCTGATCTTACTGGAAAACCAGTGAATCAAACTCTTTTTAGAGGAATGATAAGATCACTGATGTATTTACTTGCATCAAGGCCTGATATCCAATTCTCAATCTGCTTATGTGCCAGATATCAATCTGACCCAAGAGAAACTCATATCACTGCTGTGAAAAGGATATTCAGGTACCTGAAAGGTACTCCAAACCTTGGATTATATTATCCAAAATGCTCAGGCCTTGATCTTAAAGGATACTCAGATTTTGACTATGCTGGATGCAACATGGACAGGAAAAGCACCTCAGGCTCCTGCCAAATTCTTGGTGGAAAACTAGTCTGTTGGAGTACTAAGAAGCAACAATCAGTTGCCATGTCCTCAGCTGAAGCTGAATATGTTGCAGCAGCAAGTTGTTGTGCAAATGTACTCTGGATGAAAAGTCAACTCAGTGACTATGGAATTCAGTACAAGATGGTTCCCATCTTTTGTGATAACACAAGTGCAATTGCCATTTCAAATAACCCAGTTCTTCATCAGAGAACAAAACACATTGATATTAGATATCACTTCATCAGGGACCATGTCATGAATGGTGACATAGAATTACACTTCATTCCTACTGAATATCAGCAAGCTGATATATTCACCAAGCCATTGGATGAACCAACTTTCACCAGACTGAAAGCTGAACTAGGAATGTTGGATATTGAGAATCAGTCCACTGATTGACTCCATCCAAATATGTGTAAATTCTGATACACCCAAGTCCCTGACTCAATGTGTTCTTCAGTGAGAAAGGTCACTGAACTTCAGGAACTAAACCCAAGTTCCTGAACCCTTAATCCTCAGGAATTAAACCCAAGTTCCTGAATTCTTGTCCTCAGGAACTAGACCCAAGTTCCTGAACCCTTGAACCTCAGGAATTAAACCCAAATTCCTGAACATTAGAACCATCAGTGACTAAACCCAAGCCCTGACAATCAGGTTCACTGAATGAAAAGTCATTCAGGGTCCTCAAGAGACATTAAATACTAACTTAAATGCTCTAAGTATCTAGTTAGTAAATGTCCGAGGTTGGTAACTGAACTCATATTTAATTTAAGAATATTTTTTCTTTTGCCTTTCTGGCTTCCACCTCTGGGCCCCCACATTCCCACTTGGCATTAAATGCCTCTCCAATCACATTACAGATATGTGATGACTCATCTCTGCAAATTACACTTTTGCAGAACTGCTCAACTGTTCACCTTGACTGTTGCGCCAAACCAGGGAAAAGTGGAGTGGTGGCATTAAATGCGGATCCCAAAACATTTTATTCAAAACAGTTTCCAAAAATTCTTTTTGAATAAATAAAATCCGCTTAATGCCTAAAATACCCTCCACTTCACTTCCCTATAAATACCCCAACCAAAATAACAATACACACGTCTATTAGAAATCTTAAGCAAATTCTGCCCATTTTTTCTCTTAAAACTAATAGTGTGTGTGTTCTTAGCTTTAAGAAATCCCAACCATCTTTATTACCCAGACTTACCAACAAATATGGCTTCCTCTAAAGCTGTGACATACGCCCCTAATGTGGAATTCACATTGGAGGGCGTAGACCTCACAAAGAACAATGTGGTGGGAAACTTTTCCTATCCACAAAAGTTCCATGCTTACAAGAATGTGATGAAATATCTTCAAAACTGTTTTCTTGCACAAGCATTTACCAAGACCCCCTCAGTCATCTACCATGACTACTTGAGGGAATTCTGGTGTACTGCTGTGGCTACTAGCCAAAAAGACACCAAAGAATCCATCATCACTTTCACAGTGATGAATGGGAGAAGGACCCTCTCCCTGGGTTACAATGACTTCATCAAGGCCACTGGTCTTGATTTTGCTGAGGCTTTTGAGCCCAATCCGACTGACCAAGAGGTCAAGGGAGAGTTGATCTTCTTAGGACCTCATGACCCTAAACGTCCTAAGGAGTCCGCTGGAGCCTTATTAGAAAAGGCTCCAATTGTCAAAACCTGGTTCCACCCAGTCTGGAGGATCCTGATGACATTCGTCATTCAGGTCCTTGGGGGGAATAAATCCTTCACTGAGCAATTCAACTCATCACAACAATTGATGTTGTTCAGTCTCTTGGAGGGTAGAAAGATAGATATCGGAGGTATAATCTTCCGTGACCTTGTTGCTAAGCTCTCAGGAAAATCTAGGCAAAAACACTTGTCTTATCCTAGGTTTATTTCTTGTGTGCTTCAGGACCTTCTTGGTTCTGACTATGTGAGGCCTGACGTCGTAGGTATGAAACCTGACGTTTTACATAAGACCAATTTCACTAGTGGCATCACTGAGGTACAACCCATTGCCCTGACTAACTACATGCAAGTGGTTATTCAGGGGGAGGACGCTGTTTCTCCAGTACCTTCACCTACAAAGAAGGTGAAGAAGACAAAGAAGGGTCAGTCCAGTAACATGGTTAGACCCAAACCACTCGCCACTGAGACTGATGCCCAGAACCAACTCAACCTTAAAAAGGGGTTGAATGTGGCCCAGACCTCTGAGACACCCACTATAGAGACCCCCCTGACCATAAAACAAAGGCCAACGGAGGGCACTGAGCAATCATCCTCAGTGTCCTCGGGCAAACCCCCTCTTCCTCATGATTCCACTGACATAAACAAGTCATTGGAGTCAGGAACCTCAACCCATTCACATCCCAATGAAGGCACTGATAAATCACAATCAGAGCCTGAGGGAGAAAAGGGTCTTATATCCTCGGTTGGGCAGCACTACTCAACTGAGAAGGGGACCCACACCCAATCACATTTCGATGAAGGTACTGAAAAATCACAGTCAGGACCCAAGGGAGTCAAGGACCCTAAATCCCCAAAAGGGCAGTACAACCCTGATGGGAAGGGGGACCACCAGCCATCACAAAAAGTGCCTAGTGATACTACTGAAAAACACCCGTCAGTAGTTGAAGGCGCTCAGGGGGACAAAGACTCAGAGGGATATAAACCACCCGCTGATACGGAACCCACAACCACCTCAGGCGGATCCATTCACTCAGGAACTGCCCCCAAAAGTCAGGCTGAGAAATTAGTTATTATGACAAGCCAGGCTGATAAAACCAAATCAGTTATTATGGTGGGGTCAGGACCTGGCCAAAACCAAGGCAAGTCCTTTTATGAGGAAGAGCCGGTTAACCTTTTGGAGTTCGAGTCTATGGGGGATGTTCAGGCTCTTCTTGATTCTGAAGATTCTGATAATGAGCTCAAGGAAGAGAGTGAGGAAGAAATCTTTGAGGCTGGTGAGGATATGGAAACTGATGTACAACCTGAACAATCACATCAGTCATCTCCACATCCAAGTGAAGAATCAGAATCTCAAGCTGCTGGTTCTTCGGATACTGACAACATCCTCAGCAAGTATGACAACATTCTTCCTCTCACTGAGAGACAATTGGTCAAGTTCCTCCTAAAGACCAACAAGGCTCTCTTCTAAGGTCTGACTAAAGAAATGTTTGACCAGCACACTGAAGCAGCTGTTCATTATGTCAATCTGAAGGAATCAGTGGAATCCTATCATGATGATGTAAATGAGCACAAGTCATCTATCTCCTTCTCCCTGACAAATCTTGATTACAACTTTAAAATGTTCAACGAGTCTCTCACCAACTTACAAAAGAGCGTTGACACTATTCAAGAGTCAGTGAAAGATGACCCTGAGCTAAACAGGAAAATTCTTCAGGCTTCAGAAACTTACCAGCAACAAACTTCTCAGTTGGCTGAGCTGGTAACTGTGCTGAGATCCTCCCATCTTCAGGGACTCAACTCTTCAGTGGACTCCATCCGATCTTCCCTGGGTCTTATGGAGTCCCACATGGCATCTTTGGCATCTTCTTCTTCCTCCCTGGCTTGGACTCTTGGGCCAAGGATGACAGCATTAGAGGCTTCTCAGGCTTCTCTTGAGACTTATGTCTCAACTCTTCAGAAGGACACCTCAGACATCAAGTCCATGATGACTAAGATCTATCAGGCCTTCAAAGGTTAAGCTCCCTCAACTTCAGTGAGCGAACCAACTCTTGCTCTCACTATGGGTCAAGCAACAGTTGAGGGGGAGAAAGTCACTGAAGACGAACCTCCACAACCTGAACAAGAACAACCTCTTTCTCACACTGAGGGGGAGAATCCTGAAGCCAGCTCATCTTCATCCCACCAAGACAAAGGCAAGGGCATTCTCACAACCATTGAGCCTGAGCCCACAATCTTGGTACCTGCCTCCAAGGAAAGAAGGCCAGACCCTGATGAACCAGTCAGGGTTCCTTATGAAATCAATGGGGTGATGAAACTTCTCACTGAAAAGGAAATTCAGGATCATATGGAGAAAGAGGAGGCAGTGAAGAAAGCTGCTGAAGATGAAAGGCAGAACAAGCTTGTTCTCATTCAGGTTGCAAGAGAAGAGGCTGAGAAGATTGGGATTGAGGCAAAAGACCTTGCTAAAAGGGAAGGTGGTAAGAGCTTTGTGGAAGCTCAGAATGCTGAAATGACTGCCCTCAGGCAGAGAAGGGAAGAAAGAATGAAAAGGACTGAAGAGATTAGGCAGAACAGGATTGCAAGATATCAGTGGGTCATGACAAATAGGTTAAAGCCAAAACCAATCACTGATGTCAAGATTCATAAAAACTCCAAGCCTGCAATTCTAACTGTCTACAGAAGTAATTGTTGGGCTATAAAGTTAAAGTACTGCTGGAATATCAAAGTACTGCTGGAAGTCAAAGTACTGCTAATCAAGTCAAAGTACTGTTGCTCGTTGAAGGACTGTTATGCAAAATTGTTTAAGGACTAATGTGTAATTCTAGAATGTTCGTATTAGATTAGAGTTATAATTAGAATTACTTGTCGTTCAAGTATTGTAAACCGACTAGGGTTTTCCTTGTGCCTATAAAAGGATCCCTAGGTTGGCATTAGAGATATGCGAATATATACGATTTTAGAGAGATAAGTTCATACGAATATTAGAAGCTTATTAGAGTATTAGTGATTAGAGTTTGTTAGTGAATCTGTGTAAGAGAGCAGGTTCAAGGTTTTAATAATATTCGAAGTTGTTTATTAATTCTTCTTAGCTTTGTTGAAGTAGATTCTGCATACTTAGCAAAGTATATCAGTGTTTCATCATTAATAGTTTTGAATTTATTCAAAGTTGTTAAACCGTAGACAAGCTACAAGTTAGTTTGGTTAGAGTATATCGATCCAACATGTGGTATCAGAGCTTGTGTGGAGACTCTGATTAAGAAGAAACCCTTAAAACCGATTTATCAACAAACCCTAAACGATGTCGACTGAAGCTGCACCAATCCCATCCATCACCTCACTCAGAATTCCTATCATCAAGAAAGGAGAATATGATCTCTGGAGCATGAAGATGAGGCAGTACCTTGCTATTACAGACCATGCTCTATGGATGTGATTGTCAATGGTAATGTTGTTCTTGACGAACCTGTACATGTTGAAGGACAACCCAAACCACATCAACCAACCTTGCCAGCAGCTACAAAGAGAAATCAAGATAAGGCTCTCAACATACTGTTGTCTGCTATTCCTGATGGTCACCTACTAAAGTTCCATGATGCTAAGGATGCAAAGCAATTATGGGCTGCGATCAAGACAAGATTTGGAGGTAATGATGCTTCAAAGAAGATGCATAGAAACTTATTGAAGCAGCAGTTTGAAACTTTCACTGTTGGTGAAAGAGAAGGTCTTGATGCTGCATATGACAGATTCCAAAATCTACTTAGTATGCTAGAACTGTATGGAGCAGAGGTATCTGTTGAAGATGCAAATTTGAAGTTCTTAAGGAGTTTGCCATCTGTCTGGCATGTGGTTGCTACTATGATTAGAGGACAACCTGGATTGGAGTCTATGGACTTTGATGATCTCTACAACAATTTGAAAGTGTATGAGCAAGAGATGAATGGTCACAGTTCTTAGAAAACTCACAACATAGCTTTTGTGTCTTCTGAAAACAGAAGCAGTACTTCTACTAAAAGTACTGCTTATCCTTCTCAAAGTACTGTTGGTGATACACAGCATGTTTGCACAACCACAACTACCCCCAACCCATCACCAACAAACAACACCAATTCTGATGATGTTGTATGTTCCTTCTTTGCACAACAAGCCACTTTACCTGTTACCTATCAAGAAGACTTGTTGCAGATTGAAGAAGATGCTTTAGAGGAGATTGACATAAGATGGCAAGTAGCCATGATCACTGCAAGGATCAAGAAGTTCATGAACAAGACAGGAAGGGGAATTGATTTCAAAGCCAAACAAGGTATAACTTTTGACAAATCCAAGATTGAATGTTTCAATTGTCAAAAGCTTGGACACTTTGCAAGGGAATGCAAGTTTGCAAAATATCAGGCAAACAGAATGATTGAACAACCCAAGGTTGAAAGAAAGGAGGTTCCTATTACTGAATCACAACCAAAAGCTTTGGTGGCTCAAGAAAATCTAGCAGAGATTGACTGGAGTGCTGAATTTGATGATGAACCAGTAACCTATTCTATGGTTGCAATGGAAGAGTTTGATTGGAGCACAGCTTTTGATGAGGAACCAGGATATGCTGCTTTAGAATCAAGAGATGGTCTTGGAAGCTTTGACTGGAGCATGGAGGATGAAGATGAACCTGTTCAGATTGCTATGGTAGCTACTTCACCAAGTTCATCCAATGTCTCTAAGGTATGCTCTAAGTGTAATGATGTTTATCAAAAGTTGCTTAAAGAATATGTGACTGAAAGAGATAATTGTAGAACAGCTAGGTCTAAGGTAGCTGGTTATCAATTAACTTTAGAGTCAATGGAAGCCAAAATATTAACACATGAAAATAATGAAATGGCTTGGGCAGAAAAATATGAGCAACAAGATTACCAATTAAAATTAAGTGATTGGAAGTTAGGATGTAAGGTGTCTGAATTAGAAAAGATTACTAAGGAAAGAGATGCTTTGTTAGAAAAACTTGGTAGCATAAAACAGGTTGGTCTATCACATGTTCAATTTGTTGAAAAACAAAGAGTAATAAACAGTAGAGCTGGACTAGGTTATGGTGAAGATAGTAGTTCAGATGAGACCCCACCTAGTGATAAGGAAGAGACCCCACCTAGTGATAAGGAAGAGACCCCACCTAGTGATAAGGAAGAAATCCCACCTAGTGATGATGACCTTACAAGCTCAGAAGAAAACACATCTAGGAATGAGGAACCAATTAGTGAAACACCTCCTGAGTTTAAGAAAGATAAGGGGTACCACTCAGTTCCTCCACCTACTGGTAGGTTTCAACCACTTAGGACAGATGTTTCTCGTTATGGTGTAGACAACCTAGAGTTTAGGAAGAAGCTTACTAGTCAATCTAGTTCTGAGAAACCCAAGGATGATTTTCAAAGGAGTAATGATCAAAAGTTTCCTACAGCCTTTCAAAAACAAGCAGTACCTCCAAAAACTTTTCAAAGTACTGCTGGACATTCAGCAGTACCTCCAAGAGAAACTTTTCAAAATACTGCTCACTATAGGAAACCTTTTAATCATAGAAGAGGATTTGGGAATATGGAGAGAAAGTTATGTTATGTATGCTATAGTCCTGATCATTTGATTAAGCACTGTGACTTACACTCAGAATATTTAAGTCAGTTCCCAAAGAATAGACCTGCCACCAATAAGCCAAGGGAGACTAGACCAGTTTGGAATCATTCAAATAGGGTCAACCATATTAATTTCTCTAAAGACTATAGGTACCCTCACCAGAAAAGAATGTTTTCCAAACCACCAGTACCTTCACACACTAATAAGTCTCAAGAAGTACCTTCTCAAAGGACTGATAAGTTTTCACCCAATCATGGTACTGCTAACACTTTTTCATATAGAAGACCTAAGAGATTCAATTCATATAAAAGGTCTTACACCTCAAGTAGAGTACCTAGATCAGAGAAACCTAAGGTCAAACGAAATTGGGTTAAGAAAGAAAGTACAAATGGGGAACAAGCAGTATTTTCATCAGATAAGGGTGAAACAGGGAGTGTTGTTGATAATACAACACAGGACATGGGACCAACACAAATAATCATTGACCATGCCTTTAAAACCAGTGGAGATTACATACTGAAGGAATTCAAGTATGTCACTCCACAAGGGGAATACAAGTCAGTAATGGCTTGGGTTCCTAAAAGGAACTAACCCTTTTCTTTACTGTGCAGGGCAACCCAGAGGAGGAGCTTAAAGATCATATTATTGTTGATAGTGGTTGCTCTGGAAGCATGACAGGGGATAAAGAGATCCTGTCAGATTTTAAGGCATATTATGGAGGAAGAGTTGCATTTGGTAATGATCCTGATGGAGGGAGAATCACTGGCGAAGGAACAATCAAGGCTGGATGTATTGATTTTGAGAATGTTAGATATGTGAAGGAGCTCAAGTTCAATCTTTTGTCAGTATCTCAGATTTATGACAAGAAGTACCCCATTCTGTTTACTGATACATAATGTCTCATTCTCTCTCCTGAGTTTAAGTTTGTTGATGATCACTTGGTAACTTTGAGAGTACCAAGAACCAATGATGTGTACAGTTTAGACTTAAAGACTCTCAATTCTGCTGGAGAGCAACATGTTTAGTAGCAAAGGCATCATTGGAAGAAGCACATCTGTGGCACAGAAGACTAGGTCATGTAAATTTCAAGAACATCAACAAGCTAGTTAATGGAAATTTAGTTAGAGGTTTACCTTCCAAAACATTCAAGACTGATCATTCTTGTTTGGCTTGCAAGAAGGGTAAACAACATAAAGCTTCATGTAAGAAGCTTGGGGAAAGAGATATTAGAGAACCTTTGGAGTTGCTACACATGGATCTGTTTGGACCAGTTTCAGTAGAAAGTTTAAACAAGAAGAAGTACTGCTTGGTTGTGACAGATGATTGTAGCAGATTTAGTTGGGTCTTTTTCTTGGGATTCAAAGATGAAACCTTTGATGCTATCCATGACCTGATAGTAGCCCTTGAAAATCAATTAAGACTCAAAGTAAGAGGTATTAGATGTGATAATGGAACAGAATTCAAGAATAAGCATATGGATGAATTCTGTGCCAAGAAAGGGATCAAGAGAGAGTTTAGCATTGCTAGAACACCACAGCAGAATGGTGTTGCAGAAAGAAAGAACAGGACTTTGATAGAAGCAGCTAGAACAATGCTTGCAGACTCCCAATTACCTATTCTCTTTTGGGCTGAAGCCATAAGTACTGCTTGCTATGTACTAAATAGAGTTTCAGTAACTAAACCTCAGATGAAGACACCTTATGAGTTACTAATGGGAAAGAAACCAAACATTCGTTTTCTAAAACCTTTTGGCTGTTCTCTGACTATTCTAAATACTATTGATTCTCTAGGAAAATTTGATGGTAAGTCAGATGAAGGATATCTATTGGGTTATTGTACAAATAGCAAAGGTTTTAGAGTCTATAACAGGAGTACCAAAAAGGTTCAAGATTGTCTTCATGTTGAATTTTTGGAAGATAAAGAAACTCAGAAAGGTAAAGGTCCTGATTGGATGTTTGATCTTGATCTCAAGTTCACTCCATCTATGAATTATGTGCCTGTTAGAGAAGAGAATCAGGCTAATCACAAAGAAGATGATTCACAGTACATTGTTCATGGAGTCAATGTTAGACCAGAAGATGTTCCTGACAAAGAACCTGAAGTTACTGATGAGGAACAAAGTACTGCTCAACCAACCAATACAGTATCTGATGAAGATCAAGCCATACAAGATGAACTTAATAGGATGCTTTTTCAAGAAACTATAGCACAATCCTATGAAGATGAACAAAGGAGGGCTTATGAAGCTACAAAGAAAAAGGGTAAAATTCAAGATACTGCCCACAGTACTTTTGATCAAAGTACTGATGATCCTTTTGACAGTACTTCTGGTGTTTTAGAACCATCAAATTGGAACAATGCTGATGATTCCAATGTTGATGATGATGATTTGGATAATGCTAACATTCCTGGATTAGAAGAAATTGATGATGAGCTTAATCAAGAAGGTATTTTCTCAACTACCAGTGAAGGGATTGATTTTACTAATTTGGAATCTGATCTTCCAGTTCCACCAACTCCTACATTGAGAGTTCATAAAGCTCATCCTCAAAGCAACATTATTGGATCACCCTCTTCAGGAGTGGTTACAAGAAACAAAGTTAAGGGTCTTTCTAAGCAACATACTGCTTTACTTAGCTTTGTTTACTAACAAAACAGGATGAATCATAAGGATCAACAAACATGCCTGTTTGCTTGTTTTCTATCTTAAGAAGAACCCAAGAAGGTAGCTCAAGCTTTAGCTGATGAAAGTTGGGTTGAAGCCATGCAAGAGGAGCTTCTACAATTCAAGCTTCAAGAAGTCTGGGTATTATGTGATCTACCAGATGGCAAAAGAGTCATTGGTACAAGATAGGTTTTCAGAATCAAAAGAGATGAAAGAGGGAATGTTATCAAAAATAAAGCTAGATTGGTTGCACAAGGATATCGCCAAGAAGAAGGAGTGGATTATGATGAAGTGTTTGCTCCTGTTGCAAGGATAGAGGCAATAAGGTTATTTCTTGCCTTTGCATCATATATGGGATTTCCTGTCTACCAAATGGATGTCAAAAGTGCTTTCCTTTATGGCACAATTTCTGAGGAAGTTTATGTCAAACAACCTCCTGGATTTGAAGATCCTGCACATCCAAACAAATTCTACAAGGTGATCAAGGCACTGTATAGCCTTCATCAAGCTCCCAGAGCTTGGTATGAGAGACTCTCAAATTTTCTATTACAACATGGTTATAGGAGAGGAGCAATTGATAAGACTTTGTTTATCAAAAGGGATAAGAAAGACATTATGTTAGTTCAAGTCTATGTGGATGATATTATCTTTGGAGCCACAAAGAAGTCTATGGTGAAAGAATTTGAAGAACTTACGCAAAAGGAGTTTCAAATGAGTTCTATGGGTGAATTAACTTTCTTTTTGGGGCTTCAAGTTAGACAAACAAGAGATGGAATCTTCATTAACCAAGAAAAGTATGTTGCAAACATACTTAAAAGATTTGACCTTCCAAATCTCAGGCCTGCCACCACACCCATTGATAACAATAAACCATTAGGCAAGGATGAAGATGGACAAGCTGTGGATGTCACGCTTTATAGATCTATGATTGGTTGTCTTATGTACTTAACTGCATCAAGACCTGACATCATGTTTGCTGTTTGCTTGTGTGCAAGATATCAGGTTACACCCAAGATTTTACATATGTATGCAGTCAAGAGGATCTTTCGATATCTCAAGCATCAACCAAAGTTAGGATTATGGTATCCTAAGGAGTCACCTTTTCACTTGGAAGCTTTTTCAGATAGTGATTATGCAGGAGATAATTATGACAGAAGATCAACCACAGGAGGATGTCAATATCTTGGAAGAAGATTAGTCTCCTGGCAATGTAAAAAGCAAACAATTGCTACAACCTCCTCTACTAAAGCAGAATATGTTGCTGCTGCAAGCTGTTGTGGACAAGTTTTATGGATGCAAAATCAACTCTTGGATTATGGATTCAACTTCAAAAACACTCCTATCAACATTGATAATGAGAGTACCATCTGTATTGTGAAGAATCCAGTTTATCACTCCAAGACCAAGCATATTCAGATTAGGCATCACTTCATTCGGGATTGTTATGAGCACAGACTTATAAATGTGGTCAAGGTTCACACAGATGATAATGTAGTTGATCTACTCACAAAGGGATTTGATGTTTCAAGATTCAACCACTTAGTTGTGAGCATTGGGATGATTAACTACTAGGCTACATTTTAGGGGAGGCTTTAGTATTGGTTAGTATACTTTCTTTTAGTTCTTAATGAAAGTATTGGTTTTTAGTAGTTTAGTTTAGCCCATATGTTGTATTTGAGGGGAGGCAACATAGTTATTAGTTAGAACTTATGTATGAACCATTTATAATTTCTTGGTTTAAGTTTGAAGTGTTGATTGTGGATAAGAAGATGGAACGTACTGCTTTGTTGCTTAACGTACTGGCTTAGCAAAGTACTGCTTCAACGTACTACTTATGTGGACGTACTGTTCCAACGGTCAAAAAAATGTGGGGCTACGGTTAATTAATTCCTTACGGCGGAGATAATAAGTCCATCAAAACGGTAACTTTATTATTTTGAGTTTGATTTGTTTCCATCCTATTTAAAGAAACTCTCACCTATTCCCCGCCTTTTAACTTAATTCGAGATCCCTCATTCACTCTTCCACCACAATCTTTTTAACGAAACACACACTCAAAGCGAATTCTTCTCTACGACTCATCATGGCTAATCGATTCACAGTTAGCAAACACAACATGATCGCTAATTTAGACAAGACAGGGGATAATGTTGATTTTAATGCGATCATCGATTTCTTGACTGGGTCTTCCATCAACTACTCTATTTTAGTTGATCCTGATGTTATTGGTCCATGGATACAAGAATTTTGGGCTACTGCAACGGTTGAAGATGATTCTTTAATTAGGGCTACGGTTGCTGGACGAACTATTCGGATTTCTGAAGCCACAGTTAGGGATATTTTGATGTTTAATGATGAAGGAGGGGCTGTTCGTTTTGACAAACAAGTGCTTTGGGAAACTTTAAGCGATATAGGCTATGAGGGAGATCTTACAAAACTTACTTTTCAAAAGCCTTTGTTTTGTTCCCATTGGAAGTACCTAATTCATGTCTTACTTCACTGCTTAAGTCCCAAGAGTACTTCTTTTGATCAATTTGGTCAAAATATTGCATCTGCTTTAGTGGGTTTGGCTACCGATCAACGATTCAACTTTTCAAGACTCATTCTTGATGGTATGCTTTCACACATAGCTAATGGTACACCATTCTTAATGTATAAGTTGTCGTATTCTTGTCTTGCGGATGTTAACCTCAGTTTTAATGTCAACTCCACAAGTTTTAATTTTTATTAAGAGTATCAATAACAACACACACCTTAACGCTATTATGGGAGTTGAAAGATAATGAGAGCAAGAGCAAGAGACTCGAATCACTAAAGAGTTGGAACGTATTATCTAAGTATGTCTAACATATTTTAATACTACTACCCGAAGTGTGTTATTCCACTACCATGGGGAGACCAGTTGTCAACCACATCTTATTGATTAATTCCATAAAATAAGCTCAGGCAATTCAAGCAAGAAGACAGAGACTGGATAATATGACATAAGAGGGTTAGTCTAAAAGTAAGTGATGGCTCACTGTGTTATAATTAAAGCTTTAATTTCAAAGATTAGAACTTTGTTTCCACTAGTTCACACTATCATTATGGGTGAACCCTTCAGAGAAGATTATGTCCTAAAAGTTATTCCTCAAAGAATCAATTAAGAACAACTCATTCCAATTGGGAAAGACATTTGTGAAGATGCAGTAAAAGATGCGAATGGATCACTAATACACACCAAATATTTCAAGAAACTCTAAAAGTGATAAACAAGACAATCAATTTAAAACTTTGAATTAATGTGAAAGCGAGTTTTAAGGAGCTGGGGGAAATACTTCCGTACTGCCACATTTATACATTACACCAAATCTTTGGATTTTGAATAAGTTTGCCTTCAATCAATTAAGAGAAAACCTACTTAAAAGTAGAAGACGATGTTATAGCCTTACTACAGTGATGAAAATCTGACATTTGATTAATTGTGCAAGTCAAAGAGCATTTGTACTATTGCACTCTTTTCTCATACTCGGTATAGGGGATTCAAAAGATTAAAGTAGGGTCTTGGTAGAAAAGGGAAAGTAAGTTCTTCCAGTCTAGGAAATGCGTTGCCAAGTGAGAATGCAGCGCATTGAACTAAACTATGATGGGTCAAGAATTATAACTAAATCAGAATTTACTACCATCTTATCCAAAATTGCGTGTATACTATATTATGTATGGGGATTGATACTCTTTATCTTTTGTATCTGTTGAAAGCTTGATGAAGAGCTGGCGATTTTGGACTATTATGGAGCAAAACTAGCTAAAGGAATGACTGATGCAGTCAGTCAAACTTCCATATGCCGTATCTCCATCATTAAGTGCCCATCACTGCTAAGATCTCACCAAACGATACCTAAGATACAAAAGAAACAAAATGAAGTACCCCAAACTTCTCGTGTACAATATTTGAAAATAATCTACCCCCGCAATTAGAGTAATTGGATGTAATACAAGATGGCACATTACTCAGACAAACAAAATATCCCCCCACTTGACACTTTATTATCCCCAAGAAAAACCTAAGAATTCATCAAGTTATGAGAAATGTAACCAACAAGATCGTGTAGAATTATATTTTAAATTATTAAGTATTTTGTTTTATTTGTTATAAACTTTAACTTCACAACGATTTCAGTAAGTAATAAAATAAGTTGATCTAAAATGCTATAATTAAAGTTTAAATGTCATTCGGACTATTTATTAAAGCTTGAATAACCTCTGTCGCACTAAAGCTTAGATACGAGTCGCCAGTCTCTGCTAGGCTGTTTATTAATTAGCCTATGTATTCTATTCAGAAAATAGGAAAAATCAAAATATCATAATCGTAATCATAACGATACTTGCATGCTCGAAAGTTAAACCACGAATAGGACTAAAATCTAGGTTCCAACTTACCATCATATAATATAGCAAAAAACAAATGACAAATATATCATAAACATAGCCCAATCATGACTACGATAACTTAGATTGTGCTACTTGCTAATTCAATGCTATTGGTTTAGTTTATTTAAAGAACCAATATCGTGTCATTAGGCTAACCCCTTTGGTAGATTAATTGTTAGCTAATAATAATTAAAATACATAAAAACTAATAATATTAAATCTAGTGATGGGACACTCACTACCATACATCATAATACGGGTACACTGTCTAATTTGAATAATCCGCTAAATATAAATAACAACTTTTAGGCTTAAAACTGAAAACCCCAACGAACATCATCGGCATCAAGTTTTTGGGCCCTTGCCGGAATGCCAATTGTATTATCTAATTGATTAGTATTTAATTTAACAATGTTGTATCAACCGCAACTGTGTGATAATTAGTTAATTTGATTTACATATTATTATTTGCATTTTTTTTTCTTTGTGTGTTATTTGTTTCTTTATTTTTTTATTTTTTTTTTTTTTTTTTTTTTTTTGTATTTTTGTTTTGTTTGTTGTACTAGCTATAAACGATACGGGCACATTTTTACAGATACGGCTATTCTTTAATTTTTATACATTATACTTAGAAATAACGGTAATAGTGAAAGTAGTAAACACAACGAAAAATAAACTCAAAGATATACAATATTTACTTTCACTCCAATTGCATTGTGCAATTTCCCGACCTAACCATAGATAATGAATTACCCACGCGAACACAGGTAATGTAAGGAAACACACTCTGCCTATAGCAATTAACCAACCACGGATTCTAATCTACAGGGTAGGCTAAGGTTTAAGGTGTAACGAAACATTTTAAACATAGGTGTAAGAAACGAAAGGAATGGCTCTGAGTGTTTTTCTAGGGGTATCTTACTCTAAAAATGAGAGTAACAAAAGGTTTTATACGGGGGTTAACTAACCAGTGTAGTTAGTCAATAACACATAACATATAAAGGCTATTTGGTGTAATCCTAGAATTTTACCAAGTTAGACAAGTCATTCCAATTATATAAATAATACTCATTATGGTGGTCTCGAATAGTATACAAGCCAAGTTCTAAAGTTTACAAGTCACCGGCACACTCATAGATTTGTGAATTTTGAAAAATCACAATTTTTGAAAATAATGTCATGTGTGCAGTTATGTAACTTAGATCTTAAACAAAAACATGCTAAAAAAAATTTTAAGTTTGATATATTAAGCACATTTTAAGCATAATTTTTGAAAAAGTAGGACAAGTAAGTGTTAAGTGTTCTAATTCTCCAATCCCCCCACTTAAGTTAAACAACGTCCTCGTTGTTTGTATAAAAGGTTAAAAACTGGAAAATAAAAGAATTAGAACGGAAAAACTCCCCTGAGATTTGCTCGGTATGATCCTCCATTAGTATAAGAGCAAAAATCAACTTCCATGTGGATTAGAACGTTAAAGCTTCATACTTGATGTATCCACAGGAAATCCAGGAAACTATAATACCACCAACACTTTAAAACACACCTAAGATAAGAAAGGTTCAAACTTGCATAATACATTAGTAGTTAGGAAAAATAAAACTTAAAAAATTAAAACTGAAAATCATCAGGTCAGTCGATGCGCCGTATATTATTGAAGAAGATACGCCGTATCGAGCCTGGAATAATACGGATCAGAATAAAGATGCGCCGCATCCTTAACCAGGGATGCGCCGCATTAAAATAAACTGATAAATAGTTTTAAAGTCGAAAATAAAAATGCAGAAAAATAAAATAAGATATGACCATTGCAGAGGATGCGTCGCATCTCAGAATTGAGATGCGCCGTATCTTCGTGCGGCCTGGACTGACTCGACACAGAAAACAGAATAATAAAAGATAAATCCGGGTTGTCTCCCGGTAAGCACTTGTCTTTATTCCAGAGTCTTCAAGTTAGACTCACGTTCAGCTCTTCATTCCAATATGTCGGGTTCAAACTCCACCACCTCATTCTCATTATCCTCGATCCTATTATCAAAGTATTTCTTCACACGTTGCCCGTTCACTTTGAATATATAACCATTTTTATCGCATATTTCAATAGTTCCATATGGATGCACTTTCTTGACAACGAATGGTCCCGTCCATCTTGATTTAAGTTTACCAGGATACATCTTTAATCTGGAATTAAATAGTAGCACTTTCTCTCCAATAGCAAACGTTTTATCCCCACGTAACCTCGAGTCATGCCATCTTTTAGTTCTTTCTTTGTAGATCTTAGTATTTTTGTAGGCCTCATCTCTTAGTTCATAGAGTTCATTAAGTTCCATGAAACGGTTCTTCGTTGCAGCTTCCATGTCCATATTACAATTTGTCAAAGCCCAATATGCACTTTGTTCAATTTCGACCGGTAGGTGGCATGCTTTTCCGTATACAAGACGAAATGGAGTGCATCCCGTTGGTGTCTTATAGGCTGTACGGAATGCCCATAAAGCATCATTTAACTTGTCAGACCACCCTTTAGGATTATACCCAGTCGTTTTTTCAAGAATTCGTTTTATAGCTCTATTGGTTACTTCAGTTTGACCATTTGATTGAGGATGGTATGCGGTGGAAACCCTATGATATACTCCATATTTTTGCAAGGCTTTTCCCAGATGGTGATTACAAAAGTGCGTTCCCCTATCACTAATTAATGCTTTAGGAATTCCAAATCTAGAGAACAAATTTTGCAAAAATTTAAGTACTACCTTGCTGTCGTTTGTTGGAGATGCTTGCGCTTCGACCCATTTTGATACGTAATCAACAGCAACTAAAATATATTTATTACCTTTAGATTCAGGAAACGGTCCCATGAAGTCTAATCCCCATATGTCGAAAACTTCACATACATGGATATAGTTTTGCGGCATTTCGTTTCTTGATGTAATATTCCCAGATCGTTGACACGCATCACATCCTTTTATATAATCTTTCGCATCCTCCAACATAGTGGGCCAATAAAATCCCGCGTCAAGGATTTTTCTTCTTGTGACGACTGCACCGTGATGCCCCCCCGTTGGCCCTGAATGGCAATGTGCCAATATTGCAGGAATGTCATCACCATCTACGCATCTTCGTATAATATTGTCAGGACATAATTTAAAGGCATAAGGTTCATCCCAAATATACTCGCTAGAGCGAGTTATAAACCTCCTTTTCTCGTCGGATGTTAGCCCTTTTGGAATTTCATTTGCAACAATAAAGTTTATAAAATCGGCGTACCATGGTCCATTATTATTGCTCTTTACTCCTACCATCATAAGGTGTTCATCAGGGAAGTCATCAGCTATTTCCCTTTCGTCAAGCTCCTCCATATCAGGGTTTTCAAGTCTAGATAAGTGGTCAGCAGCTAGATTTTCGGCACCCTTTTTATCTTTAATTTCAATATCGAATCCTTGGAGCAATAAAACCCACCTAATAAGCCTTGGCTTGGCATCCTGTTTGTTGAACAAATACTTCAAAGCAAAATGGTCAGTGTAAACCATAGTTTTTGACAATATAAGATACGATCTAAATTTATCGAATGCAAAAACTACTGCTAAAAGTTCTTTTTCCGTGGTGGTGTAGTGTTCTTGGGCATTATTCAATGTTTTGCTAGCATAATAAAATTGGCTTAAATTTCTTATCTATCTTTTGGCCAAGTACGGCTCCAACAGCATAATCACTAGCATCACACATTAGTTCAAAAGGCAGATTCCAATCCGGCGAAATTATAATGGTGCAGAAGTTAGTTTTTCTTTAAGTATATTAAATGCCTTTTTGCAATCTTCAGAAAAATCAAACTTTGCATCCTTTAGCAATAATTGGGTCATAGGCCTAGATATTTTTGAAAAATCCTTTATGAATCTACGATAAAATCCACGTGCCCTAAAAAACTTCTAACACCTTTTACGTTAGTGGGGTAAGGTAGTTTAGCAATTACATCAATTTTAGCTTTATCGACTTCTATACCTTTCCCAGAAATCTTATGTCCTAACACAATTCCCTCTCTAACCATAAAGTGACATTTTTCCCAATTAAGAACAAGGTTAGTTTCTTCACACCTAGCAAGCATTTTATCAAGTTTAAAGAGACAATCACTAAATGAGTTACCGAACACCGAGAAGTCGTCCATGAAGACTTCCATAAAGTCTTCTACCATATCATGGAAGATAGCCGTCATACAACGTTGGAAAGTAGCAGGGGCGTTGCATAGTCCGAACGGCATTCTCCTATAAGCGAAGGTTCCATAAGGGCAGGTGAAAGTCGTCTTCTCTTGATCCTCGGGGGCAATGGGTATTTGGAAGAAACCTGAAAAACCATCCAAAAAACAATAATAATCATATCCTGATAGTCTTTCTAACATTTGATCAATAAATGGAAGAGGGAAGTGATCTTTTCGCGTAGCATCATTGAGTTTGCGGTAGTCAATGCAAACTCTCCATCCGGTAACAGTTCTTGAAGGGATTAGCTCATTGTCGTCATTGAGTACTACCGTCATTCCTCCCTTTTTTGGTACAACGTGGATAGGACTGACCCACGAGCTGTCGGAAATTGGGTAGATAAGTCCGGAGTCAAGTAACTTTACGATTTCATTTTTTACCACATCTTGGACTTTTGGATTCAAACGCCTTTGAGGTTGGATAGTTGGTTTGAATTCATCCTCCATAAGGATTTTATGTGTACAAAATGACGGGCTAATTCCCTTAATATCAGACATACTCCACGCTAATGCTCCTCTTCGTTTATATAATACCTGCAAAAGAGACTCTTTTTCTTTTGGCGTTAAGTCAGATGCAATAATAACGGGTGAATTAGTATTTCCGTTTAAATAAGCATATTCTAAAGTAGAAGGAAGATCCTTAAGCACAGGTTTAACATTATCAATTTCAGTAGCACTAGCGGAATAAACCTGTTCTTTAATTATATCGCTGCTGTCATCGGATAGATGCGCCGCATCGAGGTTTTCGATGCGCCGCATCGCGTTACATACAGCAGAATCAGCAGCAAAATTATAATCAATAGTATTCTCATCAACTTGATCTTCTATAGCAATTGTGTTTTCTAAATTTTTAAGCAGAAAAGAATCAAGCAAATTATTTTTTAACAATCTCTGAGTAAATTGATTAATCGTGTCATCAGAAACATCGACGTTATAGCATTCATCATCATCGGAATTATCTTTACTCATAGATTGTTCCATGTTAAACTCAACCTCATCTTTTCCTATGGTAAGAGTTATTTTTCTATTAAAAACATCAATCATGGCCCTAGCAGTGGCTAAAAATGGTCTTCCTAATATTATAGGAGTTCTAGAATTTTCAGGCATATCAAGGATAACGAAGTCGATAGGTAATTCAAATTTATCAACTTTTATTAATATATTTTCCGCTATTCCTAATGGGTATTGTATGGACCTATCAGCTAGTTCTAAGCACATCCTAGTAGGTTTTGGTTCACCAAGACCTAATTTATCATACATAGAAGAGGGCATAAGACTTATACTAGCTCCTAGGTCGGCTAAAGCATTTTCAATATGCAAATTTTTAATTTGACAAGGAATAGTGAAACTCCCTGGATCTTTTTCTTTTGATGGAAGGTTGTTGAGCAATGCCGCTGAGCTTCTTTTCCCCATTGTTATGGTGCAAGCCTCTTCGAGTTTAGACTTATTTGTAAGCAAGCTTTTCAGATATTTAGCATATTTCGGCATTTGCACTAGGGCTTCCATAAATGGTATGCTTAGCTGCAGCTGCTTGAGATTCTCCAGGAACTTCTTTTGATAGGCATCTTCTTTCTCTTTCTTTACCCTATGTGGGAAGGGTGGTGTTGATCGTTTAGGTTCAACAGAAGGTTCTCTTCTAATTACAGGTTCTGGATCAGTCTCATTTGGTTGCTCTTGCTCAGTGGTAAAGATTCAGGGAAATTTTGTTTTATACTGTTATCCTCGGGTGTTTTCTCCGATTTGAAAGGTTGACTTTCCGCCTCTAGTTGTAATTCCTTTCAGATCGTGCCTTACCAAAAGAACCTTATTAAGTACTGTTGACAATTGGTGCACTTCAATTGCCAAACCCTTGATCAAATTGTTTTGTTCCTTTAGTAATAGCTCATGACTGCCTTTGAATTCGGTGATAAAGTTCCTTGCCTCATGATATTCTTGTTCATTGGTTTGAGCGATTAGTAGTGCAAACTCTTCCATAGTAAGGTTTCTTTGGGGTCTTCCGAACCAGTTTGGGAAAATATCGAATATTGATCCTGAAAATTAAGAACAAGAAGATTTCAAAGTAAAAGCTTCCAAGTATAAGGGTAAGTCAGAATATTTTCCGTTCGGAAATTAGAAAAGAATAAGAGTTGCTGATATCTGCAGACGATGCGCCGTATCCAAAAAGTTGGATACCCGTATCTTATAATCGTCAAAATTTAATCAGACTTTATTCAGAAAATAGATACGCCGCTTTAGAATTTAAGAATGCGTCGTATCGAATTAATTAATCAAAAATCAACTTATCTAATTAAAATTAAATGCGTCGTATTAACGAAAGTTAATGCGCCGTATTTCGTTACGTTTAAAAATAAGAGATTTTTGATTCAGTAAGATGCGCCGTATCGACAGAGATCGATACGCCGTATCTGTTTAATAATTCGCAAACTGTTTTTAATTAAAATAATAGATACGCCGTATCTTCAAAAGAAGATGCGTCGTATGGCGTTAATGTTTTAGAAAATTTTTTTATCAAAAACAGATACGCCGTATCTGCAAAAGCAGATGCGTCGTATTACTTTATCGCTTAGAAAAATTTTCTTGTTAAAAACAGATACGCCGTATCTTGGGGAAAAGATGCGTCGTATCGAATTAATTAAACGCGTTGTATTAAAAAAAAATTAAACGCAATACGCCGTATCTGAGAGATCAGATGCGCCGTATCGTTTGATTTAGCACAGTACAACGATAGCAGAACAGAAAAATAAAAAAAAATAAAAACAAAAATTAAACACACACAAACGAAAATAAACACACAAAAATAAAAGAAAATAATTAACACACAATACAACAAATATGCAAAATAGTACAATGATGCAATTAATCTAATAAAAAGAAAAACCTAATTAAAATACTAATCAAATTAACAGATAATAACAATTCACTCCCCGGCAACGGCGCCAAAAACTTGATGCGCGTGATGTGTCGTTGCGGTTTAGCAGTTTTAATGCCTACTCAAGTTTTAAATTTATATTTAGCCGACTTATCAATAACACACACACTTAACGAGCAGTGTACCCGGTCAGTATGAAGATAATGGTAAGTAGAGTGTCGATCACTAAGAGTGGAACGTATTATCTAGTTATTCTAATCAGTATTTTAATATCCTAACGCAAGGGGGTTTCAGCCTGAGAGACTGGCACAGTTTTGTTTGCAATTAAATAATAAAAATAAACCAATAGGTACGAATCAGCAAGTAGCACACACGTACACAGATAGATACTCGAGACAATAAGAGGGCTGTCCTTATAATTAAGTAGATTGTCACTTGTTTTATTGATAGCTTTATATGAAGTGTATGTAGTTAACCCTTTCTCGTTGGTCCTATTCTTATCGGCGAGTAAACCCTTAATGATTACTTATGTCTAAAAGTTATTCCTAAGTGATCAATTTAGAAACAACCGTGGGAGCCACATCTTGTCCCGCAGTCAAATGCCCGCAAGCCACTAATAAACACAGAGGTTATCAATGCACTAATAAGTAGTAACCAAAGACATCAACATATAAACTTTAATTAATGAGAAAGCAGTTTTAAGGGAGTGCAATCTTTCCGTTGCCACATTACACAAGCCACCAATCTTGATGAATTAAAGTTTGCTAAAACAATAAAACAAAACTACTTAATGAATTAAATACATGCAGCACCTTCTTACAGCTCTTGTATCTTAGATTTGGGTGTGTCTTGTGCTGCCTCCTTGACTGAATTCGTCCTTTTGCTCTGCTGTCCGAACTTCGGTTTTAGGGTTTCGAACTCTTAAATTCGTCTGGTCTACGGGGTATTTATAGTTTCTGTCTGAGGAAGATGCGGCGCATCTACTAAGTAGATGCGGCGCATGTACTTAACTTCGCGTGGGGTCCAAGATTATAATATTCAGGAATATTCGTACACCGCCAGAAGATGCGGCGTAACTCTTTATTAGGATGCGGCGCATGTCCTCTTGTATCTTGGATCGTATCTGGTGATATCTTGATAGAGATGCGGCGCATGTTGATAGTGAGATGCGGCGCATCTGGAGCAGAATTGACTTGATCTTGTCCATGTCAGTAGACTTCCACTTTATGCACGTTTTGCTCCATAATTAGTCCATAATCGCTAAGTTTCACCAAATGCTTGTTTTTACCTGAGAATTACAAAAGTAAACAATTAAGTATCAATCCTCATTTCATAATATAGTAAAACAAGTCAAATTATTAGGATAAATGATAGTAATAAAATGTACTTATTTGAGTTCATCAATGTATCCAAGGTTTGTTCAGTTATTCTTGAACAATCAACTTGAGGATGTCCCTAAACCTCAAAGTTTTTTACCCACTGTCAAACTTCCACCAAAGGTGTTTACTTTTTTATCTAAAAAGAGTATCAAGTTTTCTGGAACAAACACACCTTTGACTGCTCATATATTGGGAGTTGCACAAGTAGTTAGAGCTGCAGAGCAAGAGCAAGAAGCAAACTCTGAATCAGCAAGTCAAGAGTCTCCAGTTTCAAGAGAAGATAGTGTTCCTCAACCTACTGCTTCTCAACATACTGCTTCTCCACATACTACTACTCGGGAAGATGCTGCTCCTATGTCCATTCCTATCCATGAGGAGTCAGACCAAGGTATGAATCAACCACCATCTCCTATTGATTATACTTCCATAAATATGTCTCAGCAATTTGAAGAAGAAGAGGCAGAGATGGATAATTATGCTTTAACAAGGGAGTTACGGATGCTGAAAAAGGAGAGTGAGGCTCAAGCTACTCGGATAGTCAAATTAAAGACTAAATTTCAAAGATTGAAGAAGTTTGTTTGGCCACTAGTTCAACACCATCGATTATGGGTGAAGTCTCAGAAGAAGAGTGGTCAGATACCTAAGACGTCTTCTCACTCAAAGAAGCAAAAGTCCAAGAAGCAATCTTCATTCCAATTGGGGAGGAATTTAGAGAATTTGAATGAAGATGCTGGATTTAATCAAGATGCTGGATTTATGGATGACACTCAGATGACACCACCTGAAAATATTCCTCAAGAAACTGCTGAGAGGAAGAGTGATGAAACAGAGCAAATCAATTTGGAAGAAGCTGCTGTTGAAGTAAGAAGTGGTGATACTGAGGAAGTAAATTTGGAAGGAGCTGAGGCTGAAAGTACTGCTCAACAAGGTACTGAGAGGCAATTTATAATTACACCTAGAACTTTGGATTTTGAAGAAGATATTGGTCCTTCAAGTCAAGTTCAAGAGGAAGTTGGCCCTTCTAAACCAGCTCAGGAAGAAGATGTTATAGCTCATACTAACAGTGATGATGAAACAATTGCTGACATTATGATTAATATGTCAAGTCAAAGAGGCATCAGTATTCATGAGGTTGAACAACAACATCATATTTCTTCTCAACCTACTCAGGAGATAGATCCAAAAGATAAAGGTAAAGGGATCTTGGTAGAAAAGAAGAAGAAGAAGTTGACATTGGCACAGTTAAGAGAAATTCAGATTGCCAAAGGTGAGGAAGTAGCTAGACTATTGCAAGCTAAGATAGATGCTGAAGAATTGATGAACTCAAATAAGTACATTTTATTACCATCATTTATCCTATTAATTTGACTTGTTTTACTATATTATGTATGAGGATTGATACTTAATCGTTTACTTTTGTAATTCTCAGTTGAAAACAAGCATTTGGTGAAACTTGGCGATTTTGGACTAATTATGGAGCAAAACATGCATAAAGTGAAGAGTCTACTGAAATGGACAAGATCAAGTCAAATCTGCTCCAGATGCGCCGCATCTCACTCATTACATGCGCCGCATCACTATCAAGATCTCACCAGATACGATCCAAGATACAAGAGGACATGCGCCGCATCCAAAGATGAAGATACGCCGCATCTTCTGGCGGTGTACGAATATTCCTGAATATTATAATCTTGGACCCCACGCGAAGTTAAGTACATGTGCCGCATCTACTTACAAGATGCGCCGCATCTCACCCTCAGACAGAAACTATAAATACCCCAAGACCAGACGAATTTCGTACGACATATATTATAACCAAAGACCGAAGACCAGAAACCTAGGACGAATTCAGTCAAGGTAGCAGCACAAGACACACCCAAATCAAAGATACAAGAGCTGTAAGAAGGTGCTGCATGTGTTTAATTCATTAAGTAGTTTTGTTTTATTGTGTTAGTAAACTTTAATTCATCAAGATTGGTGGCTTGTGTAATGTGACAACGGAAAGATTGCACTCCCTTAAAACTGCTTTCTCATTAATTAAAGTTTATATGTTGATGTCTTTGGTGACTTTTATTAGTGCATTGATAACCTCTGTGTCTAGCTGAGCGTTGATCGGTCGCCATGCCTCTGCCCTCGCCTGTTTATTAGATGCCTATGTATTCTATGGTCTGTAGAAAAGTAGGAGAAAGATAAACGGGATAGTCATAAGTAATCATTAAGGGTTTACTCGCCGATAAGATTAGAACCAACGAGAAAGGACTTAATCTCGGTGCGTTGCATCGAACTATACACTTCATATAACACTAGCAATAAAACAAGTGACAAACTACTTATCATAAGGACAGCCCTCTTATTGTCTCGAGTATTTATCTGTGTACGTGTGTGCTACTTGCTGATTCGTGCCTATTGGTTTAGTTTATTATTTAATTGCAACCAAATCGTGTCAGTCTCTCAGGCTGAACCCCCTTGCGTTAGATTAGATTGTATAGCTAACTTAATATATTAAAATACTGATTAGAATAACTAGATAATACGTTCCACTCTTAGTGATCGACACTCTACTTACCATTATATTCATACTGACCGGGTACACTGCTCGTTAAGTGTGTGTGTTATTGATAAGTCGGCTAAATATAAATTTAAAACTTGATTAGGCATTAAAACTGCTAAACCGCAACGACACATCACGCGCATCAAGTTTTTGGCGCCGTTGCCGGGGAGTGAATTGTTATTATCTGTTAATTTGATTAGTATTTTAATTAGGTCTTTAATTTTTATCTAACCGCTAACTGTGTTGTATATTAGGTTAATTTGCATTCATTGTATTATTTGCATATTTTTTTGTTTTGTGTGTTATTTGTTTGCTTTTATTTGTGTTTATTTTGGTTTGTTTTTATTTGTTTTTATTTTTCGTATTTTCTGTGTTCTGTTATCGTTGTACTGAGCTTATTCAAACGATACGGCGCATCTATTTTTGTAGATACGGCGTATTGCGTTTAATTTTTATAAAATATAACGCGTTTAATTAATTCGATACGACGCATCTTTCCTCAAGATACGACGTATCTGTTTTTAATAAGAAATTTTTTCTAAACGTTAACGCGATACGACGCATCTGCCTTAGCAGATACGGCGTATCTATTATTTTAATTAAAAACAGTTTTCGAATTATTAAACAGATACGACGCATCGATTTTGTCGATACGGCGTATCTTCTGATAATCAAAAATCTTATATTTTGAAACGTAACGAAGTAACGGCGTATTAGTTTTTGCTGATACGGCGCATTAAAATTTTTTATAAGTATAACTGATTTTTGATTATTTAAACATACGGCGCATTTGATTTATCGAGCGCGGCGTATTGCTTTTCTGAATAAAAGTCTGATTTATTTTTAACATATTAAGATACGGCGTATCCCATTTATAGGATACGGCGCATCAACAGCAGATATCAGCAGCTTTTATTTTACTTTGATCGTTTCACCCTTCTTTTGCACGAGTAAGCTTTATTTCAGGAAGATGGACGATCCGGATATTACAATGGAAGAATATATCAGATTTGAAGAGGAAAGAGCCTTGAGCAATAATGGGATCTACGATTGGAAAAGAGCAAGATATGGTGCACAAGTCATCATGGATAAAGAAACCACGATGGAAGAATACTTGTTATTGAAGCAGAAAAAGTCAGGGAGAGAAAGAAACAAATTGCCATTTCGACACACTTGGACTTTATCAAATGATGAAGATGAAGAAGAATCATACGATTTTGGTACAATTAGGTTTCCGGCAATAGTTATTGATGATGTTATTTCTCCGGAAGTTGCCCAAGATGAAGAAGAGTCACAAGTGTTTGATTTGAATGAAAATCCGGCAATTGTTTACAAAGAAGCTTATTCATCCGATAGTGCTTATAATGAAAATGAAGATGAAGGTGGGACAATGGTGTTTAGTGCTATTACTTGTGATTTTCCACCCGAGGTGGAAGATATACTCTCATCATATCAAAAACACCATGATAATATCCCCTCGGATGAAGATAATGAGTATTCTGATATTGAAGAGTTTGATGCTATTGCGTACGATAGCATACCGCAGTTACCACAACAAACGGAAGTATTTAGGTGCAGAACGGATTAGCCAGATTTTGACCCAACGAGGGATTTTGAAGAAATCTAGGATTACTTATTTAAGAATGAAATTCGGGACGATGCTGAAATTGCAAGACCACTTGTTGAAGATGGAGATTCAAATGATGAATTGGAGTCACTTACAACACAAAGTGGTACAAATTTATTTAATATTATTAATCCCGTTACTAATAATCTTGCTAGTTTTCCTAAACAGGTTGCAAAACAAAAGAATGATGAGGTCAAATTCGTTACACTACCTATTGAAGCACATGAAGCACCTGTGATCAACCCGTTTTTGGTGGAGCTCGAGGAAGAGTTTGGTGATGAGCTCTTAAACATTGCTATGATTGATGAAGATGATGATTTGGACCCTATGAAGGATATAGATGAACTCGAACTTTTACTTGCCAAAGACCCTTTCTCATCTCCTGCGGAAGTCAAGGGACGCCTTACTACCAAAGAGACTAACCAAGAAGAAAGGAGACTCATTTTTCCTCAACATACTACTCTTTCTGATGAAGTGGTCAAGTCATCCAATTTATCAACCAAACCGGGTAAGGATAGGAAAGATGAACATAAATTGCCAAGGTATGATCTTTATTTATTTCTTCCATCTTTACTAGCAAATTTACACTCTATTCGTGTTTATTGCTACTATCACCCGCACTTGATCCCAAGTGGGGGGAACAACACCCTATTACACAGTAAATAAGGGTGGAGTCAGGCTCGTGACTCGAACAAAAACAAGCGCTTCTTGGGAGGCAACCCATGCTTATCTTTTATTTTATTTTCTGATTTTGTATTGAGTCAGTCAGGCCCGCAGAGGATACGGCGCATCTCAATCCCAAGATGCGACGCATCTACTGCACTGGTCATATCTTACTTTATTTTTCTGCATTTTTTTTATTTTCGACTTTAAAACTTTTTATCAGTTTATTTTAAATGCGGCGCATCCCTGGTTAAGGATGCGGCGCATCTTCTATTCTGATCCGTAATTATTCCAGGCTCGATACGGCGTATCTTCTTCCATAAGATACGGCGCATCGACTGACCTGATGATTTTCATTTTTAATTTTTATGTTTTATTTTTTCCTAACTACTAATGTATTATGCAAGTTTGAACCTTTCTTACCTTAGGTGTGTTTTAAAGTGTTGGTGGTATTATAGATTCCTGCATTTCCTGTGGATACATGATTATGAAGCTTAAACGTTCCAATCCACAAGAAAGATGATTTTTGCTCTTATACTAATGGAGGATCATACCGAGCAAATCTCAGGGGAGTTTTTCTGTTCTAATTCTTTTATTTTCCAGTTTTTAACCTTTTATACAAACAACGAGGACGTTGTTTAACTTAAGTGGGGGGATTGGAGAATTAGAACAACTTAACACTTACTTGTCCTAAACTTTTTAAAATATGCTTAAAATGTGCTTAATATATAAAATTTAAAAATTTTAGCATGTTTTTGTTTAAGATCTAAGTTGCATAGCTGCACACATGACGTTATTTTCAAAAATTGTGATTTTTCAAAATTCACAAATCTATGAGTGTGCCGGTGACTTGTACACTTTAGAACTTGGCTTGTATACTATTCGAGACCACCATAATGAGTATTATTTATATAATTGGAATGACTTGTCTAAATTGGTAAATTTCTAGGATTACACCCAAATAGCCTTATATGTTTTGTGTTATTAGCTAACTACACTGGTTAGTTAACCCCCGTATAAACCCTTTTGTTATTCTCATTTTTAGAGTAAGATACCCCTAGAAAAACCCTCAGAGCCATTCCTTTCGTTTCTTACACCTATGTTTAAAATGTTTCGTTACACCCTTACACCTTAGCCTACCCTGTAGATTAGAATCCGTGGTTGGTTAATTGCTATAGGCAAAGTGTGTTTCCTTACATTACCTGTGTTCGCGTGCATAATTCATTATCTATGGTTAGGTCGGGAAATTGCACAATGCAATTGGAGTGAAAGTAAATATTGTATATCTATGAGTTTATTTTTCGTGTGTTTACTACTTTCACTATTACCGTTATTTCTGATGTATGAAAAGTATGGAAAAATTATCCAGAATTATCATTATAGTGATGTGGTGAAATTTTACACATCTTTGTTTAAAAAAAAAAAAAAAAAAAAAAAAAAAAAAAAAAAAAAAAAAAAAAAAAAAAACGAAAAAATGAGAAAAGAAAAAGAAAAAGAAGAGTTGGATGTTTGATTTTACCAACGATGTAAAGTTATGTAAGTGGTCGATATCACCACTAATTGTTGTACTATATATTTATGGATTGAAATGGGAGTTGGCAGTTATGGGAACGTCAACTAAGGTTTATTCTTTGATTAAGATCTTGTTGAGTATAATTCGTGTCTACCTAAAGCGTGTGTTTCAAGTGATTAAAGCGTGAGTTATTCAATGATATGAGTCTTATTCATGGGATGGTTGGGATAGTGATTAACCACACTTAGGATTTTAATCTATTTGTTTTGTTTATTTTTTATTTTACACCAATTTATATCCCAAAAATTATCCATACCCTTTACTATTCTTTATCCAACCAAACCTTTGATTTATTGAGATTAGGGATTTGAGCAATCTTAAGTATCGTAGTCGTGGATTCGGCTATGTATTTATGATTTTGTCGCCCTTTTTGATATATTATTATTGGTGAAGTTTGGACCTATCTTTAGCCTATTCGAGTTAAGGATTTGAGCAATTGCAAGTATCGTGTTCGTGGATTCGATCATGTATTTGTGATTTTGTCGCCTTTTCTGGAATTTGAGATCGATGGAGATTAAGAATAATTAACCTTTAAACCTCAAAACCCTTTTTACCGCTTTAGACTTGTTATTCCTTAGCTTTAGTGGTGGAGATGTGTATACTTGCCAAGCTTATGATAGAATATTCGTTGCGACTGGACAGTTAAACGATTAGATTTGCTTTTATCAGATTATTTTATTTTACTTCTAATTCGTTAAGTGTTTAGTTGTGTGATTATGATAAAACGAATACATGCTTAAATATAAAAATACATCCTAATGTCTTTTAGGATACATTTTCATAAGTTTTAATCTAAGGTTTACTTGGGGACAAGTAAAGTTCAAGTGGGGGGATATTTGATGAACTCAAATAAGTACATTTTATTACTATCATTTATCCTATTAATTTGACTTGTTTTACTATATTATGTATGAGGATTGATACTTAATCGTTTACTTTTGTAATTCTCAGTTGAAAACAAGCATTTGGTGAAACTTGGCGATTTTGGACTAATTATGGAGCAAAAAATGGACAAGATCAAGTCAAATCTGCTCCAGATGCGCCGCATCTCACTCATTACATGCGCCGCATCACTATCAAGATCTCACCAGATACGATCCAAGATACAAGAGGACATGCGCCGCATCCAAAGATGAAGATACGCCGCATCTTCTGGCGGTGTACGAATATTCCTGAATATTATAATCTTGGACCCCACGCGAAGTTAAGTACATGCGCCGCATCTACTTACAAGATGCGCCGCATCTCACCCTCAGACAGAAACTATAAATACCCCAAGACCAGACGAATTTCGTACGACATATATTATAACCGAAGACCGAAGACCAGAAACCTAGGACGAATTCAGTCAAGGTAGCAGCACAAGACACACCCAAATCAAAGATACAAGAGTTGTAAGAAGGTGCTGCATATGTTTAATTCATTAAGTAGTTTTGTTTTATTGTGTTAGTAAACTTTAATTCATCAAGATTGGTGGCTTGTGTAACGTGACAACGGAAAGGTTGCACTCCCTTAAAACTGCTTTCTCATTAATTAAAGTTTATATGTTGATGTCATTGGTGACTTTTATTAGTGCATTGATAACCTCTGTGGCTAGCTGAGCGTTGATCGGGTCGCCATGCCTCTGCCCTCGCCTGTTTATTAGATGCCTATGTATTCTATGGTCTGTAGAAAAGTAGGAGAAAGATAAACGGGATAGTCATAAGTAATCATTAAGGGTTTACTCGCCGATAAGATTAGAACCAACGAGAAAGGACTTAATCTCGGTGCGTTGCATCGAACTATACACTTCATATAACACTAGCAATAAAACAAGTGACAAACTACTTATCATAAGGACAGCCCTCTTATTGTCTCGAGTATTTATCTGTGTACGTGTGTGCTACTTGCTGATTCGTGCCTATTGGTTTAGTTTATTATTTAATTGCAACCAAATCGTGTCAGTCTCTCAGGCTGAACCCCCTTGCGTTAGATTAGATTGTATAGCTAACTTAATATATTAAAATACTGATTAGAATAACTAGATAATACGTTCCACTCTTAGTGATCGACACTCTACTTACCATTATATTCATACTGACCGGGTACACTGCTCGTTAAGTGTGTGTGTTATTGATAAGTCGGCTAAATATAAATTTAAAACTTGATTAGGCATTAAAACTGCTAAACCGCAACGACACATCACGCGCATCAAGAATCTAGGAAGCTTATTGTTCAATCACAAAGGCCAATTAGTAAAGCTAGAGAAAGGAATGATATGATGGCTTATCTGAAAGGTCAAGGATACACAGGTTTAGTCAGATTGACATATACAGAGATGAAGGATCTGTATGATGCTGTTAGGGAAGCTATAGAAAAGGATCTTGCAAGCATTATTTCGTTTGAAGATAACAAGCTTGAAGATAAAAGAAAGGAAAGAGCTGTTACAAGGAGCTCAAAGAGGAAAAGGACAACTGATGAACAGCCATCAAAGAAGTTCAAGTTCAAGGATGCATTTGAATTAAGAACAGACACAGTTGATGAGCTAAGGAATTATCTTAGAGTTGTTGACTTTGAACATCCAAAATTGAAAGAAGATGCTGATAAGAAGTCCAAGATATCTACTTTTTCAGTTGTAGAATCACAAGAAGGAGATTATCTGATCTTTCATAGACAAGATGGAAGTTTTAGAGTATTCAATTCGTTATGGGATATACTACATCTGATTGACAGAGATGATATGCTTCAGTTATATCTCCAAGTGCAAACTTACTTTGAGCATATTCCACCACAAGGAGTAGGTTTGATATTGTTAGGAGATCTCACAACCATCTAGGAGACAAAGGAAACAAAGGACAGTACTTTGTGGGAAAATCAAGATAACTAGGAGATTAACAGATGGAGATTCTTTGAATCAGTTGGAATACATGTTTTGGAGTTAGAGGATGGCACTATGATTCATATGCTAGCAGAACAGAGATATCCACTCACAAGAGATCTGATGATCAGAATGCTAGAGCATGGCATGGAAGTGGAACAAGAGAATGAAGTAACATTGATGGTCATAAAATTGTTCATCAAGTGGACAACTGAATCTGAAGATTAATGCATAACTACTGGTATGGTTTAATTATTATATAAATCTTTTGAAAAATAAGTACTTTCTTCAAAGTACTGCTAGTCAAACAGTACTTTCTCAAAGTACTGCTTGCAGCATGAAACCAGTAAAGTCTTTTGATAAAATCAGTAATTTTTGATAAGTGCAAAAACATTTTGAAGCATAAAGATTAAACAGCAACAAATGGTTTTGAAAGCAACAACATGGTGTTAGTACTTGTGCTACACAACAAATGGTAATCAACTCACCATGTTTAATAAACAAGAAAGAGTTTGACTCATCATGAGGGTACGGCTCTGATGTGATTATCAAATCCGTTTTTAGTTGACAATTTACTAAAAATTGTATGGTTTTCAACTCACCATATCTATGTTAGTGAAGAGTTGGCTAGCCCACAAGATAATGGCTTTGTGGTAAAGGCTGTGGAAAACCATTATATGGTAATTAGTTCACCATGGTAGTGATTGTACTAAAAGAACTAGCTAGTCCAAAAGCAAACGGCTATTTGGTAAAGACTACTCAAATCCGTTGATAGCTGATGATTTGCTAAAAATCATATGGTTATCAATGTACCATGGTTTTTCTAAACCTAAACATTGGCTACTCCAGAGTTAATGGCTTTGGTAAAGAGACATCAAAATCCATTAAATTTTCAATGATTCACCTCTCACAGGAGTTAACACACCTGGAAGCGATGAGAATAGTATGAAACTTTTAAGATCTGATGTACCTATTGCCAATATGATGCTGAGTTGCTGAAAAGATAAGTTGCTGAAAAGAATTGTTGCTGATGAAGATTGAAGATACTGATTGCATTGATGATGACAAAACAACAACGAGACAGATTTCAAAGATACAACCTTTCCTTGAAGATAAAGTGTTGAAGTTAAAGAAATACAAAGGAACTTGAAATCAAGCAAGTAGAATTCAAGTTAGGGGAGGATTGTTGGGCTATAAAGTTAAAGTACTGCTGGAATATCAAAGTACTGCTGGAAGTCAAAGTACTGCTAATCAAGTCAAAGTACTGTTGCTCGTTGAAGGACTGTTATGCAAAATTGTTTAAGGACTAATGTGTAATTCTAGAATGTTCGTATTAGATTAGAGTTATAATTAGAATTACTTGTCGTTCAAGTATTGTAAACCGACTAGGGTTTTCCTTGTGCCTATAAAAGGATCCCTAGGTTGGCATTAGAGATATGCGAACATATACGATTTTAGAGAGATAAGTTCATACGAATATTAGAAGCTTATTAGAGTATTAGTGATTAGAGTTTGTTAGTGAATCTGTGTAAGGGAGCAGGTTCAAGGTTTTAATAATATTCGAAGTTGTTTATTAATTCTTCTTAGCTTTGTTGAAGTAGATTCCGCATACTTAGCAAAGTATATCAGTGTTTCATCATTAATAGTTTTGAATTTATTCAAAGTTGTTAAACCTTAGACAAGCTACAAGTTAGTTTGGTTAGAGTATATCGATCCAACAGTAATGACAAGAGAGTCTTTGAGGTTCATGACCCTTTCAGATTCGCAGACTTTGGGATCTCAGAACTGGATGAACTGGGTCCACTAATTGAGAAGAAGCAAAATGTTGTTGTGCCAAACCTGATGAAATCCCTCAGTCTGAGGTATAAAAAGTTGGCTGCAACACCTCAGGAACTTGGCATTCCCTCTCTTCTTCCAGCTTCAGCCGAACAGCCTGCCCCTTCTCAGTCTTCTTCAAGAAAGAGAAAGAAGATTGAAGCAGAGCCTGAGATCAAGGTCCCTGGTCTGGACTGCAACAGAGCCCTCCTTGAAGGTGTTCCATTCAGTAGGAATGTGGTCATCGAACAACCTGAAAGAGGGTTGTTCTTCACTGATGAGTTCGGAGACGCAGCTTTCCAGAGGTGGATTGATACTGATCTATCAGGGATCAAGGCAATGATGGGTTTCCTCATGATGGCCTCTCCAATCAAGAGTCCTGAGAATGTGAGGTTTTGTCAAGATCTGAAAAGAAAAATCCGAGAGCACCCTGACCAACATGATCTGCAGTCAAAGAAGCCTAAGCTTGAAGCCCTTGGTATTAAGTTGAACTGATGAATCTGCCTGAATACCACCACTACCTTTTTGTACTTAGTTTTGATAGGACTTGTAATGATATTAATAAGATGATGTTTTTATTATTTCAGTGTCCTTATTTACATTCTAGTACATTCAGTATGAGTAGAAGTCATTAGCTCACTCATAACTGATCAAAACACTTAGGAATAATTTATATCCAAATAGGGGGAGATTGTTGGGTCCATCAGTACCCAAGAATACTTAAAACAAGATTTGGACACAAATTAACTAAGTGTAAATTAAACCGAGAACAATTCAAGTCACTGAGTGAACAGTCTCTCAGTGAGTCATCTTCAGGATGCTTAAGGCGAATTCAAGAAGAAGGATTCACTACTCAGGAAGGCGGTACTCCCTGAGTAGAACTTAAGCCAAAGAAGAAGATGATGGTTCAGTGAGTGTTGGACAAGAACTCACTGAACCCCAGTCTCCTCAACAACATTAAGTGATTGAAGACTGAAGAACTCAACGCCTGAAAGAAAGGCGGGAAGATCTGGGAAGAGTTTAAGATAAGATCAAATCTTATCTTGTCAGGAAGAAACTTTCCCTAAGACGGCTAAAAGTCATGGAGTGTCAGACCAACCATTCCTAAAGACTTTATAGTCCATTCCCATTGGTTCTTGGAAATGACAATTACTATTGTAATTGCCAGACACGCTTGCTTCAACAAGTTGCAGTTTTTTTAATCACTTTTACTCTTTTATACTTGTGTATAAATAGGTTCAAAAGGAGAGAAGTTGTGTGTGTTTTGTAAATTGAAAGCTTAGACTTTTACAAAGCAACTTCTCTCCTACAAAGAGTAACCAGTCCCTGAGATAGCTCAGTGAGGCATATTGTTACCACTCAAAGCAAAGCTTGAGTTTAGATAGGAGACACCACCATACCTTGTCTGTTCAATCCCAAGTGTTTATTCCGCAAAACACTTGGGTAATAGATTCTTTGATTCATTTCTAATAAGAATTTAAACGTTGAAAAATACTTATGTGTTTTTACTTTTACGTTTCATTAATCTGTTAGAATTAATCATAACATTGTATTAGTCATAAACACGAATAGATTAATTTTCTAGTTAACTCTAAACGTATTAAGGGAACAACAGTAGGTTGGAGTTTGGACGGTTCAAATAAATAAGTATGGGACACTTCTTCGTAAACCTGAGTGTTTCATTGTACACGTGCACATGGGATTAGCACGTGAGTAATCGGTGGAGTTGTGTGTCAGGTGAGGATCTCAATTGCCAGCTGCTTGCTTACACGTGCACTGCCAACTTTTAACCTTCACCACTCTAACTTGTCCATTATAATACCACGACTCCATTCGGGTTTTCTAAACGAGTTTTGCTATACCCTCCTAATTCACATTCTTACTTATCTTCCTATTCATACAAAAATATAACATGTGTTTCTCACTCGCTATCTTTTCTATTCAAAATCGTCAATTCTTCCACTTGTCAAAATCGTATGAGTAAGAAGATTAGGAGAAATACAGAGTAGGAGAAATATCATTTCTTCTTCTGTGCTATTCTCGTATCCTCGTCACATCATCCTTTTTTTTTTTCTTTTTTTTTTTTTTCTCTTCAGACTGTTCGTCAAACCCTCATGAGTAGCCATTAACATATACCTAAATTAATACAAATACCACACTAACATACATACATACATACATACATACATACACCTTCACCTTCATCCGGTGACCCGCGACCCGCTTTATATAGGTCTTTCAATGTATTGCTAGCTAATAAATCGAAAAGGCACAATGACATGATTATTCCAAGAAAAATGATTATGAAGCATGAGTTACATGAATATAAATTTGGGCAAGAACAAGAAATTGGTCATAAATGTCTGCTTTATATCTAGATTATTATTATTATTATTATTATTATTATTATTATTATTAGATTCATCTTGTGTGAACTATGAAGCCTGATAAGACGAATTAAAACCATATATACTAAATAGTGATATCTTTGTCTTGAAACGAACACATTAAGTAATGGCACCAACAATAATGATCAACTAATGTATATGTAGATTATGCAAAAAGACAAAGGATTGTTATCATATATTTTTCATTTGGAACTATACAGTGATACCCTATTAAAGTCTTTGGTGTGGTAATGACGAATAACACGTTATTTGTCTGTCATCTCAGCGCCACCTCATCAACTTCTCAATAAAACACCAAAAACTAAAATACAATACTCAACCAACAAAAAAACCAATAACGCTTTGTAAGTCCACAAAATACCTCACAAAAAAATACCCACTCACTCACATATAAATAAATAATTAAATACCAACGGCACATGTGATTGAAATGGCTAAAAGTTGAACGGCGGACGAATAACACAAGCCACTGCGCAACACAACGTGCCATTCATGCGTTGTTGGGTCAATGGCGGACGAACAACATGCCCACGCCGAGCTCTCTTACAGTGTTTTTGTTTCTATACCCTACAAACGATTTGATTTGTATATTAACAAAATCATTATCGGATTTGTTTTTATTGATTGTATCTTCTGATCATTGCAAATACAAAAGGGAGCCTCAATATATAACAAAAAGAGGCTAAATAAAAGGGAAAACAAAAGGAAAGTAAATAAAGTAGGAGCAATAAACGTGGAGCCAAATCAAGGTAGAATATTTGCATAATATATTCTATACTCCCCCTCAAGTTGGAGCGTGAAGATTCCGAACACCCAACTTGCACAGTAGAAAACAAAGAGAATTGGCTCCTAAAGCCTTCGTAAGAACGTCAGTGATTTGATCTTTGGTAGCTATGGGCATGGGACAAATTTCCATGGAGTCAACTCTTTCTCGCACAAAGTAGCAATCCATTTCAACATGTTTGGTGCGTTCATGAAAGACTGGATTGTTTGCTATGTGACGGGCAGCTTGATTGTCACAAAACAATTGAGTTGGTCCGACAGGGGCCATGTCAAGTTCACCCAAAAACCACCTCAGCCACAAGATTTCACTAACCGCATTAGACATGGCCCGATATTCGGCTTCTGCCGAGGATTTGGAAACTACGGACTGCTTTTTCGTCTTCCAGGAAACGGGAGCTCCTCCAAGTAGAAGTAAATAACCAGTTCTGGAGCGTCGAGTCATTGGACACCCTAACCAATCAGAATCACAATAAGCCAAAAGATTAGTTCCGCCTTCTCTAGGAATGAGTATGCCTTGTCCCGGAGTCCCTTTCAAATAACACAAGACACGATTGGCAGCTTCCATATGAGGTTGTCTAGGATCACTGACGAATTGACTCAAGATGTTGACAGCATAAGCTATGTCAGGTCGCGTAGCTTGTAAATAAAGAAGCCTGTCGATCAATCGACGGTATTGATTACCATCGACACAAACTGCTTTGTCACACTTGTCAAGCTTTAAATTATGTTCCATGGGGAAAGGACTCGGTCTAAAGCCCGTCATGCCAGCATCTTCAAGAATGTCCAGTGTGTATTTGTGTTGACTTAACACCATACCTTCCATTGTTTTAGCGACCTCGATGCCTAGAAAATATTTCAAGGGGCCAAGATCTTTGATGCTAAATCGCTTATCCAAGAAGTCCTTGGTAGCTTGTATTTTGTGCTGGTCATTTCCAACAAGAACAACGTCATCAACATAAATAAGTGCAGCAACGAAGGCGTCTTTTTCTTTGAAAATGAAGAGAGAATGATCAGCGTGGCTTTGCTTAAAACCAATATCTAATAAGGAATGCGTGAACTTTTGGTACCAATTTCTTGAAGCTTGTTTGAGGCCGTACAAGGACTTCTTGAGTTTTCAAACCCGATTGTCATCTTGTTTACCAAAGCCTTGCGGAAGCTTCATATAAACATCCTCATTCAAGTCGCCATGCAAAAAAGCATTGTTCACATCAAGTTGGTGAACATGCCAATCACGCTTTACAGCGACGGTCAAGAGGGCGCGCACTGTCACTAGCTTTGCAACAGGAGCGAAGGTTTCTTGGAAATCAACCCCTTCCATCTGTGTGAAGCCTTTAGCTACAAGGCGTGCCTTGTACCGCTCAACATCTCCATTTGGCTTGTACTTGATTTTGTAGACCCATTTCGAATCAATCGCTCGCTTTCCTTTTGGAAGTTCTTCTAAAGACCAAGTCTCATTTTCTTCAAGGGCTTGGATCTCTTGCTTCATGGCTTCTATCCACCTGACATCCTTCACAGCTTGCTTGAAGTGTTTAGGATCATTATTTGTGGTAGAAGCCGAATATCGGGCCATGTCTAATGCGGTTAGTGAAATCTTGTGGATGAGGTGGTTTTTGGGTGAACTTGACATGGCCCCTGTTGGACCAACTCAATTGTTTTGTGACAATCAAGCTGCCCGTCACATAGCAAACAACCCAGTCTTTCATGAACGCACCAAACATGTTGAAATGGATTGCTACTTTGTGCGAGAAAGAGTTGACTCCATGGAAATTTGTCCCATGCCCATAGCTACCAAAGATCAAATCGCTGACGTTCTTACGAAGGCTTTAAGAGCCAATTCTCTTTGTTTTCTACTGTGCAAGTTGGGTGTTCGGAATCTTCACGCTCCAACTTGAGTGGGAGTATAAAATATATTATGCAAATATTCTACCCTGATTTGGCTCCACGTTTATTGCTCCTACTTTATTTACTTGCTTTTGTTTTCCCTTTTATTTAGCCTCTCTTTGTTATATATTGAGGCTCCCTTTTGTATTTGCACCTTCTTTGTTTCCGAAGAATTTCAAGAATTGTTGATATCGAAAGTCGCTTAAACCAGCAATAGGGCTCTTTTCTACTTCAACACAAGCTGCCAACGGCTTGGCCTTGTCTTGTTTGCCTTTTCCCGGCCACCAATCCGGGTAACCTATGATTTTAAAGCAACCATCCTTGTTGTGCCCATCCCTTCCACAGTTTGTGCATTGTCTCACTGGTTCACTGTTGCTCCGTTTCACGTCTTTCTGTTTCGGGCGACTTTGGTCACGTTTAGCTGTAACTTGTGCTTGAAAAGCGACTGAATCAGAGGAGGGTCTTTTGGTTCCTGCAATGGCACGCTGCTGCTCATCTTCAGCCACGAGGTGGTAGGCATTTCCAAGAGACGGTACAGGATTCATGGCAAGAATCTGCGTTCGAATCGTCCCGTACTCCGCATCCTGACCAAGCAAAAACTCATAAAGCCTCTCCTTATCCCTAACCTGTTGAAGCTTCTTCCCTATATCACAATCACACCCGCTGCAGGTGCACCTTGGGACAGGTAGAACGCTTTGGATTTCATCCCAGATCCCACGAAGCTTCGTATAATAAGCAGAGACAGAAGTTCCGTCTTGCTTAGTGGACGTGAGTGATCGCTTCAATTCATACGCCCTAGGTGCGCTCACCTTCCCGAACCGTTCCTTCAAGTCGACCCAGATTTCACTAGCCGTCATGGCATATTTTACGCTGGTTCTAATTTCTTTTTCCATTGCCGTATGCAACCAACCTTTGATCATAGCATCACATCTCATCCAGGGCATGTACTCGGATGATTCTTCTTCCGGTTTCTCGATCGAGCCATTGATGAACCCGACTTTGTTTTTGGCGAACAGAAAGTTTAGCATCTCCTGAGACCAATCTGCATAGTTACCGTCGTTAAGCACATCGTTTACGTGCATCTGCCTTGAGTAATCAGAGGGATGGAGATAGTATGGAGAATCATGGTCGATTCCTCTTTCTTTGGTTTTGCCTGCTGATTTTTCACTATCGCCGGCCATAGGTAGGGTTTGGTTTTGGTCGGAGGATCTTCACGAAGCCCGCTCTGATACCATAACAAAATCGTTAGGGATTTGTTTTTATTGATTGTATCTTCTGATCATTGCAAATACAAAAGGGAGCCTCAATATATAACAAAGAGATGCTAAATAAAAGGGAAAACAAAAGGAAAGTAAATAAAGTAGGAACAATAAACGTGGAGCCAAATCAGGGTAGAATATTTGCATAATATATTCTATATATATCGTCAATTTTGATTCTTACACCAATTTGACCTGTATTGTAATGTTTTGCTTTAGTACCCTAGCAGTCTACATATCAATAATGGTAAGCGATGCGATATAGCGATCCACTTTTAGTTCAAATCATGATTTTTCGGTTAAGGTAGATCAAGTTCATATGGTTGTTGTAACTTGTAACGGTCTTGTTTGATAGTTGATAAAGAGCAATACTTGTTCCTATGTTTTATCTTGTGAAATGATTCTTCAAAAACCTGAATCATATAGTTCTTTTGAGATATTGGGCGCTTTTAAGGTATATAACAGTCGTCTCAAAGCAATCAATTATACTAGTCTGTTTTACTGATTAGTTAGCCACTTATAAATTATAATGTATAGAACCCCAAAAGAATAGTAACATATTGTTTTACTTTAATAAATATGTAGATGGAGTTGCATTTCAGCAGTTATTTTCAGACAATGCACTCGAACCACCTTTGTTTCAAATCATAGTTTTCCTATTCAGGTCGATCAAGTTTGTCCAAATTGTTGTAAATGCTATATTCGATGCGTTGATGCATTGATCGTTGATGTTTCATTGTCATGTTTATATATCTAATGTTTTACGCGAAAATGACAGTATTCTAGATGAGATGTGTTAAATGGACTTCTATTTTTATTAATTGCAAATACAAAAAGAAAAAAAGCAGATAGCAGTTCAATTTCCAATCTCTGAAATACTTTTTAGAGCTGGTTTCCATGGTCCTCCACCATGACTTTGATGGTGTTGCCTGCCACCATTCCTTCTTCTATTGCCACCACTGTAGTTCTGCAATATGTCAAACCACCATCAGAAAGAAGCCCATTTTATTTCATTTTAATACTACAATATAAAAACAATGTAAAAATATTGTTTACAAGCTTCAAAAGTGACTTATTTCATATAGTATCATTATGTTAGAAATATTCTTCACATGTTCTACAAAGATTTGAAGAATCATATATGAAAAAGTAAACTTTTAACACATATAATTAGCTTCTCTTTTCTATCTAGCCTTTAGCAATTTGAAAAGTTAAGTAAGTAGATCATATAGATCTACATATTAAGCTTAAGGTGTGTCACTAGTCACTATTTAGTAAGTTAATCCAGCACAATTATGCCTTGACAGCAAGAACAAGCACATGGTTTTACATCCATAAACAACATCTACACTGGCATAATTAGTAAAAAAAACATGTAATATTTTAAATTGTGCTTGTTTCAGCTTTTCAGCTAAGCACTAGAATTTTTAATTAATCAAGAATGCACAAATGGTAGAAACGAGGATGACATGGTAACACCTTATTTTCATTATTATTCTATTCATTAAAATATATTTCAAAGATCTGATCAAAATCAAAGGTTAACTTGGGATGTGAGTAACAAATAACCATCAACAAAAACCAATATTTGAATAATTGATAAGTTAATTTATCAGTCTGAAAGTAGTACAGTTTAGCTAGCTGGTCTTATTATTATATTTTATAGTAACCAACAAATGGATTAAGCACACTCACATTACACACGTCCAAAAAATAAGTTCTAACTGGTTTCACATTTCTTAAACACACACTTTGACGAAAAAGAATATATGTATGTCAACCTCAACTACAAACACGTACAACTCTTTTTAAGTTATGCTAAAAAGTATACCAAACATTTACTCAAGTTTGAATGACAGTAAGCAAGCAATAGTTCAATATTATACTCGTACCAGACATCACCATAATTAACTTTCCGTGAAATTCAAATATTACCTTGGTTGAACTGTTATTAGGTACGTGGTGCAATTGTGCTTCAGTAACATCTTTTTTCTTTAGCTCAATAACTCCTCTTTCCATCAACAACTTCCCAAGTTTCATGCACTTCTTTGCAGCAAATTCTTTCAACACATCTACAAAAAAGTTTTAAAATGTTACTTGCAAATTAATCAAAATCTAATGACATTTTTTACAACTTACATAAAGGCATAAACTATATTATAGTTAGTTAGTTACCTTCATAACTAATGAGTCGATAAACTTGACCAATAAGCAAAGTATCATCAGGCTTAAGCAACTTCAGTTGCTTCACAGGCAACCCATTATCCGCCTTAACTACGAAAGGCGATTTAACGACTTGTGCAACATAATAACCAACATTGGTATTCATAACATCTCTAGCACTAACAGACCAATAAATTCTCTCTATTTTATACCCTGGATGCACGATCACCACAGTCGCTGCCTCAGCTGCTTGACAATTCCCCATATTTCAAATTTCTAACTAGCTAACAAGAAGATGATCACTTACTTGGTATATAAAACTCAAAGGTTCATATACGATGTTTTTATAGGAAGATTGTGTGTTATAAGGATATGATGAGGTGAGATGACGTAGTTGTGAAAATAAATATTTGTCGTACAAATGTGTTAAATGAAACTAGTGACGGTAGTGAACAAGTGACGAAATGTTCAAGTAGTATGTGAAAAAATGAAGATTCTATACCTACCTAGCTATGTGCTACGAGCTATGAGCTATGGGCTATATGTAATAATGGAGGTCAAATAGCTAGTTGGATTTCGTGAAAGTGAAATTTGACTAGCAATAGTTGTACGAAGACTGTGATGTATATACGTGTCATGTGTGTAATGTCCAAGTGGATCTGGTAGTGAGTGTCAATGGCGTGTAGAGTGGGGTTTGATACTATGCAAATGCAGAATTGAAGATGGTTGATATGTGGTATGGGGATTGAGATGTTATGGAAGCTTTATTTATTAATGGTACTGGCCGAACAGCCAGTTGAGCTGGGCTGGGTTGGGCCTATAGGAAACTGAAGTTTTACAAGATGTGTTTTGAACAAGATTTCATTGACAACTCGACTATCGAGTTGCAGAAAAACGAGTTTAATAAGTACTCCGTAAAACAATTAGGCGGTGTCGTACAAATTGCAAAATAACAATTCATATGCGGTTGATGAGCTTATTATTATTTTTCTTAGCAATGATTTAGGATTAAGAACTAGCAAAGAGCTAGTCAAGGTTATCTATAAAAATGCCCTCATCACCATTAAAATTTTCACATAGTGGTCACCAGCATCACCATTATTTTATTTTTTTTGGTTTGTGAGTGTATGTGATAGTATTTTTTAGAGTATGTTTGTAAAAGTAGTATACAAAAACCTGCATTCACATTTTTATTTCCAGGTGTTTGTTTTAACTTACATTTATCTCTCACATTATTTATTTACATTTTCATTTTGACTTGTTTCAAATAAATTGTCAATTACTAAAAGATTATATGCAGGATATATGAACTTTACCACAATACCCATATTGAAAATTGCAATTGTTAAACTCGAACAAACCATTGAATAATTAATGAATGTTAAAACTGTCATTATGTTAAAAGTATAATGTATTAATCTTATTGTTTTAACAAAAAAAAATTGATTTTTTTGTTTGAAAACAATTATATTGAAACGGATGAAGTATGACTTAACTTATATTTCATAAGCTTAGTTTCTTACTTTCTTATTTATATTTCAATCTCTAGATTCTATTTATATTAAAGTCATGATAAGCTAACAAGTCAAAAATTAAATCGAGAAATCAATCTCACCAAATAGGGAATAAAAAGGCATCTAACTTGCCACATTTTCCTTTTGTATGCTACATACTTTTTTTTTCCCCTAAAGTGAGCACATACTTTCTTAATCTTCCTATTGTAACTACTAACGGGGTTTCCGTTAGATATATTTACATAAATCGTCCTTGTGGTTGCGACTAAATTGCAATGACAGTCCTTAACGGCCGTTAAGTTATTTGCATAAATCGTCCTTGTTGGTCAAGGGTCAACGGGTCGGGTCGGATGCCACATGTCACCACCTGAGTGGTGCCATGTGGCATCGGGTCGGGTCAACGGGTCGGGTCGCCACGTGGACCAATGAGGTGGTGCCACGTGGCAACGGGTATTAATAATACACTTTGTCCCAAGCCGGATTCGAACTCGGTACCTCCCGTTTGGGAGTGAAGCTACGCACCAGCTGTGCTAAGCATAGCTTCAATTAGTATACACATTAATAATTCTTTTATTCTTCTTTCAATTGGCAATTCATGTAATAGTAATAAAAAGGATTTTGACCGGTTCATTTAAAGAGTTTTAGAAAGGTTCAAAATGAGAGTAAAGTACCGTTGGACTCGTTTTTTCGTGCTCTTTCCAATGGTGTGCTCAGAGAATTTTTTTGACTTCTTCTGAACCTCATTAAACGCAAAAACGTCGTCGAAACTCATCCGAAAATCATCGTTTTTTGCTTTGTTTTCAAACTCTTGTACCTGCAAGACATAATAACATATTCCAAACATATTTGCAATATAATTTAACATATTTCATGGTTATTAGTCTTGCAGGTTCAAGGGTTTGAAAATAAAGCAAAAATGGTGATTTTCGGATGAGTTTCGACGACGTTTTCGCGTTTAACGAGGTTCAGATGAAGTCAAAAAAATTCTCAGAGCTCACCATTGGAAAGAGCACGAAAAAACGAGTCCAACGGTACTTTACTCTCCGTTTGAACCTTTCTAAAACTCTTGAAATGAACCGGTCAAAATCCTTTTTATTACTAATACATGTACTGCCAATTGAAAGAAGAATAAAAGAATTATTAATGTGTATAATAATTGAAGCTATGCTTAGCACAGCTGGTGCGTAGCTTCACTCTCAAACGGGAGGTACCGAGTTCGAATCCGGCTTGGGACAAAATGGGTTATTAATACCCGTTGCCACGTGGCACCACCTCATTGGTCCACATGGCGACCCGACCCGTTGACCCGACCCGATTCCACATGGCACCACTCATGTGGTGACACTTGGCACCCGACTCGACCCGTTGACCCTTGACCAACAAGGACGATTTATGCAAATAACTTAACGGCTGTTAAGGACTGTCGTTGCAATTTAGTCGCAACCACAAGGACGATTTATGTAAATAAATCTAACGGAAACCCCGTTAGTAGTTACAATAGGAAGATTAAGAAAGTATGTGACCACTTTTGGAAGAAAAAAAAAGTATGTAGCATATAAAAGAAAAAGGTGGCAAGTTTGATGCCTTTTTAGACCATTTTCCCTCACCAAATATAAGTCAAGCCAAATAAGCCTATAAACCTTTTTCTAAAGTGAGCCACATCCCCCGCCTTAACAATGACAAACTTGGGCGTTAGAACGGGTTTCCTTATCTTTGCCTTTGCATCACTATCTCACGTATCAACCGACTCACGTCTGCCATCCATATAAGAGCGAGTAGTTGGCACCTAGAAAGACCTGTGAAACATTTTATATCTTATACCAAATTGTTATAAATTATACCAAACTAAGGGGCCGTTTGGTTTGTTGCTAGGAATCACAATGGGTATCGGATTTGGTATGGATTGAAAGAAATAAAAATTGAATGATAGTATTAATGTTGTTTGTTTTATAAAATGTAATTAGGAATTGGTTTTTATTTAATTTTATTATATAATAACAAGGGCTCACTTAGTTATATTATAAAATTTGATTTAATAGTTTAATATTAAATTAATATATAATAATTTTTTATTTTTTTTTTTATTTTTTTTTTTTTTGTTTAAAAATCATGTGACAGCGCATTAGAGATTTAGAGATAAATGGAGTGTTGACTTTTGTGAAAAGTTGTCAGGAAGCCATAAGAATTGTCAGCAAACCAAGGGATATACGTGACTTTTGTTAAAACCCTCATTTGAAGGTATCAAATACTGTTCCGTAACCCACCACCTCAAACCAAACAATTTATATTTCTTTGAAACCATTCCTCAAATTCAAATACCTCAAACCAAACGGCCCCAAATGTTTTTGAACCAATATTCGATTGTAAATGACCGTGTTTAATATCTTTATAGTTGGTGGTTTTCTTAATTAGACATGGTCGTACGTAGTTCGATGGACTTTACACCAATAAATTTCATTCATTAACTAGCACATTTAATCATTCTTTTCGAACCATAGTGGTATAAGAAATTAAGAATTAGCTATGTTTAAAAATAAGGATAATTTCCTAAATGGCCCTGTTGCATTTTGCTTTTTCTTTTATAGACGGAATCTTTTTTCCTTTCGAAACTAGATCAGGACAACCTGTATAATTGGGCAACTACAGCCAGCAAGTGAAAAGTGTGACTTTACGGATTACAAGGTAAGGCAACTTGTGTACTTTTTGGGTAACTGATATACTTCATGTCGGACAAGTGGCTACACATTGTTGGATAGTTCAAAGTTGCCCAGTTGTCCGGTCTAGTTTCGGAAGGAGAAAATATTCCGTTTAGAAAAGTAAAAGCAAAAGGCAACTGGGGTATTTTTACCTTAAAAATAAGATAATATGAATTTTGTTTAACTGCTTTTTTAATAAGAATTTGATTTATACACCATCACGTACATTCGATAATTGTTTTAGCGTAAAATCTCTATCTTGTACTTTGATATATGAACCTCAATTACGTGGAATAACATTCATGTATAATAACTTCCTCATCATTAGAAGTTCAAATGCTGTAATAGTCTTGAATCTTGATGATTAATAACAAAAAACGATAATGACTTAAATATCTAAGTTTAATTGCTGACATATGCTACTTATTGAACCTAAGAGCACCGGTTACAGTGGTGCCGTGGCTCTCGTGTCATGGACAAAAAGTGTTGCCACGTTAGCAAAAGTCTCTATGGCACCAGAAATCCTATGACACCACATTCTGGCCGTTACCGTTGGCACCAGAAAATGTGGTGCCGTCGTCCTTTTTTTTTTTTTTTTTACATAAAATAAAATGATGACGTATAGTCCGTATTCGGGTCACGAACCCGACCCATACTTAAGTCCATCACGAATGGACTCCAGCCCATCACGATATGGGCTATTGCGATAATGGTTCGGGCTTACGATGGCCCAAACCCAACGTTATTTATGGGTTTGATAGTATATCTTCTATTTATGGGATATATATCAATGAACCGCCCTATGCGGGATAGACCGAAGATTGGGGAACACGAAACCAACAAGGATTTCGTGTCCATATATAGAGGGCACCTCAGCCCTCACAAAGGTACGATCTCAAAAACCCTAACTCTTCTACAAACCCTAAAAACCGATTACTTACTCTCACGCCGGAGGATAATCGTGGGAGACAATCCCACGATAAGCCTAACGGTGTCTTTTTGTCTTCTTAGTGCGCAGGTCTCAAGCATTAAGATCTGATTGGTACGGAATCAAGGAACGCCCAACTTTTGTATCAACAAGTGGCGCCATCCGTGGGACCCTACACTAAGAACTTTGCTAAGAACTAGAATGACGAAGCACGGAAATCAGCGGACTCCGCATGCGAAGAAAACGCATGACGACCTACTAGGGAAGAAACAGCAAACTGATGCGGCCTCTAAGCAGGCCTCTGGGACAACCAGTGCGCCAAGAAGCTTAGGATCGTACTCCGATCTGCTCTTTACTCCAATAGAACCGCTCACTATGACTGCCAATGCTACTACAACAAGTACTAGCGCGGTAGATCCACAGCGCACTCCTCTCACCATGCCAGAAGTAAACTTCACTGAGCCACCAAATGCGCCTATCCGAAACAAGGATCTTGTTTTGGAAACAGACTCCCTCGCGCTAGAAGGAGTCACGCCTGAACTGGCGCCAAGTGATTTCGTATCTCAAAACTACGAAGCCTTGGCTGCGCTCATGCGAGAGGAGGCGAAAAAGAGGTCAAGCCAAAGTCTGCACGCCAGGCTCAACTTCGACCCTGAGCATGAGGCATCCCCACCGCGCAACCGAAAGGAAAGACGCGAGAAGGATAGCCGCAAACACCCAGTGTTTACTAGGATTGGAAGGAAGGTTGTGGATGACGAAGCAGCCGACTTTCAGTATCCGGAGGAGCATGAAGATGGGAAACGGCGCGCCAATATCCACACTAGGCTTGGCAGTCGCAGGGTTCATGATAGGCTTGGGCGACGGTGCTCCCCAAGTGAAACCCCTTCAAGCTCTGACTCCGAGGATAGTCGGCGCAAGCGCCGCAGAGGAGCAAGCTCAGATTCCGATGATAGTCGACGCAAGCGTCGCAAAAGAGTAAGCTCATCCTCAAGTGACTCCTCGGACAACGAGGACAAAGAAACAGGACACTGGAAATCAAGGGGAAAATACCGCGACCAGGAAGATGATGACATGTCTCGTCCCTGGCGCCGCCAAAAAGTCGATGCGTTCACTAGGCGCATCAGCGATTTTTCGGAAAATAAGAGAAGGCGCATGCCTGCTAATGTCAAAACATATGATGGGACAGGTGATCCTGATGATCACCTAAAAATTTTTGAATCAGCAGCCACTATCGAAAATTGGCCACAACCTGTGTGGTGCCACATGTTCAACTCTACATTAGTAGGGAATGCGCGCAACTGGTTCAGCAAGCTTCCACGCAGAAGCATCGGTGGGTTTGAAGAGTTGCGAAAGGCGTTTCGTTTAAACTTTAATTAAAGAAAGAAGTGCGCCAAAAACCCTGTCGAGCTCGCTAGGGTAAAACAGCGCCAAGGGGAATCCACAAGCGCTTTCATGGAGCGCTATAAGGACGAATGCATACAGGTCAAGGCGTGCCCAGAAATACTAAAGATATCGGGGTTTATGAACGGAATCAATAACCCAGATCTGATAAAAAAGTTAAACGATAGGGTTCCCCAAACCTTTGACGAACTCATGAAGCGCACGAGGTCCTTCGTCCAAGGAGAAGCAGCCGTTGCGGATAGCAAGAGAGGCTACTCGAACCATAGGTCACAAGAAGAGCCAAGGAGACAATCCAATGACCAGAGTGGCAATCGTAATAAAAGCTATCGCAGTCAAGGTGGCGGACGGGGAAACGACAAGTACACCTCACTAACAAAAACTCCAAAGGAGATATTTGCGACGGAAGGTGCGAACTTTCCAAGACCCCCACCTATGCGCACTCCTGAAGATCGGCGCGTAGGGAACGGATACTGCGAATATCATGCATAGAAGGGCCATACCACTAATGAGTGTGTTCCATTGCGCCAACTAATTGAGAAACTGGTAAAAGAAGGTAGATTGGATCATCTCGTTAAAAATATTAAGGATGGGAAAGACAAGCAGAAAACAGGAGGCAAGAAAGAAGCGCCTAAGGAAAAAGCTGACACTATCTACATGATACAATCATGGCAGCGAAAGACTAGGCAAAAGGTCAGCCAGAAATTCTCCCAGGGAAACGAAATCTCTTTCCCCACCTTGGCTGCGGACAACGCAGTGGTAGAGCCACTCACCATTGAGATAAATACGGGGGGTCACGATATCCACCGCATGTATGTTGATGGAGGGGCGTCAGCGGATATAATGTACGAACATTGTTTCAAAAGACTGCGCCCTGAGATACAAAGACAGTTAAGTCCAGCTACGACTGCGCTTACTGGCTTTACAGGAGGAAAGATATGGCCCATGGGGCAACTGCGTCTACTAGTCGCTGTCGGTAATAAGGAACACTCCACGACAGCCTGGATGAACTTTATGGTGATCAGATCTCCTTCGCCATACAATGGCATTATTGGAAGGTCAGGAATCTCAGCGATTCGCGCGGTACCATCCACAGCACATGGGATGCTCAAGTTCCCAGTAGAAGGCGGCATTGTCACCATATACAACAGCGCTGCGCCACCAGAAGAGTGTAACACGATTACATGTGAAACAACGCACATCCCAGAACAGAGCGCAGCTAAAGTACCAAACCTAAAGGTTGCGATTCACCCTGAATACCCGGAGCAAGAAGTGACGATTGGAGGATCGTTGTCTGACAAAGGCAGAGCGGCCGTGTGCGCGCTCTTACAAAGGAATCTGGATATCTTCGCATGGGAACCAAAGCACATGACTGGTGTGCCACGCTCGATAGCAGAACACAAGCTGAAAATCCGACAAGGATATTCCCCAGTAAGGCAAAAAAAGCGCGGCCAGGCTCCAGAGCGCGCAAAAGCCATTCTGGAAGAAGTGCACAAACTTGTGGACGCAGGCAATTACCACGATTGGCTCTCCAATCCAGTAATGGTTAAGAAGAGCGATGGCAGCTGGCGGATGTGTGTGGACTTCACTGATCTTAACAAAGCATGTCCACAGGACTGCTACCCACTACCAGAGATAGACTGGAAGGTGGAATCTCTGTGCGGATATCCCTTTAAATGTTTCTTAGATGCATACAAAGGGTACCACCAAATCCAAATGGCTAAGGAAGACGAGGAAAAAACAGCCTTCCACACAAGCCAAGGCGTCTTCTGTTACACAAAGATGCCTTTTGGCTTGAAGAATGCGGGCGCCACCTACCAGCGACTGGTAGATAATGCATTTGACAAGCAGGTGGGCCGCAACCTAGAGGTCTATGTGGACGACCTTGTCATAAAAAGCCATACAGAAGAAGAAGTGGTGCGTGACATTGAAGAAACGTTCACAACACTACGAAAGATCAACATGAAGTTGAATCCTAAGAAATGCACTTTTGGCGCTACAGAAGGCATGTTCCTAGGATATTTGATAGAACCAGATGGCATTAAGCCATGCCCAGAAAAAACAGAGGCTGTCATCCAACTTCCTTCACCGCGCACGTTGAAAGAAGTTCAATCTCTGAATGGAAAGCTAGCCGGTTTAAACAGATTTCTGTCTAAATCAGCGGATAAGTCACTTCCTCTATTTAAAACACTCAAGAAGTGTACGAAAAAGGGAGACTTTCATTGGACTGCGAAAGCGGAAGAAGCTTTTACACAACTTAAGCAACACATAGCAGCGCTTCCTAAGCTAGTTGCACCCCGACCAGGGGAGGAGTTAATCGTCTACTTATCTGCGACTCATGGAGCGGTCAGCGCAGTGCTACTGACGGATAGGAATTCCGTACAAACACCGGTGTATTTTGTAAGCAAAGCACTCAAGAAGACAGAGATTAATTACAGCCCAATGGAGAAGTTGGTCTTGGCATTAGTATTTGCTGCCAAAAGACTGCGTAGATACTTTCAAGCGCATCCAATAGCAGTGATTACCGACCAACCTATCAAACAAGTTATCTCTAAACCTGACGCGTCGGGACGATTACAAAAATGGAGTGTGCTACTAGGCGAGTATAACATCTCTTACAGACCACGCACTGCGGTTAAAGGGCAAATATTAGCAGATTTCATCATCGAAAAACCAGATACCGATGACGCACCATCACCGAGCAAGGTAGAATTACAAGAACCATGGGTCTTGTTCACGGATGGATCTTCATGCGTGGATGGATCAGGCGCTGGCCTTATCCTCACTAATCCAGAAGGAATGGAATTCACTTACGCACTGCGTTTTGAATTCACAGCCACGAACAACGAGGCAGAATATGAAGCCCTAATCGCTGGATTACGCATTGCAAATCGAATGGGTGTACGCAACCTAGAAGCAAATGTGGACTCCCGATTGGTAGCCAACCATGTGTTGGGCGAATATGTGGCTAAAGAGGATAACATGGTCCAATACCTTGACAAGACCAAATCGCTAATACAAGGCTTTGACAGGTTCACCATTAAGCAAGTTCCTAGAGGTGAAAATAAGAAAGCAGATGCGCTAAGCAAGATCGCATCTACTAGCTTCGCGCACCTGTCAAAACAAGTCTTAGTGGAGATCCTAAAGAACAAATCCATCTCGGAGATGGAGATATCCACAGTAATAGAGGAAGAGAATCCTACGTGGATGACCCCTATTATCGAATTTATAAGCAAGGGCAAATTGCCCGATGAGCAGAAGGACGCTCGACGGATACGGCGCACAGCGCAGAGGTTCGAACTTAGAGATGGTATCCTGTATCGGCGCTCATTCCTACAACCATGGCTTCGGTGCGTTGGACCTCTTCAGGCAGATTACGTACTCCGAGAGATCCACGCTGGTTCATGCAGTATGCATTCAGGACCACGGTCCGTCGTAGCGCGAGCAATACGCTCAGGATACTATTGGCCTACTATGCACCGTGATGCGCGCGATGTGATAAAGAAATGCAACGACTGCCAAGTCCATAGACCCATCCCGCGCAGACCACAACAAGAGCTAACACCTATCACTTCTCCATGGCCATTCTATAAGTGGGGTATTAACATTGCGGGTCCCTTCCCTGTTACAGCGGGAGGACTTAAATTCCTTATTGTTGCAATAGACTACTTCACTAAATGGATTGAAGCGAAGGCAGTAGCGATAATCACAGGTGTATTAACTAAAATAAACTTCATTAATTAAAAAAAACAAAAAAATCAAAAAAAAAAAAAAAAATAAAAAACAAACAAACAAAAAAAAAAACACACACACATTACATTAAAAAAAATTAAAAAAAAATTGCATAAAAATAAAAACCTAGTACATAAACATAGAAATAAAAACCTAGTGCTCGTTGGTTGGATACTTTGCCCGGATTCGTGCTTTTGGGCTTTCACGACCGCCGCGTCTATTGGATCCATCCTGCTTGTATCCATTTGTAGCACTCGCATCTCCTCGGCAATCTTTTGAGATTCATATAAAGTAACTCTCGCGAGTGACTCTCGTTCGAGAACATCCATCTTTGCCTTGCGGTCTAACTCGTATTGTTGTTGCAGCATTTCTTGAAACATTGTCGGGTTTGAACCGGAACTAGCGGTCGAGTTTGACGAACGTTGACTCTTAGAAATCCGGTACATGCCGTCTGGCCGTGGCAACGCGTCTGCTCCAAAATGCTCGGGGTCCTCGTCCGTAACCCGAAGACGATTACGTCTTGCCAAAGTCGAGTCGGGATTTTTCCACTCGTGCTTGTCTTTCAAAAAGTCCCAAGCGCTCATGTGTCTAAAGTAATAACCCGTTGTTTTTTTAAACAATACGTGACAACGAGTCATAAAATCTCTATCATTCTCCCAACTCATAACAGTCGTTTCATCCACTACCGTATTCCACTTCTTGACATCTTTATTCATTGGAGTCCATTTTCCCGTCAACATGTTTTTTGTATGAATAGCGTAGTTGAGCCTCTTGGCTTTCTTGTTGTATGCGTCGAGCACTTTGTACCAAAACATATCCCATTGTTGATCCACACCCGTTTTTGGATCCTCGGATAATTAAATGAAACACTCCGCCAAAAGATACTCCTCTTCTTGGGTCCAAAAAGCTCGAGGTCGGGACGGGACCACCTCTTCGTCTTCGTATTTGTCTTTATCTTCTTCGTCTCCGTCTTTGTCCTCATTTTTTTCGACGTCGGGGTCGGGACCGCCTCTTCCTCTTCTTCATCTTCATCTTCGTCTTCGTCTCGTAGATGGAAAGATGCATGGTCTGAATTTGGTTGGGAATGGGTGGCTTGGTTTGTTTGTTGTGGTTGAGTAAATTGAGTATATTGTTGTTGTTGTAATTTCCATTGACTAAATAGCATTTGTTCTTCGGGATTCATATATGGGTTTGGGAAGGTGAGAAAGTAAGGCGCTTGAGGGTATGGATTTGAAGACGAGCCCGGATTGTTGGCGGGATTCGAAGACGAGCCCGTCATTTGGTTCGACGGGTCGTTTAGCATGTTGTTAATCCATGGTGAGTTGGAATTCATTTTGTTTGGGAAAAAATGAGAGAAGTAGAGAATAGTAATATATTGAAAGTGTGTGTGAAGTATGAAATAATAAGAGGTATTTATAGAATTTTTAAAGGGTTAAAATTTAAGTTTTTTAAGTATTAAATTCAAAAAAAAAGAAGTAATATGACCGTTATAACGGTCAAATTTTTCAAAAAATAATATATATATATAGGGTCCCTTTCTTGCGAGAACCACCTTATCTACGAGAACTGCGAGAACCACTTATGTACTCCTAATAATGCATAGTGTGCAACATATCAATGCAAATTGACATTTTTTTATTCATTATTAGGAGTACATAAGTGGTTCTCGCAGTTCTCGTAGATAAGGTGATTCTTGCAAGAAAGAGACCATATATATATATATATATATATATATAGGGTCCCTTTCTTGCGAGAACCACCTTATCTACGAGAACCACTTATGTACTCCTAATAATGCATAGTGTGGAACATAACAATGCAAATTGACATTTTTTAAATATTAACATTTTTTTTTTAATCCTAAAGGGTATAATAGTAAAAGATTTTTTTTTTAATAAATCTTTTTTTTTTTTTTTTTTTTTTTTTTTTTTTTTTTTTTTTTTTTAAGAATTGTTATTTTCCAGATTTAGTGCATACATGTTTTTAAGCTAGCATGTTTAGTGCATATATGTTTTCTTTAAGATGGCATATTTGTAGATTTAGTGCTACAATATATGATTTCAGAAATACTTAGGTGCATATGGGTTTTTTAATATAATAAAATTTATAACAAATCAGGAACAGAAATGTCATACGCAAACTTAGATATCGATTGAAGCACAATTAAAATACAAATTTCTCAAAAGCATAAACACATCAATCTAATCGATCTATACACGTGAGTACTAATAAATATTCAATACAAAATGGACATATGTGCACACGCGTAGCCGTCAACATTTTTTCAAAAGTCAGACATATATGCACACCCGTTGTAAAACTCCAAAATTTAACATAATCCGAAATGACTAAAATGCCCCTAACTTTAAATTTTAAGAACTTATGAAAACTATACAAGTAACATTATGTGAACTTAACCTAAGTATCTAACACGCCAATATTTGAACATATGAACGTAATACGAATATTTAAAACTTATGTTATACACAATTAAAATATTGTTACACATTTTTAGCCTAGTCGATCCATGTGTGTGTACACAAACGAATGTGGTCTTGTAAATAGTCCGGGTACGTGATTGAATCAAATTTGGTAAACTCCCCTAATTTATCTCCCATAACCGATCCTATAGTCCCCCCCCCCCTCCATCTCATTCGGCATTCTCAAAAAAAAAAAAAAAAAAAAAAAAAAAAAAAAAAAAAAGGAAGCAACCCTAAAAATCTTTGTGCTATTCGATCCAAAGGAGGAAGAGGAGAGGCCTTGATCTTGTGTTTTATTCAATCCATAACAATAAGGTAATCATATACTCAATAAATTAATCCATTCGAAATTATGATAACAAAATTAATCGATCCATGTTTCTGTTTCTTGTTGTGTCGTGCGTACCAAAGGAGAAGAAGGAAGGAGATTTGCGGTGAATTGATCTTGTTGTGTTCTTGACTCTTCGTTTGGTCTTCAAGGGTATTTGTATCACCCCTTTCTCGTTCAATCCTTGATGTTTTTGCAAATATATAACCACATATGATCATATAAGAATCACATGAATTCATAAATCATTCACATGAAATAATGATAATGAAACCCTAATATGTATAACCGATCCATATGAAAGTTGTATGAATATGACGAATTTAATTGTTATGAACATGTTAAGATCATGTAAGAATCAATTATAATTGTTTTGTAGCAAGAACTAATGGTTGGAATATCAAAACCCTAAAAGATTACATGAAATTATGAAACAGTTTTCTGTCGAGAAAATTTGGCCGACTTGTTTTGATTGAATAAAAATGATGTGAACGTATTTTTGGGTGTGTCTTGAGTCTAGAAGTAAGTTCAGGAAAATAGCTTTCTGGGAAAATTAACCTTGTAATTTTTAGAGGTCGAGAAGTCACATTTTTCGAATTTACGAGATCGGGTGTCAAAACTGTATTTCGGGTTACGAAAATTCACCTGTAGTTTATGATTTTTAGTTTGAAATATATAATGAGTTATGACCTAAAATTTTTACAGAATAATATTTGGGATATAAGTTAATTACTGGATTTTTTGCAGATTTTTATAAATTTTCTAGATGGGAAAAAGAAATAAAAAGTTTTCGGGTGTTTCATCAGATCGAATTCGGGAACATGTTGTGGAAATTGATTTTTCATTCGTACCTATACTACTTAATAAAATCTGAAAAAATTATGTAAAATACTTAAGACATTTAGGTACGTGTGTGAATTTTTGTGGATTTTATTTCTGAGTTCTAATATGGCTCATAAATTCTAAAAAGTAAGGTCTGTGCAAGGTTAAAAACTGAGATAAGTTAAAGGACTAATAAAATAAGTTTGTGAGTAATATTGAACTAAAGGGTTGAAATTTTCATTTTCTAAACTAATGGGCTAAACTTGTGAAACCATATAACTTTATGATATTTATATTTCAGACCCTAATCTTACCATAATGACACTATAATCCCTAAAACATACTATATGTGCATAATAAACCCTAAACTTATGTAAGTGGCTTTTTGAACCTTAAACTATCAATATGGTCATCTTTAATACTTTAAATTGACTAAATGATAAACTTGAATGTTTATAACTAATATTACTAAATATGAAAGCTTACTATTTTAGGAAGTTACTAAAAATGGAAAGCCGACTAAAATAAGTAATCTGATTTGAAATAAGTTATTAATAAGACGATCATGAATTCGTGTAGATTCGCTGAGGAAGGAGTTTGTTTCCGATCCTTATGTTTCTAGTGTGTGTTCACTTGCGGTCTAAGGTACAGATATTCTACCCTTTTTTAGTAAGGGTGCTTTTGTTCTCATGATTTTCTTGATCTTGATTCTTTAGGATTCCCTAAGCCATTGCTATGTTCCCTTATACTTTGATTCGTTCTTCATGATCCACGTGACATTCGTCATTATGACCCTATGACATAAGTATTCGAATCACTTGATGCTTAGAAGGTTCATTGATTTTGTAACTGGATGTGAAAACCCTTCTAAATTTATCAGGGAAATATTTTGAGAAAAACTAATTTTAAATTGATGTTTATGAACGATGCGATACCACTTTTATATGAAATTTTACTAAACTGTTGTGAAAACTACTGTTAAAGACTACCTTTATGGAAACCGTTTTTAAAGATCATTTTTATGAAAACAATTATAAAAAGATTTCTTTAAATGAACATTTGATAGAAACCTTTGAATGAACCATTTGATTCGAACCTCTGATTATGAACCTTTGACGATGAACCTTTGATACTTTGATGACTTGACATTTGACCCTGTTATGTTTCCTTTAGTTGACTCATGACATTCATTGTATGATTGTTATTCCTATGATCCCTTTTGGCATTTATTTAAATGTCTCTGCCATGCTATGCTTATGTGTTTGCCATGCTTATTAGAGTTATTATCTTGTTTCTCTTGCCATGTTAGGTTATGATTTGTTGTATGATACGATAGATCCGTGCCTGAGCTTAACTAGTTCTGGAGGTACCAGGACCATGTCTTTGATGGCACCTTAGACATGACACTCCCGTAGAGGTGTGATAGATCTACGGCGTTCCCCCCTTATGTATATGTATTTTATCGCGATTCACTATTGGCCAACCTTTTATGTGTGCTTAGTCTAGTACTGACATACATACTTATGTTAGGGAGCGTATGGATATATCCTAGGTTTTATGTATATGTGATTATGGTGACCAGGTGGTGTGTGCCTTGCACTCCTTCTCACACTTTTAATTTATTTACTTAGAGGTCTCCCCTCTTCGTATACTTGTATTTGCTTTGGTATGAATTGACGGATTATGATATGGAGTTCTTATGGCACATCCTTACATGAACCCTCCTTTATTTTCATTTCTTTTCTTGATTTATTTTAGTATTCAGTTCTCATGCGTTCTTGATTCTTTATTCTTCTTCAGAATTCGTATGACTTTCATGATTATGCTTTCGTTTGTATTCTTATCCATTCATTGTTTACGCTTAATTACCGTTCTGTTATGTTACATATATCTGTTCACTGGGCTTTTTAAGCTCAGCCGCATTTCTTTTCCTGCGGCAGGTTTTTTTTAGTAGGAAGCTGGGTATGAGTGGAGAGTATCTTTGACTTAGAAGCCATTCCGGATTAGAGATGACTAGAAGAGATGATATTTAGACTTAGTAATTATTGTAATTCATTTGTAACCTTGTATTTTAGATTTTCCCTTGTAACCATTGTAATTCATTTTGTATTATTTAGTCATATGCTTGTGTTTTGCTTTGATATGTCACCATAACGTAATACTTCTACCCTTGCCGGGTTGGGGTGTTACAATTATGGTATCAGAGAGACAGGTTGCGACTCGTAATACATTTACCCTTGGCCTGTGAAGTTTGGACCATTAAGTTTCCACTGTAGGCGCTCATAAGACAACCTTTGAGAATTTGATTTAGGATTTTCCCCATAGGAACTTAAGTTATTACCAGTGAGGAATGGGTAGACTAGGACATCTATGTAAGTAGCATTGCTTCCGCATTACTCTGATTCGTGCCTATGCCTTTAGATATGCCTTGTAAGAACATTTCGTTTCAGAAGCTAGAAAGTTTTGCAACTTAAGCTTAGTAACCAATTAAGTTTGGAATTCCTCGAAAACTACATAGATACCTTGCACCATTTAAGTTTCACTTCCTGATTTTGATCTCCACTTCCGATCTGTTTGATAAACAGTTTGATACCATTTCCGACCATCCCGAAGGTCATTTAACCCTAATGTGTTTGACACATTCTACGAATTCATTAACCGTGCTGAATATAATTGTATCATCTGATACTACTCAGTCCTGCAACATCCATTACTACTCCTATGAGAACCCTGGTGATTATTAACTATGGATATAGGAAGTTTTATTCCCCCCCTTTTAATGATGAACCCTGTTTACCAACCAGTTCCTTTGGAAGGATATGATGTAAATACTATCTCAGTACGAAATTGTTTAACTGAGCATGATGATGCTGATAACTAATATTCCATACATCTCACTTTTGACGGTTATACGATGTTCGTGTTACCAATGATACACACCTACCTGCCCTTATGCTAAAAAGCTATACAAAATTCCAACACCTTGAATTGTTCATTTATCTATCTCAACACTATGATGAACCATGTACTTGACCTTGACATATGAACTATCCATCTAGTTTAACGACCATATCCGTTCTACGGATCTGTTTACTATTGATATAATTGACCTTGAGGTCTTTTGGTTATGGATTGGAAGGCTTTTGCAAAGCTACCATGGACTACCATATCCGATATGTGAACTTTAAACAATCTACTTTGTTCTACTTTTGCTTTGATGACTCTCAACCACTTAAATCTGTTAAGATTATTGTTGCTATGGAAGCACATACTCCGATCTCATTAGATTGTCAAGTTCTCCTGACACTTATTAGTATCCACCCTTAGAAAGCTCTGGCATTGGAAGTATTTTGTTGTACGAAAATTTTCCGATGTTCTCTGATGAACCTCTTGGGATTCCCTCCTGCTTGGGAAGTAGAGTTAGCATTGAACTAATCTCAGTTGACGAAACCATGATGACATAGAAGTTGAGAAATTGAAGGAACTGATGGAACATGATTTTGTTCACCCCAGTGTTTCTCTTTGGATGATCCTATTGGCTTATGAAAAAGAAGGAGGGAAGTATGCGGCGGCGTATCGACTATCGTGAGTTTAATCATATCACTATCCGAAATCATTATCCATTTCCGCGTATCAATGTTTGATTTGGCCTACCTTTGTAAACTCCGTATCAGACGGCCTCATTTAAGTTTGAAGGACTGAAGAAGCAACCACAAGAACTGCTAAGAAGGGAGTTGACTAACTGAGAATATCCTCCGTGAAGCATTTCAGTTTTATTCGTGAAAAGGAAGATAGGTGATGTGAAGTAGATATGAAGTTTCCCTGAGACGATTCATGAAGCTACTTTCGTACTCGTTGTGATCATTATGAGTTTTAAATGATGCCAATTGTATTGGCTAATAGAATCATGTTTTTCGCGAGCAGTTGGACAATTGTCATAGTATGACAGCGTGTTTATGCTCAGAGACGAATGAGAAACACGTAGATCATCTTCGTATTAAGTAGAATGACCCTTTGTTCTGGAAGAGTAGATTTGATTGGCGTTCAGAGATTGTAGCAGACAACACTACCAGGTATCCTGTGATGACAGCAGTTTGAGCTCACAGCAGTTTGAGTTGGCGAATTTCGAACTGTGCTAGAAGACCTGTCAAAGACACGCAGTCTTGTTTCTCTATTCATTTTAGTTGTATTAAGATGAATTGAGAGCAGAAGCAGACTCGCGAATGGAAGAATGCACGGTAATCATGTCAGAGATTCACATTACCACACCACAGTGTCCAGAAGAGGTGCCGAAGGCTTGAGGGACCAGACTCAAGTTTATAATTCCTTTCCACCCTATTATCATATGGACAGACGTAGACAGATTACTTGGAATTGGAAGAGATTTGAAATCGTGTATCTGAATGGATGAATGATGAAGCGAACATTTGTGTTTGGGAGAGTTGATTCTGTGAAGGATGAAGCCATTGATGACGTAATTCACTTCCTCTCAACCTACTTAGATTTTCGTTACCTAATAATGAGATCCTTTGAATAATTTAGGTTCTCCATTAGTAATTCCGTTCTGTGTTCATTCTGCGTATGTTGGATGAAGGTTTTGTTATGCGAATTTGATGAATTGTGGAAGGAACCTGGAGATTTATGTTAGGAATGGGCAGATTTTGAAGCAACCACATATATTGGCTGAATTGATTTTGGTGAGTGATGAAGGATGGATGCTATTAACGACGTACCTTAATTCTGATAGACATTCTAGGATTTCCGTTACTCCTTCGAGTAGTTTCGTTCTCCTCTTAGTTATGGTGTTTGATTTTGATGACCTTTGAGACTGTAGAAGGACTAGGTGGATTAAGATAAGTTGTTTTGTTCACGACTTGAGATAAAGTATGACCATCATGAGGGCATATTTATATGATGCCAGTATTATGACGTCTGGCCAACATGATAATACTTACATCATATAACGTGCACTTATTGTGATCATAGGATATTTCGAGAAGTGCCTTAGAAGCCTTAGAATTTCTGATAGCTGTTTGAGATTATCTACGTTAGCGAGACTGTAGGTTCATTCTACCTATACGCTTAATCTGTCTTCACTATTATACGGCTTAATACGGTTGGACCCCCGACACGCGTTTTGCTGACTCCTATACTTCCGATAAGAATCTTAGGTTCTATTGTAGAGCTTTCTACCGGTTGATGTTACCGACAATCTGTTTTCTGTACGTTCTCATCTGATTTGTCTAATCAAATTCTACGAACGGCATATCCCTCAAATCCTACGTATTCCCTGTATCTCTTCCTAGAGAATAAGATTATCATCTGTTACGTTAGGTATATTATTCTTCGATCTGGATTCAGTATGGTGTGTTCTTTCTGAGAAAGCCAATGCTATTTTGATCAACAAGATAGAGTCATGAGAAACAAGTCTTTCACATTTCTGTTCTCTGTGCATCGTGTTCCGTTTCGTTTCACTTCAATTTTCGAGGACGAAAATTTTTTTTAGAGGGGAAGAGTTGTAAAACCCCAAAATTTAACATAATCCGAAATGACTAAAATGCCCCTAAATTTAAATTTTAAGAACTTATGAAAACTATACAAGTAACATTATGTGAACTTAACCTAAGTATCTAACACGCCAATATTTGAACATATGAACGTAATACGAATATTTAAAACTTATGTTATACACAATTAAAATATTGTTACACATTTTTAGCCTAGTCGATCCATGTGTGTGTACACAAACGAATGTGGTCTTGTAAATAGTCCGGGTACGTGATTGAATCAAATTTGGTAAACTCTCCTAATTTATCTCCCATAACCGATCCTATAGTCCCCCCCCCCTCCATCTCATTCGGCATTCTCAAAAAAAAAAAAAAAAAAAAAAAAAAAAAAAAGAGAGAGAGAGAGAGAGAGAAAACCCTAACTCCCTCCATCCCATATACGGTAAAAAAAAAAAAAAAAAAAAAAAAAAAAAAAAAAAAAAAAAAAAAGGAAGCAACCCTAAAAATCTTTGTGCTATTCGATCCAAAGGAGGAAGAGGAGAGGCCTTGATCTTGGGTTTTATTCAATCCATAACAATAAGGTAATCATATACTCAATACATTAATCCATTCGAAATTATGATAACAAAATTAATCGATCCATGTTTCTGTTTCTTGTTGTGTCGTGCGTACCAAAGGAGAAGAAGGAAGGAGATTTGTGGTGAATTGATCTTGTTATGTTCTTGACTCTTCGTTTGGTCTTCAAGGGTATTTGTATCACCCCTTTCTCGTTCAATCCTTGATGTTTTTGCAAATATATAACCACATATGATCATATAAGAATCACATGAATTCATAAATCATTCACAAGAAATAATGATAATGAAACCCTAATATGTATAACCGATCCATATGAAAGTTGTATGAATATGACGAATTTAATTGTTATGAACATGTTAAGATCATGTAAGAATCAATTATAATTGTTTTGTAGCAAGAACTAATGGTTGGAATATCAAAACCCTAAAAGATTACATGAAATTATGAAACAGTTTTCTGTCCAGAAAATTTGGCCGACTTGTTTTGATTGAATAAAAATGATGTGAACGTATTTTTGGGTGTATCTTGAGTCTAGAAGTAAGTTCAGGAAAATAGATTTCTAGGAAAATTAACCTTGTAATTTTTAAAGGTCGGGAAGGCACATTTTTTGAATTTACGAGATCGGGTGTCAAAACTGTATTTCGGGTTATGAAAATTCACCTGTAGTTTATGATTTTTAGTTTGAACTATATAACGAGTTATGACCTAAAATTTTTACAGAATAATATTTGGGATATAATTTAATTACTGGAATTTTTGAAGATTTTTATAAATTTTCTATATGGGAAAAAGAAATAAAAAGTTTTCGGGTGTTTCATCAGATCCGATTCGGGAACATGTTGTGGAAATTGATTTTTCATTCATACCTATACTACTTAATAAAATCTGGAAAAATTATGTAAAATACTTAAGACATTGAGATACGTGTGTGAATTTTTGTGGATTTTATTTCTGAGTTTTAATATGGCTCATAAATTCGAAAAAGTAAGGTCTGTGCAAGGTTAAAAACTGAGATAAGTTAAAGGACTAATAAAAGAAGTTTGTGAGTAATATTGAACTAAAGGGTTGAAATTGTCATTTTCTAAACTAATGGGCTAAACTTGTGAAACCATATAACTTTATGATATGTATATTTCAGACCCTAATCTTACCATAATGACACTATAATCCCTAAAACATACTATATGTGCATAATAAACCCTAAATTTATGTAAGTGGCTTTTTGAACCTTAAACTATCAATATGGTCATCTTTAATACTGTAAATTGACTAAATGATAAACTTGAATGTTTATAACTAATATTACTAAATATGGAAGCTTACTATTTTAGGAAGTTACTAAAAATGGAAAGCCGACTAAAATAAGTAATCTGATTTGAAATAAGTTATTAATAAGACGATCATGAATTCGTGTAGATTCGCTGAGGAAGGAGTTTGTTTTCGATCCTTATGTTTCTAGTGTGTGTTCACTTGCGGTCTAAGGTACAGATATTCTACCCTTTTTCAGTAAGGGTACTTTCGTTCTCATGATTTTCTTGATCTTGATTCTTTAGGATTCCCTAAGCCATTGCTATGTTCCCTTATACTTTGATTCGTTCTTCATGATCCACTTGACATTTGTCATTATGACCCTATGACATAAGTATTCGAATCACTTGATGCTTAGAAGGTTCATTGATTTTGTAACTGGATGTGAAAACCCTTCTAAATTTATCAGGGAAATGTTTTGAGAAAAACTAATTTTAAATTGATGTTTATGAACGATGCGATACCACTTTTATATGAAATTTTACTAAACTGTTGTGAAAACTACTTTTAAAGACTACCTTTATGGAAACCGTTTTTAAAGATCATTTTTATGAAAACAATTATAAAAAGATTTCTTTAAATGAACATTTGATAGAAACCTTTGAATGAACCATTTGATTCGAACCTCTGATTATGAACCTTTGACGATGAACCTTTGATACTTTGATGACTTGACATTTGACCCTGTTATGTTTCCTTTAGTTGACTCATGCATTCATTGTATGATTGTTATTCCTATGATCTCTTCTGGCATTTATTTAAATGTCTCTGCCTTGCTATGCTTATGTGTTTGCCATGCTTATTAGAGTTATTATATTGTTTCTCTTGCCATGTTAGGTTATGATTTGTTGTATGATATGATAGATCCGTGCCTGAGCTTAACTAGTTCTGGAGGTACCAGGACCATGTCTTTGATGGCACCTTAGACATGACACTCCCGTAGAGGTGTGATAGATCTACGGCGTTCCCCCCTTATGTATATGTATTTTATCGCGATTCACTATTGGCCAACCTTTTATGTGTGCTTAGTCTAGTACTGACATACATACTTATGTTAGGGAGCGTATGGATATATCCTAGGTTTTATGTATATGTGATTATGGTGACCAGGTGGTGTGTGCCTTGCACTCCTTCTCACACTTTTAATTTATTTACTTAGAGGTTTCCCCTCTTCGTATACTTGTATTTGCTTTGGTATGAATTGACGGATTATGATATGGAGTTCTTATGGCACATCCTTACATGAACCCTCCTTTATTTTCATTTCTTTTCTTGATTTATTTTAGTATTCAGTTCTCATGCGTTCTTGATTCTTTATTCTTCTTCAGAATTCGTATGACTTTCATGATTATGCTTTCGTTTGTATTCTTATCCATTCGTTGTTTACGCTTAATTACCGTTCTGTTATGTTACATATATCTGTTCACTGGGCTTTTTAAGCTCAGCCGCATTTCTTTTCCTGCGGCAGGTTTTTTTTAGTAGGAAGCTAGGTATGAGTGGAGAGTATCTTTGACTTAGAAGCCATTCCGGATTAGAGATGACTAGAAGAGATGATATTTAGACTTAGTAATTATTGTAATTCATTTGTAACCTTGTATTTTAGATTTTCCCTTATAACCATTGTAATTCATTTTGTATTATTTAGTCATATGCTTGTGTTTTGCTTTGATATGTCACTATAACGTAATACTTCTACCCTTTTCGGGTTGGGGTATTACACCCGTAGACGTGAACATTCTTGTAATTACACCTGATACAAAGAAAACTACAAAAATTAGCTACAATAATTTTATTAAAACATAGATATATAAGTAATCATTTCTTGTAGATGTTTTAAGCATTCCGTTTATAAGTAATCACTTTCTAAAACATACATGGTTTGAACAAAACATATATGTTTTGAACAATTATGTTTTGAACTTACATGTTTTGAACATACATCTTTCGGGTAGCCCATTGCCCGGAACATCACAGCCGCTTCCCCAGGCTCAAGGAGGCATCGTCCTTCTTTCCTTTTCTGTAGAGCTAGTGGCCATAAATGTGAACCGTCCTGCATTGGAATAACATTATGTTAATTCAAGTTACTCCAACCAAACATATAATTCAACATCATAAAAACACACAATAGCAGGTACTTCTAGGAAATGTATGTTCCAATAAGTATAATGGATTTGATCTTTTTTTTTTTCATCTGTAGAAAAATATGGTGGTCATGTTTTTGTTACATGTGGAAACTTAAAAATGTGAACCATCTTGCATTGGACGATAGATAGAAAAATATTGAAAACTTATACAAGTATTTTGATCCCAGAAACATAGATTGAAATCTGACCTTAAAACGCCTAGGCCATTCTTTTAACCTGTACAATCCCATTAAAGCTTTCTATGCTCTTGTTGAACCACTTAAATCTTAACAGTATTGGAGTGTTCAAACTTAAATCTTAACAATATACTATATCTGCATACGACTTAAAGCTGAAACATGCAAGCACAGGTTTAATAACAATATAGAAAAAACACATAAGTGCATGGTGCTTTTTTCAGCAACAGTGTAACACACATCACCAATATACACAACTTTGCTTCCACGATCTACTATGTATATAAAAAATGAGGATATTCAATTGTCAAACTTCTATTAGAACCACACAAAGAATAAAGTCGTCTAGTAGATTACTCACGTTTGGTCTTTCCAGATATGGTCTTGCTTTAACATACATGTTTTGAACAAAACATATAATTAAAACATATATGTTTTGAACAATTATGTTTTGAACATACATGTTTTGCACAATTTAAACAAACCAACAAGATTAAAAATCATACGAAGCAACCTTATGTGCATACATGTTTTGCACACTTTAAATCATACGAAGCAAAATAATGGTGACTAAACCCCTACAAGATTAAAAAAAAATAACCTCAAACATATTGTGATGCGTGGTTTTGCAACCTTACAACAGGTTTTACCTCTCGAGGGATCTCAAGAGGCTTGCAACCCCACCAGGCAGTGTACCTGACCGATGTAGTATAGTGTAGTGGTAAGTACGGGGGATTGATCGTTCTCCACAGGGAATAGTGTTCGTTAGGTATGAAAAACTACTCTAATAGGTCTAATGGTGAGGGAAGATTCTTTTTATGTTTTTATATTTTTATGAAAGCAAGTAAAATCTCGGGTTTGAAAGAGTGGGCGGAATTAGTTGCTAGTCAACTAACCCAAATTACTACGAATGCAAATAAAATAAAATAACAGAAAATGAAAAGGTGGTAAAACTTATATAGAGAGAAATATGTTTACTTAGATTTCCTTACTCCCTAACTATCTTTTACCGGTTGATTAGTGTGTATTAGTTGCGTGGATGACGGGTGTATTCCTTAATACCATTTGTGGGGTGGCGTACGTACTTCCCCAACTCTACAAGCTCCTACTTCACTCCTATGTCGAGCCGGCTAGGAAGCTCCTAACATGGGATCACTAGAATTCGCTTGTGCATTAAATACAACCATAAAAACCTTTAGTACGCATTGGTTCATGTTTCTTAAGACGTTCAAGCAAGTTACCGAATAGGAAGTTAGCCAGTTTTCTTAAGCCTAACATAGATGAACAATCATCCAATACAACTAACAACACACTAATAACCAATAATCAATAGCTAGGTTTCATTAGATCTAAGCAAACACAAGATAAATCTAGCCTAGCATGTTAAACAAAAGACAAGAACAAGATAGAATCAAACAACACATAGACATATTGAATGATTAATTGATAACTTATCTTCAATGTAACATGGAAGATCTCAAGGCAAAAAGCCTTGAAAAAGCTGCCAAATTCGTCTTAGGATTTTCACACACAAAGTTCCTCAATAAGTTCCACACTAATGACAAAAAATTGCAAAACTATATATAGACTTTCAGATCTGACGGCGTCACGTTATGGAGTGTGACGCCGTCACCTCGCCGCTTTTAGGGTTCCCGGATGACCTTCTTGACGCCGTCCCTCTTTAGCTCTCCAAAATCCATTCTGGCTTATCAGGGGTTGACGCCGTCAGAATTAGGGGTGACGCCGTCCATCTTTAAATTAAGCCGTGACGACCTTGATCAGATTAAAGCGTGACGCCGTCAGAATTCCCATGCAAATTTCTCTGGCTTATCATGAGTAAATTTCACATCCACCTTTTCTTGCCAAGCCATGACGCCGTCCAGGGATAATCCTGACGTCGTCAAAGGTAACTTTTAGCATGATTTTGAGACTTTGTCGTTTTCTTCACTTTTATGCTCCAAAAACGTCCAAAATGCCTCCTTTTCCAGATTTCTCCTCAAAAGTACCTAAAATGACAAAAGGAACGATTTAGGGCAATATTTGATCAAATAAATACGATTTAGGGCTTAAATGACCCCTTAAAAGCGGTACACTTTTCGCTTCATCAAATACCCTTACACTTGAGATTTGCTTGTCCTCAAGCAAATGCGCTTTTATTCTAATCAAAATACAAGTTAGGGGTCATTTAATGCTAACATAAAAGTAATTACAACAAATAATCGTTCCACTTTAATCATAATAAGCACGGAGATTACAAACTAGCACCTCACAAGTAGTGTTTAGATACTCACATCTCTCAAGTGTCATCAAAATAAATCTCATAAATGAAAACGGATAATATCTCTCACTACCTGTCATAGCAAATAGATTACCATAGGCTTGGGAAAGGATCGAAAACCTCCTCCACTAGGCGTAAGCACCTAAGATATCAAAGAGGGCTTTTAAATGGGTTATAACGTTAGGTGTAGGGAAAAGGAAAACACGGTTTTGTTGGATAAAGGATATTTTACTGGTGGCGAGTTAAAGATCTTGATTAATTACATGTACTATACAATGTTGCATAAGCCAAGACTCGACTCGATTTAAGCTAATGAAAGAAAATAACAAAAACATAAAATGAAACGGGATGGTAGTCCGTATGTTTTTTCTATTTTTCTTTTTCTCATTTTTTTTGTATTTTTCTTGATTTTTTTTTTTTTTTTTTTTTTTTTTTTTTTTTTGCATACACTTTTGCCCTACCATCCAAAATAATACATCATAGGGGCGTTGCATTCCCCTTACACTTGAACTTTTACATAACTTTACAAATAACTATTCTAATGACTCGAATTAAGATAATTGAAAAACTTGGAGTACTTTTAAAATATTTAGCACATATAGGGGTAATAAATGATGTTCTTCCCCATTACTCCATTACACTAGTACTTTACCCATGAGTCCCAATCGTCCCAAAACAATATGTACAAGGATATGACTCGACTTAGCAACCATGTAATCAACTAGATAATTAACTTGGGTTTTAAACAAATGTTGTCACAATAATGCACTAAATATGAGTGCATACAAGGTGGGCTAAGGCGATTTGGGTGTATATTTTAGTGGGGTGTAACAAATTCTTCCTTTAAGTAAAATGCTTAAAGGTCGAAACGAAAAGATAGGCTCTGAGGGGTGTACTAGGGGTATCGTATACTAAAAATGAGTACAACGCAAAGGGTGTGGGAGAATTACTTGACCAATGTAGCCAATGTAATTATAACAAAAACACAGGTGTAAAACAATGGGTTAATCCTAATGCCTCTTATCATGTAGTAAATCTAACTACACGAATGTAGTCTCACTTGTGGCCTTGGAATGGTCCTAACGCAAGTTCTAGAATCTAAGTGCTACCGGTACACACATCATAGCATAAATGCTTTTCCTACCAATTCTAGGGGCGAACCTCACATATTTGGGGGTGGAAAATTTTTTAGTGGTACGGTTTTTGTGCTAGTCATATAATTCCTATCCATGAGACGCTTATTAAGATCAAAGTTTCACTCCTATATGTTGTAAAAAATTTTAAATTTGGCACTAAAATTGCCCTAACAGGTATTTATCTCAGTTTTATTACACATCTACTATTAAACAAACAAAAATCAAGCGTAAGAGCATTCTCTAATCGTACATTTACCCCCCCTTACACTTAAGATGAACATTGTCCCCAATGTTCAAATAACAAGATGCAAAGGCAAAAAGTAAAAGAATGAAATCAAATACTCCCCTGATTCGCTCGGTGGATAATGAAGTAACACGGCTAGATCTTCTTCCATGAGAATGTAAAAGCTCCATGACTAATGCATCGCCATAAGCTTGATCCAAAACATTTCCTTGTCCAAAATAACCTGTTAAACCTGAGAAAACAAACACGAAAACCTGCATAACATCGGCGGGATAAAATCTATATATAAGGATATAATGCTTGTGGAATGATAATTTTGCAGATTCCTGGAGATTATAAGTTAGAGATTTAATAAAAACTTTTTATGAAAACAAAACTTTCAAAAATTTTCAGAAAATTAAACCTGACGCCGTCAGGTTGTAACGCCTGACGCCGTCAGAAATGATCTGACAGAATTCTCATGTTACGTTTCCGGAAAATTTTTTGGAAAAACCTATACCTTACTTCCTGGAATTCCTGCAAAACATCATTATGACTCGATACAAGCATTTGACTCAAACAAATACTAATATGCATGCTTATATCTCATTGTTATCGTTCATGTTCAATCTTGTTCTTAAAAACAAATTTGGATTTCCCTTACACTTATCTTTTGCAAAATACCTTTATATGTAGTTAAGACGAAGTTAAAAACAAAATAAAGCATTTTCACAATTTATATTTGAGACATGAACAGTAAACAAAAAGAATAAGAAATGCATACGGAAACAAATAAAATTAAATAAACAAACAATCAAACAAATAAAGCAAATAAAGCTTGGGTTGCCTCCCAATAAGCGCTTGTTTTTGTTCGAGTCACGAGCCTGACTCTACCCTTATTTAACAAAAATAGGGGAGGTTTTCCCTACACTTAGGATTAAGTGCGGGTGAAAGTAGCGATACACACCCTTAGGGTGTGAATATGCCACGTGAGGTGAAGGGGGTGAGTGAATGGCTTCCTTCATCCTAAAACTACCCGGATAATATTGGTTGATGGGTGGGTCGGTTCCTCTTTTTTCTCCTAGATGTAAATCTAAGGATGAAAAGTTGTGTAAAGGTTGAGGTTCCAATTCATCAACACTAGGAAATTCCCTAGAACTATGAGTAAGGTCATCACTAAAAGTGTGCAAACCTATATCCTCTAGTTGTGCTTGGTCCAAGGGTTCTACCTCCATCGGGATTCCTAAAGTCTCTTCTACTTCTTCCGGGTAAGTCACGGGCGGTGTGGGTGCCTCAAATGATGGTTGAGTATTTTGTGGGCTTATGGTGTTTACCTCATTATTCCACGTGTCAAGATCACCTATATCCTCGTCAATTGTTTTCTTAGGTAGTGATAATAACAAACCTAGTGCTTCATCCAACTTATGATTTATTGATACGGCTCTATCCACAATTCCTTGGCAAACTAGGTCGCTTTTCCTATTAGCCTCACTAAAACAAGATCCTAAACATGGAGGTTGTTCATAAGAATCTATCCTAGGTGAAGGCTCATATGATTCATAAGTGTCTCTAAATGAGGTATTTTGAACTTCTTGGTGTTCTAGCCACTCAACCATATCTTGCAATCTTAGAAATCTAAGTGAAAAGTCTATTTGAAGCAAATTACAAACAAAATCACAAAGAAAAGATAGACTACGAGAAAGCTACAAAATAAAAAGAAAATATCTCACTTGATAGGAATCTTGTGAGTAGACCTAATAAAAATAAAATTTCAACCTAAACAATAACTACTCCCCGGCAGCGGCGCCAAAAACTTGATGTGTGGTTTTGCAACCTTACAACAGGTTTTACCTCTCGAGGGATCTCAAGAGGCTTACAACCCCACCAGGCAGTGTACCTGACCGATGTAGTATAGTGTAGTGGTAAGTACGGGGGATTGATCGTTCTCCACAGGGAATAGTGTTCGTTAGGTATGAAAAACTACTCTAATAGGTCTAATGGTGAGGGAAGATTCTTTTTATGTTTTTATATTTTTATGAAAGCAAGTAAAATCTCGGGTTTGAAAGAGTGGGCGGAATTAGTTGCTAGTCAACTAACCCAAATTACTACGAATGCAAATAAAATAAAATAACAGAAAATGAAAAGGTGGTAAAACTTATATAGAGAGAAATGTGTTTACTTAGATTTCCTTACTCCCTAACTATCTTTTACCGGTTGATTAGTGTGTATTAGTTGCGTGGATGACGGGTGTATTCCTTAATACCATTTGTGGGGTGGCGTACGTACTTCCCCAACTCTACAAGCTCCTACTTCACTCCTATGTCGAGCCGGCTAGGAAGCTCCTAACATGGGATCACTAGAATTCGCTTGTGCATTAAATACAACCATAAAAACCTTTAGTACGCATTGGTTCATGTTTCTTAAGACGTTCAAGCAAGTTACCTAATAGGAAGTTAGCCAGTTTTCTTAAGCCTAACATAGATGAACAATCATCCAATACAACTAACAACACACTAATAACCAATAATCAATAGCTAGGTTTCATTAGATCTAAGCAAACACAAGATAAATCTAGCCTAGCATGTTAAACAAAAGACAAGAACAAGATAGAATCAAACAACACATAGACATATTGAATGATTAATTGATAACTTATCTTCAATGTAACATGGAAGATCTCAAGGCAAAAAGCCTTGAAAAAGCTGCCAAATTCGTCTTAGGGTTTTCACACACAAAGTTCCTCAATAAGTTCCACACTAATGACAAAAAATTGCAAAACTATATATAGACTTTCAGATCTGACGGCGTCACGTTATGGAGTGTGACGCCGTCACCTCGCCGCTTTTAGGGTTCCCGGATGACCTTCTTGACGCCGTCCCTCTTTAGCTCTCCAAAATCCGTTCTGGCTTATCAGGGGTTGACGCCGTCAGAATTAGGGGTGACGCCGTCCATCTTTAAATTAAGCCGTGACGACCTTGATCAGATTAAAGCGTGACGCCGTCAGAATTCCCATGCAAATTTCTCTGGCTTATCATGAGTAAATTTCACATCCACCTTTTCTTGCCAAGCCATGATGCCGTCCAGGGATAATCCTGACGCCGTCAAAGGTAACTTTTAGCATGATTTTGAGACTTTGTCGTTTTCTTCACTTTTATGCTCCAAAAACGTCCAAAATGCCTCCTTTTCCAGATTTCTCCTCAAAAGTACCTAAAATGACAAAAGGAATGATTTAGGGCAATATTTGATCAAATAAATACGATTTAGGGCTTAAATGACCCCTTAAAAGCGGTACACTTTTCGCTTCATCATATTGCTTATCCAAACATCATTTAAACCTGAATTAGTGGCTTATCCAAACATCATTTAAACCTCAAACATATTGCTTATCCAAACATCATTTTAACCTCAAACATTTGGCCCTATTGACTTACCACTAGAACAGACAGGGAGGCAAATAAGCTGACAACTACAAATCTCAACATATATTATGACTCCAAAGTCAAAAAAGTCGCCAAATTAAAACTAAGCCGAAATAAGCTAGGCAAAATAGCAAATCAAACTTACCCAAATCAACCCATAGGGCTCGGCCTTATGGGTTACCCAAATCGCGGCCCAAAAGAATAAAGAAAACGAGAACAACGCCAAAATAACGAAAATAAGCCGAAAAGAAATAAGTTCTCATGAGCTTATTAAGAGCTTTTGACACAAAAACGTTTTAGACCGAACCCACGCAACTTATGATGATACCATTTCGTTTTTAACTCGTTTTGACCCAAACCGATTAACAAATCCGTTTATCAAAACAAAAACTGATTCAAACAAACATGTGTGAATCGTTATTTTAACCAATCTTTTAAATGAGATTCATTCAAGTCAACATACCAAGAAAGAAATGAGAAGAAGTGGTGGTGGTGGAGGAACAAACACAAGCAAAACACCTTCGATCTATCTCCAAATACCTTCAAAATGACAAGATCTACTCAAATAAATGGTGGGTTTGGCGGTTGATGGTGGCGGCGTGTGGTGGTGAGGTGGCCGGAGCAATATTGGATCTGTAAAATAAGGATGAGATATTGGATCCGGGTGGTTATGGTTAGATGAGAGAGGCGGTGGCAATGAGTGAGAGAAATTTGTGACCTAATATAATTATTGTAACTATTTACTCGGAGCAGTTATTGAAAAGCAGGAACACAAAATTCCATTAATGCCCCTACAATATTAACTCAATAAAATAAAATGAAATCAATTTACTAAAATCTGATTGGACAATATTGGTTCTCGCAGTTCTTGTAGATACGGTGGTTCTGAAATGAAAGTCCCACTATATATATATATATATATATATATATATATATATATATATATATATATATATATATATATATATATATATATATATATATATATATATATATATATATATATAGGGTCCCTTTCTTACGAGAACCATGTTATCTACAAGAACTGCGAGAACCACCTTTTTACAACTAATAATACACAATGTACATCATTTAATGCTCCATATGATTTTGTTATTTTTATTTAATTCAAAAGGGCATATTAGTAAAAGACATTTTCATATTATTTTTGTTTTTTTATATAATTTCCGTTTTTTTTTTTAATCTTATGGTAACATGTTTTCAAATAGTCATGGTGCATACATGTTTTTTATACCTAATCATTAGTTATTTTAAAATCTCATGGTGCAAGCATGTTTTTTTCCCCAAATAGTCAAGGTGCATACATGTTTTCAGTTAGTCCAAAGTGCATATATGTTTTTTTTTCCCTTTCAAGGTGCATATAGCTTTTTTAATATAATGAAATTTATAACAAACCAAGAACATAAATGTTATATACAAACTTCGATATCGATTGAAATACAATTAAAATACAAATTTCTAAAAGCATAAATACATGAATCTAATCGATCTATACACGTGAGCACTAATAATATTCAACACAAATGAACATATGCGCACGAGTAGCCGTCAACATTTTTTCAAAAGTCGGACATACATGCACACTTGTAGCCGTGACCATTCTTGTAATTACACCTGATACAAAGAAAAGTACAAAAATTAGCAACCATAATATTATTAAAAATTATACATGTACATGAGTATATGTATGTTTTAGGAAACATACTTGTTTGGCAAACACAAAACATGTATGTTTTATACGTAAACATATAATCCAAACATAAAACATATATGTTCTATAATCCAAACGCAAAACATATATGTTTTATACGTAAACATATATGTTTTTTTTATAAAACACATATGTTTTTTTTTATAAAACACATATGTTTTTTTACAATAAGTACTGAGTATCACCATTATAAAATGAGAAACGCAACTACTGATTAGATGAAAATAAGTGAATCCTTTAAATATGGATCGTAACAAAAAGGCTATGACCAATCTGTTTACTCCTATAACATATTCAAACAACAAAAGATAAAAACATGCATGTGAACATAAACCTTATTTATACAGTAGCAAATGTTAAACAAAGAACCCCTGTGCAATCTAGTTATACCACGTATTGGATCCAACTGAAAAAGACTTCGTATTCCATTATAATATTATACTTTCATGAACAAGATTAACAAACTTTAAAAACACAACCATAAATGATTATGATTGTGCAGAGGTCCATGTATATTAAATCAACCATATCTGTACAAACTTGTTTGATCACACAAACGATTTACACCAATATTGTTTTCGAATCCAAAAGATGCGGTGGATTCGAAGCCAAAAAACATATAAATCCTATCTAAAATGAGTCAAAAATAAAGGGGACATGAAGGATATACATAAAGAAGATTTTTAAGGATTATGGATATCATCAATGGATTAAATCCTACCATGTTGATTCACAATATTTCAACGTCTAAATATGTGAATAATCATCAAACACTTAAAGACTATTTTTCAGTCCCACTAATGATCCAACTGTAGTATGAAAAAACATATATTAAAAGTTAAAGCACACAATCAATCATTAAAAAACTAGTAGTCGTTGAAACTGATACCTTTTTTTTCAAACGATTTACCATTGGATCACCAACTGTGGTATGAAAAAACATATAATATTTTTATCATTTTTTTAACGATTTACCATTGGATCGCCATTAAAAACTAGGTGCTCCATTCCGATCATGGTGGATGTGGTGGTGTATCACGATGGTGGTGTTGTTGGTGTTGGCGTTGGAAATCAAGAGGTTTTGTGAGACAAAGTCGGTGATGATTTCTATGGTAGTGGCTAGGGTTTTTTAAGGAGAGAACAAATATTGGTGTGAATATCAGATCTGGATTTTAAGGGGAGTTATGTAATACGGTTTTGAAAATTGATGCATGTAAAATTCCATAAATGCCCAAATTTGATTTATTAAATGTATATTGTTTTGTTTTATTTACCAAATTGCCACAATGATTTTCATCCATTGATCAACTCATCTAACGGCTAAAAAGTGGTTTTCGCAGTTCTTGCAGTTAAAATGGTTCTCGTTTGAAAGTTACACTTATATATATATATATATATATTATATATATAATATGAAATGCGTTCATGTGGTGTACAAGCTTTAAAATAGTAAAATAAGTACAATCAGTGGACCGTTAGATCAGTCTTAATAGATGAGATCAAAATAAATAATATTAAATTAATTAGATATATATTATTAATTAGATATTTAGTTTAAGGGTATTATGTATCTTTGTCATGTCCAATATCTAATTCAATGTAATCCCTTCTTAAATGCCAAAATCTTACAAATTATCCAAATTACGTATTGAGGACAATGAAGTATAGATTATTTGCTCTTATATTGCTTTGTCCTTTAACATTTTATTAATTCCATTGTGTCAAGAGTAAAACTATTGAGTTTGTCTTTTGAGGTTTTATACAGACAACTATGGTTTAAATGTCCCCACAAATCTTATCAATATTATTAATTACATACTAATTTTTTTTCATTCTCAATAAAACTGGTTTTATGACTGTCTTGAATTCATGTTTGAGCTCAAAACTCACGATATAGCATCTGTGCATCATGAGAGTGAACCGTAGTTACTGTCAACAAAATACAATGAGTAAGACCTTGGTTATGCATGGTCAATAATAAACTAAAGAAATGTAAGTACATCAAGATGACTACAGATACAAACAAGGACTTAGAAAGTTTGATTACAGTTTAAGTTACTGAGTTATAATATCACTAACCGTTCCATCACAAATTATATTATATGATCGTAAAAACCAAGACCAACATGAGTACGGCTATTGAGCAAGCTATGAAATCACACTTTGCCGCTTATTGGGTTACACCTGAAAAAAATACAAAAACTGTTAATCAGTTTTTGTTTTCCAGACATTGCAACAACAATCTTATAATGTACAGGTCTATTTTCCGAAAGTTACATGCTATGCTTTGAACCGTTAAAACTTTATCCAAAATGCAGTTAAACAGACAGTAAAAACGTTTTACCTATCAGATCGCAAGGTTGGTTACGTTGAGCACATTGTCACATCTAAGCTATCTATTTGTTAGCTCATCATTGTCATATTTTGAAAAGATTCAATTCATGGTTTAAAGTATCCAAATTGATGATTGCAATAACTAACTTTGAGGTAGCATATTATCAGACTCTTGACTTGCTCTCTAGTTTGGACATGTTATCAGACTCAATAACTAACTTGAGGTAGCATCATGTTATCAAACGCAATAACTAACTTTGAGGTAGCATCATGTTATCAGACGCTTTTGTGCTGCCCGTTGTCGCTACTCAGCTGCCTGTTGTCGTTCCTTGGCAGCTCGTTCCCGCTCCTCCGCTGCCCTTGCTTGATCAGCAGCCTAATTAACAAACACTCTATATTGATTTGATAAAAATTATTTTGTGCAATATACACAGAGACCTAACATGTTCGAAGTTATTATGATCATACTTACCAAAAGGTTGTCTTTGTTGGGTGACCTAAACTAACCAATCACACAACAAGCACACAACCACCGGCAGCCGCTGATCCTATGATAATCCCAGTGTTAGATGACTTGTGTTTTGCGCCTCTGGGCCCAGATAATCCTGTAAAGTGGCATATAGATGTCTGCCTTTTGATATATATGATCTTCTAGAACACACATAAATATAATTAACCATTCATTAGTTCCGATAATACCTGGCAAGAAATTGTAGTTTTCAGCCATAAAGGTGTATGTACTGAAACCAGTCTTTAAAGGCTTGAACGTTTGGTTGCTAAGTGCAAATGCAACCCCAATAATCCCAGTCCGATTGAAGCTGAGTTCACCAGAGGGGAAAACTTCAAGTCTGAGCACAAGGTAATCATCCAAATTTCTACTAATATTATTTAGTGACACTGAATCTACAGGGAGTTCGGCACCCCTAAAGAATTTCATTAATAAATCATGAAGCGAGTTGTAGATGGTTGCATTTATAAGTGAAGAGAAGGCAGTAGCTTTGAAGAAAAACAAGCCCGTGAATGGATATGCACATCGACAATTTAGACTGCATGTAAGGTCTGGACCACATGGAGGTACACACTTTTTCCTTGGGGTCGAATATGGTGTAGATTTTTTATCCATGGGAAGAGAGAAAAAGTGGTCCGTCTCACCTGACTCCTTACATATTGGATTATCAATCAGTCTGCAGTTGTAATCGCAAAATTTTAGTCAACTAGAAAGAAACTAGAGAGCTAAAAGACCTGAAAACTACACCCCACCAAAACCAATATGTGATCCCCGCTTAATTCATTTTGGATTCGAAGTCTTTCAAAAATTCACATAATACACATTAGTTTATTTAAAACTCTTTTATGAGTAGTCCGATATCAACTAATACACAAAAATTCAACTAGCACAACACATATACTCAACTGATGAACATGAATCATTGCCAACTAATACACCGGATGTTACCGACTAATACACACGGATGCAACTAATACACACGTATCATTACCGACTAATACACATACCTTTATTTCATCTAGTACACATAATTAACTAGTACACTGATCCATGGTGAAGCGTATATATAAATAATATCAGACGGATACACGTGAATAAAGACAAATCAACCATTTAGGAAAAAGGCTAACTTGCAAAAACTCACGTTTGTGATATGTGTGATACCAGGTAAGTGATTACCCGGGTCGTGTCCCAACGAGGTGTGAATGGGCAATCGTTTGAGGTTTGGAATTAGAGTGACTGATGATTGGGATATGAAATTTTGCTTTTATTATGTTCTAATTAAATAATGAGAAACAAATTCTCACTAGAAAATTCAGATTAACACAATTTATATAAAAAAACGAAACGGAAATTCTAAAAACGGGATTAAAAAGTGAAATTTATAAAAATTAATCCTACAAGTACCAAATTATTTTTCCTAAGTTATAAATGACAAAAGAAAATTTTAGAAAAAAGATTTATATTTTTCTGATTTTTATATTTTTTATTATGAATTAAAAACTGTTTTAAAAATAAAAATGCATAAAAAATATTAAAACTATTCCAAAAATTATGAAACTTTTTCTAAAATTACTTTAAGTATAAAAAGTCCTAGGAAAAATACAATGAAGGTACCAGCTTATTCTAATAAGCTGTAATAAGCTAAAAAGCTACGGATAGCTTAATATGGAAAGAGGCTTAAATATTAAAGGGTGCAAGGTTATAACTGAAGAAGTCCCAAGGGCAGTTGGTAGTGTGTTGTGGTGTTGAGGCTTTGCTAAAGGGGAGGTCCAGGGTTCGAATCCCAGGCCTGACCTTTTTGCTATTTATTTATTTTTTTGTTTTTCTTGTTAAAAACTAATTAAGCACTTAACAATAAGCAATTTTAACAAAGACAACTATTTTTGAAAGTGACAAATAAGCTCAGAAATAAGCCACAAGGGCTGATCAGTGGACTTAAAAGGGAAAATGAGCTAAACTAGGACCAAAAAGCTGATAAGCTATTAAATAAGCTAAAGCAAACTGAAAATGAGTTAAGTAAATGAAAATAAGCTAAAATGAAAATGAAAAAGCAACAAAAACTAATAGATAAGCACTGAAATCAAACAAATAAGCTACAAGGGTGGACTGATGTTGCAGGCCTAAGGATGGTTTGTGGTGAATTTTAAGCTAGCTAAAAGCTATCAAAAACTATAAGCTATGGCCTAAAAAGTAAAAACAGATTAAGCTTATACTATGAACTTAATATAAACCAAAAATCAGAACTTAATGACTTAATATTAGCTTATAAATAAGCTGATAAAAAGAGGGTGAGTGGGACAAGTCTGCTGATACACTGAGGTGATCAGTGGTGTGTGCAGAGGGCACAAACCAAAATGAGACTTAATCAACTCTTTAGTACTTACTTAATGAACTTAAAAGACCACAGAAATGCTACAAGAAAGGTCCAAAAGAGCTTATTGCTTGTTATGGCTTATTTGGACTTTTCTATGCCTAGGATTGGAGCAGTGGACTTAGAACTGTGAAACCTACCAAAGTGGCTCAAGAGAACTTAGAAACAGCTTATTTAACCTATTTAATGCAAGATCAAAGTTAAGCTTATAGCAAATGAACAGTAGAGGCAAAACTAGACCCCTGAATAAGCTTAATCCAAACACCCCTATAAGAGGGCTGTTTTGCTTTTTTTAAGTGAAACAGACAAATTTAAGCTAAGATATGAATTAAAAGATGACAACAAAGTATAATAAGCACTAATGAGTAACTATAATTGAAAATTAAGCAGTTCTAATAAGCTATCTTATTTTTGGCTTTTTTTAAAGGTTTTTAAGCAAAATAAAGAAAAGGCTATTTAAAACTGATAAAACAGATGAAATACAATTAAAAACTATTAATAAGCAGAAAATTACTACAATAAGCTAAAATTTAAGCTATAGAACAGTAGACTAAAAAATAATGCAAAATATTAGAAAATAGCTTACAACTGTGAGGGGCTAAGAAGGAAATGAAACTGATCAGAACTGAACTTGGTTTGTCAATACCAAGCTAAACACCACTCAGCTTATTCCAGAACAGCTAATCACACCTGAACAGCTATATTTGACTGAAACGTTGACTTTTCTTGACTTTTACAATTAGAACAGTTTAAGAGTGTAATAAGCTTACAAATAGCTATTGAGAGCTAATATAAGCTTATAAGAGATGGTAGGAAGCTTGTAATGGATTCTTAATAACTAAGGGAGCTTAATACTAATTAACAAGAAACATGAAAACTTGAAATATTATAAAACTTGGAATGATTACAATACAGAAGTAATAGATGACTTGAAATAAACTTGAAATGACAATGAAAACTTATATTGAAACTTGAACTGAGCAATAAGTAATTCTACACTTCGAATGGTCTAAAAACGGTGAAAAACTTCTCTTGGTGACTTCATTTCTTTAAATAGACATCCAAAAAGTATCTCTGATCAATTTCGAGCAAATCCCACCACTGGTTAGGCTTGGGTATCATCTCATCCGTTAATTGCATTTTTGGCGGGAAAACTGTTCATGTGGGTTTTAACTTTTTCTGAGAACGTGGGGGAGTTAGAGTGTGAAGGTTTCTTATTGGAGGAGGGAGGAGGTGGCAGGGATAAGGATTGATGGTGGTTTTGAAGAAGCCATGGTAATGGTGAGGGTTGTATGGTTTGGCGGGCAAGTGGGAGGAAAGGGATAAGTTTGACCAGGGTCAAACGGTATTTAACTAAAAAGGTGAACGGGTCAGGTAATTATTTTAGGCTTAGGTTTTATTTATGGGCTTGATGGATTAAGGGTTGGATTGGGTTAAATGGGATGGGTTTTGTTTGGTCCGGTTATGTATAGTTTGTTTAGGATAGGATTTAACTTTAGGGACCATTTGTGTAATTTCCTGAAAATTCAAGGACCAATGCTGCCAAGTTTCAAACTTCAGGGACCAATCTTGTATTTTCTGAAAATCATCTCCAAGGGTTATTCTTGACAAGTAGAGCAATTTCCCGGACCAAACTCATAAATTCCGTCCCCGTCCTTGGCTTTTCACGGTTTTCCAATCTTGTGCTCGGTTTTGTTTATTTTTTTTTGGCCCTGTTTTCGATCCTTTTGTACCCGAAACACATAAAAACACAAACCAATGATATTTGCAATAATATTTGATCTATTTGGGTATTTTTGGTCATTTTTGTGTCTTTAATGGGTGTAAAATGATGAGTATTTACACACTCATCAATCCCCCACACTAAGCTATTGCTAGTCCCTAGCAATCTGATCATATAAAGTAATGAAAGGATCAAAAGAATACCAAGTAAACCCCGTTTTGATTTTTTATACAATGCACGAAATTTAAACTTAGAACAAAATATATAACATGCTTGATTTCCAAAAATGGTATCACGGAACAGGATTCACACAAACTGGGTGTCTCCAGGGAATTGTAATCGTCATCCTCTTTTATACTCCCAACTAAGCTTAAACTCAATGTGCAAATGCTTTTGTAAAATGCTAACACTACTTATATCAATAATTTATGTAAGCCGAAACTTAACTTTTCACTCCCGCATATATTCAAGTTTAGGTGACTGTGCTTGATTTTCAAATTTTTGATAACAAAAATCGACGTTTTTATAAAACTTTGACTAATACTAGCTGAAAGATAGATTTAAAATTCACAACAAGCAAGCTTCAAAATTTATTGCATTTTGCAATATCATTCCATTTTATTCTTTTTTTTTTCTTTTCATTTTTTCATCATTTTCATCTTTTTTTTTTTTTTTTTTTTTTTTTTTTTTTTTTTTTTTTTTGATACTGTGCAATATAAACTAACGGAGTTTCACGGGAACCAAGACCTTAAACCTTCTTGGAATAAAGGATCCAAGGGCCGTTACAACGGAGAGTTCCAAGACCTTAACGCCTTTCAGAATTAAGGGTCCAAGGGCCGGTGTAAGAGGGTAGCCAAGACCTAAACGCCTTTCGGAAATAAGGATCCAAGGGCCGATCTTGAACCTTAGCTTTTCAGCACATACATTTATTACTTAACTTTTATATTATTATGACATATGCTTGTTCCGAAGTTTAAATAAAGCTTTGAACTAGTATTTTTCAAAATCGTAAAGAAAAATGATTTTGTGTGTTCAAAAGTTTGAAAAATAAGCACTAATTAAGTCAGATTAGTTATCTCCTGGGAGGAAAAGCCATAGATTACTTATATAAGCTCTAAAGAAAACTAACTATTCTACGCTTAGCATTTTCATTTGCACATATCGTAAAACCTTAGTCTAATCGTTAAGGAAGCAGCCAGATCAATACTCTGGCAGAGTCAGGATTCCCTTTGTTCTAACCTAATCAAGACTAAACACTTCTTCTTTTTTATTGCAATATCTTATCTAAAAAACAAAAAAAAAATTAAAATTTTGGCCAAAATGGGGGTACTAGGGCACTAGAAGGTACAAATGTGACAAAATTCGAGAGAATCCCCCCCCCACCCCACACTTAGAATTGAATATTGCCCTCAATATTCAAAGTACCGGCTATTTGTTCTTCGGCTAGTAATTCTCCAATTGAATTTTCATTGCAAAATTGGGAACTTACTACCGGTTTGTTCTGTGCAGTGCGAACTTTCGATTTATTTTCGATAATCGTCAAGATGTCCTTCGGAGTTCGATACAAGATATTGCCACCGGAAGCTGTGTTAAGCGAATCTTGATCGTTTTGCGTTAAAGCATTATAGAATATATCAACTTGTTGCAATTCCGAAAAATTGTGATGTGGGCATTTCCATTTTAAATCTTTGAATCTCTCCCAAGCCTCAGCAAAAGTCTTATCAAAAGATTGTTGAAAATTCATGATTTCTTTTCTGAGCTCAATTGTTTTGGAACGAGGATAAAATCTATTTAAGAACTTCGATGCTAGATCATCCCAAGTTGTGATGGAATTAGGAGGTTCATATGCAAGCCATGTGTCGGCTGCTCCTTCGAGTGAAAACGGAAATATCATCAATTTGATAACTTGTTGCGGCACATCCTTGTAATTGATTGTAGAGGTCAACTTGTTGAACCAACGGATGTGTGCATACGGATCTTCTCGTTCAAACCCGTGGAATTGGTTTGTAGACACGAGTTGAATCAAATGCGTTTTCAATTCAAAATGATCAGAATCGATTGGTGGTAAAACGATGGCATCTCCGTAACCCTCGGTGGGTGCTTGGAGCATCTCCGCCATTGTTCGATTGTCTGCCATATTATCAATGGGAATAGTACGAATCTCGGGTTCGACTATTCGGGCAGTACGTCTACGATTACGTCTTCTCGGAATATCTACGAGTTCACGTAAAAGACTTGTCGACGTAGAAGAACGAGTGCGCATGCACTAAATAAAATAATTCAATTAAAACAAGATCGAAGAAAAACACAAGGAACTTAAAACCTTAAATCAACAAGCGTACGGTAGCCCTCTAAAAGATAAACGCACAGAGTGGCGGAGGAGCAAAGGTGGGCAATAAATGCTCCTTAAAAATCCGCTCCTTTCGGTTCGACAATTTAATGTCAAACCCTCCTTAAACCTCCGTTAGAGTTTGTTTATCAATCAAAGGTGAGCCGAATTCGCAAGCGACCCAAAGGCAAGTTTTAATCTGATGTTTGAGAACTTATTATGATAATACCCAAGTTGAGGAATATTATTTTGATTTTGCTTTTATCTTTTATTTATCAATAAAACGGAAAATGTTTTTGGGTTTTTATTTTTATATGATAATATATATATAAAAGAAAAGAAAAATATTTTTGGATTTTATATGGTTTATGGAAAATGGGAACTTCTGAAACAAGGATCTCAAGTCACTAATCGTTTAGATTTAAACGATATTGTCGCAACACAACCTCCCCGGCAGCGGCGCCAAAATTTGATCCGTGGTGAAGCGTATATATAAATAATATCATACGGATACACGTGAATAAAGACAAATCAACCCTTTAGGAAAAAGGCTAACTTGCAAAAACTCACGTTTGTGATATGTGTGATACCAGGTAAGTGATTACCCGGGTCGTGTCCCAACGAGGTGTGAATGGGCAATCGTTTGAGGTTTGGAATTAGAGTGACTGATGATTGGGATATGAAATTTTGCTTTTATTATGTTCTAATTAAATAATGAGAAACAAATTCTCACTAGAAAATTAAGATTAACACAATTTATATAAAAAAAACGAAACGGAAATTCTAAAAACGGGATTAAAAAGTGAAATTTATAAAAATTAATCCTACAAGTACCAAATTATTTTTCCTAAGTTATAAATGACAAAAGAAAATTTTAGAAAAAAGATTTATATTTTTCTGATTTTTATATTTTTTATTATGAATTAAAAACTGTTTTAAAAAGAAAAATGCATAAAAAATATTAAAACTATTCCAAAAATTATGAAACTTTTTCTAAAATTACTTTAAGTATAAACAGTCCTAGGAAAAATACAATGAAGGTACCAGCTTATTCTAATAAGCTGTAATAAGCTAAAAAGCTACGGATAGCTTAATATGGAAAGAGGCTTAAATATTAAAGGGTGCAAGGTTATAACTGAAAAAGTCCCAAGGGCAGTTGGTAGTGTGTTGTGGTGTTGAGGCTTTCCTAAGGGGGAGGTCCAGGGTTCAAATCCCAGGCCTGACCTTTTTGCTATTTATTTATTTTTTTGTTTTTCTTGTTAAAAACTAATTAAGCACTTAACAATAAGCAATTTTAAGAAAGACAACTATTTTTGAAAGTGACAAATAAGCTCAGAAATAAGCCACAAGGGCTGATCAGTGGACTTAAAAGGGAAAATGAGCTAAACTAGGACCAAAAAGCTGATAAGCTATTAAATAAGCTAAAGCAAACTGAAAATGAGTTAAGTAAATGAAAATAAGCTAAAATGAAAATGAAAAAGCAACAAAAACTAATAGATAAACACTGAAATCAAACAAATAAGCTATAAGAGTGGACTGATGTTGCAGGCCTAAGGATGGTTTGTGGTGAATTTTAAGCTAGCTAAAAGCTATAAAAAACTATAAGCTATGGCCTAAAAAGTAAAAACAGATTAAGCTTATACTATGAACTTAATATAAACCAAAAATCAGAACTTAATGACTTAATATTAGCTTATAAATAAGCTGATAAAAAGAGGGTGAGTGGGACAAGTCTGCTGATACACTGAGGTGATCAGTGGTGTGTGCAGAGGGCACAAACCAAAATGAGACTTAACCAACTCTTTAGTACTTACTTAATGAACTTAAAAGACTACAGAAATGCTACAAGAAAGGTCTAAAAGAGCTTATTGCTTGTTATGGCTTATTTGGACTTTTCTATGCCTAGGATTGGAGCAGTGGACTTAGAACTTTGAAACCTACCAAAGTGGCTCAAGAGAACTTAGAAACAGCTTATTTAACCTATTTAATGCAAGATCAAAGTTAAGCTTATAGCAAATGAACAGTAGAGGCAAAACTAGACCCTTGAATAAGCTTAATCCAAACACCCCTATAAGAGGGCTGTTTTGCTTTTTTTAAGTGAAACAGACAAATTTAAGCTAAGATATGAATTAAAATATGACAACAAAGTATAATAAGCACTAATGAGTAACTATTATTGAAAATTAAGCAGTTCTAATAAGCTATCTTATTTTTGGCTTTTTTTTAAAGGTTTTTAAGCAAAATAAAGAAAAGGCTATTTAACACTGATAAAATAGATGAAATACAATTAAAAACTATTAATAAGCAGAAAATTACTACAATAAGCTAAAATTTAAGCTATAGAACAGTAGACTAAAAAATAATGCAAAATATTAGAAAATAGCTTACAACTGTGAGGGGCTTTGAAGGAAATGAAACTGATCAGAACTGAACTTGGTTTGTCAATACCAAGCTAAACACCACTCAGCTTATTCCAGAACAGCTAATCACTCCTGAATAGCTATATTTGACTGAAATGTTGACTTTTCTTGACTTTTACAATTAGAACAGTTTAAGAGTGTAATAAGCTTACAAATAGCTATTGAGAGCTAATATAAGCTTATAAGAGATGGTAGGAAGCTTGTAATGGATTCTTAATAACTAAGGGAGCTTAATACTAATTAACAAGAAACATGAAAACTTGAAATTTTATAAAACTTGGAATGATTACAATACAGAAGTAATAGATGACTTGAAATAAACTTGAAATGACAATGAAAACTTAAATTGAAACTTGAACTGAGCAATAAGTAATTCTACACTACGAATGGTCTAAAAACGGTGACAAACTTCTCTTGGTGACTTCATTTCTTTAAATAGACATCCAAAAAGTATCTCTGATGAATTTTGAGCAAATCCCACCACTGGTTAGGCTTGGGTATCATCTCATCCGTTAATTGCATTTTTGGCGAGAAAACTGTCCATGTGGGTTTTAACTTTTTTCTGAGAACGTGGGGGAGTTAGAGTGTGAAGGTTTCTTATTGGAGGAGGGAGGAGGTGGCAGGGATAAGGATTGATGGTGGTTTTGAAGAAGCCATGGTAATTGTGAGGGTGGTATGGTTTGGCGGGCAAGTGGGAGGAAAGGGATAAGTTTGACCAGGGTCAAACGGTATTTAACTAAAAAGGTGAACGGGTCAGGTTATTATTTTGGGCTTGGGTTTTATTTATGGGCTTGATGGGTTAAGGGTTGGATTGGGTTAAACGGGATGGGTTTTGTTTGGTCCGGTTATGTGTAGTTTGTTTAGGATAGGATTTAACTTTAGGGACCATTTGTGTAATTTCCTGAAAATTCAAGGACCAATGCTGCCAAGTTTCAAACTTCAGGGACCAATCTTGTAATTTCTGAAAATCATCTCCAAGGGTTATTCTTGACAAGTAGAGCAATTTCCCGGACCAAACTCATAAATTCCGTCCCCGTCCTCGGCTTTTCACGATTTTCCAATCTTGTGCTCGGTTTTGTCTGTTTTTTTTCCCTTGTTTTCGATCCTTTTGTTCTTGAAACACATAAAAACACAAACCAAGGATATTTGCAATAATATTTGATCTATTTGGGTGTTTTTGGTCATTTTTGTGTCTTTAATGGGTGTAAAATGATGAGTATTTACACACTCATCATACACATTCTCAAATAATATCTTATTCAACAACAGCCATATGAACCTAGCACTCAAAATAACCTAATACCTTATTCGAAAACAACTATAAGTAGCTAATACACATACTCACCTACTAGTTTATTTAGTTGAAAATAGCTATAGGTAGCTAATACACAACATTTATGATTATAATTGAAAACAGCTATAGGAACCCAACACTTCGTCGGACTGAGACCAGAAACCAGCAAGTAATTAACAAACACTCTATATTGATTTGATAAAAAAAATAAAAAAGACAAACAATGTATCAATTCCCAAGAATTATTTCTTCTTCATTCCCGTTTTCGATCACTATGGGTTCAAAAATCGCCATTCTTCTTGTTTATGATTGCAGATACACCTTCGCTATCTGTATTTTTTTTTATTAAAATTGAAATTTAGGTCATTTTTTTGGGGGTTTTTGAAATATGTACCAAAATCAAAAATTAAACCCGCAGGAAGATGCGGAATGAAATTCTGAATCGATTGAACGGTTTAGTTTTGTGATTTACAGAAAATTACAGTATCTATTGAGGATTTTGAAGGTTTTTTAATGGAGGAAAAATGGAGGGTATTATTTGGGGAGAGGAAAACGGTTTTCGCTATCTGTATTTAAAGTAAAAATGTAGAACGAAAATCTGGGGATGGATGATTGATTACTCGATTTTGGGGATTATGATTTTGGAGGAAAAAACATGATATCTGGTATACTCGCGGTGGGGGGTGGTTATTGTGGCTAGCTAATAACTGATAACCTTAATGACGATCAAGAAAAGATATAAGCTCATATAAAAAAATGGTACATAATGACATTTGTTTTTCACTTAATTACAATTGTACCACTCATCTACTTAATCTCTAATCTCATCTATCATGTTTGATCCAACGGTTCATGTGTGTACCTATTTTATCTATTTTAAGCTTGTACACCACAATAACGCCACCCTATATATATATATATATATATATATTATATATATATATATATATATATATATATATATATATATATATACCATCTTATCTACGAGAACTGACAGAACCGCCAAAAACATAAATGCACGCCTTCAATAATTGTATTTTTGCACATATGTTCTAAAAACAACATATATGTTTTTTTTTTTTTTTTTTTAAACATGGTTGTTCTAAAGAATTTGATAAGAAATTGAAAATACAAAAATTTTCTTTGAAGGTGTGCATGTATGTTCTTATAAGGCGTGCAATGACAATATTGCGGCCGTGTGTAAGGTTTTTGTGAAAAAAGATGATGAGTTCATGATGATATTGAAGAACATAGGTGGATATTTACGATTATTGATGATTTGCATGTATTTTTATTTTATTTTAAAAGGCGTGCATGTATGTTTTTGGTGGTTCTGTCAGTTCTCGCAGATAAGATGGTTCTCGCAAGAAAGTCTTCATATATATATATATAATATATATTATATATATATATATATATATATATATATATATATATATTTTATATATATTATATATATAGGGGGCTTTATTTTCAGAACCCTCTTAAGTGCGGGAACTGCGAGAACCACCTTTTTACAACTAATAATACACAATGTACATCATTTAATGCTCCATAGCATTTTGTTATTTTTATTTAATTCAAAAGGGTATAATAGTAAAAGACATTTTCATATTACTTTTTTTTTTCTTTTTTTTTAATTCATGTTTTTTATAAATAATAAAATTCGGAATTTTTTATTTTTTTATTATTATTTTTTTTAAGAAATGTTATTTTCCAGAAGTAGTGCATAGGTGTTTTTATGTACTAATTTTTTCATTTTATTTTCCAGATGTAGTGCATAGGTGTTTTTGAATAATTTTAGAATATGCATATTTTTCAAATAGTAAGGTGCATATGTGTTTTTTAGATAATGTAAATTTATAACAAAACAAGAACATAGATGTTACATACAAAATTCAATATCCATTGAAATACAATTAAAAAACAAATTTCTAAAAAGTATAAATACATGAATCTAATCGATCAATACATGCCTGCACTAATATATATAACGAAAACGGACATATGTGCACACTCATTATTATCAACATTTTTAGAAGTTGGACATATATGCACGCATTCAATAATCATATTTCTTCAAACGCCGCATTGTATCTATGTGTGCATCCACTTCTAGATCTTCATTGCTATCACCATCTTCTTTAAGCTGATACAAACATGCCCAAAAACAATTAAACCTTAACCAAATAGTGTAAGTAACTTTTTAATCATAATAACTAGCCTTACATATATGCACAATCTAAAACATATATGCATCCATTTAAAACACACATGCACCATTCCAATGAATTTTAAATTAACTTTAAAACACGTATGCACCTACTTACGTATTTGCACCGACTCAAAATGTGTACTGAATAACATGTATGTTCTATGAAAACCAAAATGTGTACTGAATAACATGTATGTTCTATGAAAACCAAAATGTGTACCGAATAACATGTATGTTAATAACATGAAAAACAACCATGTTCAATGTAAAAACAAGTATGTTCAATGAATAACATGTATGTTCTATGAAAACCAAAATGTGTACTGAAAAACAAGTATGTTCACCGAAAAAACAAGTATGTTCAAACACGAATTCCACGTTTAATCTAGACATGTATTATCTACATACTAAACCCAAAAAATATTCAATACAAATTGAGGCACAAGAGGTGTACAAGATCAAACATAATTGTTCACTTAAGAGTAAACAAAATACGAAAAGACTTAAATAAATAAATAACCTATTGATGGATGAGTTAAAAAAAATGATAAATTGATTAATTGGTGCATTTGTTTTTTTACCCATAATTTCAATCGTGTATATTAATCAATCAAGTTAAGTCAACCTAATGTTTAAAATAACATCAGTACATGTTTCTCCATCATACTTGAACATAACCCAATTAATGATGACCTGCTTTGGTTATTTCAAAAGAAAAAAGGACACGCTAAACAAAGAGAGTAACAATCATTCATATTAAAATGCGTTTTCCATTACCATGACATCTGTAAACATAATTGACAAACCATTTTCAAAAATAGATACACACATACCTTGAACAATATGATAAACTCTAGTCAAAGACACAAACGGGGTGCGTTAGATCTGAAAGGTGAGAATACATCATTTGTAAGAGGCTGTGATTGAATGAAAGGTGAGAAGGGTTTAATGGTGATGAAGACGAAGGCTGTTAATGATGGTGGTGATGGAACGAAAATGGAGAATGGAGGCCGGTGGCTAGGGTTGAGATGAAGGAGAAAAGATTGTGAAGAAAAAAGAGGGCGGCTCTCAGATCTAGGAAATAGGGAGATAGATCCGATTTGTGAGAAGTTAGCAGGAGAACTTTTGGGAAGGAGGCGGTAGTTTTTTTTTAGGTTTAAGCAAATCACTTAATATTTGTGGAGATAGAAGTTTTAAAAAAAAATTGTGATATCCCTTAATTACCCTTATACCAGTTACAAATATCCCCTTATCTATTAGTTATTTACATAAGTGGAAAAAGTCATCTCATCTATTGATGAAATGATCTAATGGTTCAAATGGGGTTCTCGCAGTTCTCGCACTTAACAGGGTTCTGAAAATAAAGTTACACTATATATATACTCCCTCCGTCTCAATTTATTTGTCCATATTTCCTTTTATGGATGTCTCAAATTAATTGTCCACTTTCCTTATTTAGTAAAAACTAGAGAATCTAGTGGAGGAATATTCCATTTTAGTGGTTGAAAATTAAAGTGGCCCCACTTTTATTAAACTTTGTGTTTTCTCTCTCCTGACAAATAAATTGAGACGGATGGAGTATATATATATATATATATATATATATATAAATATATATAAATATACCATCAGGTGGGCTGGCCACCTCGGCGCGAGCAGTCATGGCGTCACCCACGGTATGGTGCGCCATCGCAAAAATTGGGTTGGTGGCCATGGCTCAACCGTAACCTGCACTCTAAATGCATTATTTTGAGTTTTTAACAAAATCTTCAATAGTTCAAACGTGTCATTTTTGTGTTTCTGGAATTTAAAAGTCAATTTAAATACTTATCTTTTTGTGTTACGTACACGATATAAAATATCTTTCAATATACATTTTCTAAATTTTGGTATGGGAACTTATAACACGCCGCATGGGTACGCTAAAGGTGACATGTGCTTACGTCCAACAGCCAAGAAAATACCCAAAGGTAGATGGCAAAGTTTAAAATAACCGCAAATTTTTAGTTAGATATATAATTTTTACATTTATATCAAAATATAGATTTATGAAGGTTACTGCTTAGACTCTTAATGACCAAGTGAAATACAAACTTGTGTCAACGTTCCCGATTAGAAAAACAAAGAAAAATGGTTGCCTTTTATCGGTAAAAAAGTGCTTGCTTAACGTGATTAGAAATTGGTTATAAATTGAATGTTTTTTTTTTTTTTTTTTTCCCTCGTCATTTGCCACAATAAAAATAAAAGAAGTTTACGAAAAAGAAAAAAAGTACAACAAAGTTTCAGAAAGATATGAAGATGAAAGAATTAAGACCATCTGTAATAGGGGAACGGCGACTCAATCTTGAGCACCGAAGATGCGTCTTCTAATATTGAGGTCACCTCGTTAAACGCGTCTTCAGGGAGAAAATGTGAGCAATCGGTCGATTGCAAGACCGAGTCAAGTGGAATTTTTTGGCAAAAAAAAATAAATAAATAAATAAAAAAATAACCCAACGGCTCTTTTTTGGCCGTTTGCCACATTAAAAAAAATCTTTAAAATTTTATATAAACTTACCATATAAACACCTGAATAATCTTTCATTTTTCTACACACTTTCAAACTCAATCTTTATTTATATACTCTAATCTTTTCAACTCAAAAAATGTCTCAAAAAACTCCCAACACCAAAACCCCGACGTCAACAAAACGTTCCAACACCGGATTCCAATTTTCGTTTGGGTCGCTCACCAACCGTTATTCCGTTAATTTTCAACCCGCAAATTTTGTATACGAACCACAACAACAACCTATTACCCAAACAATACGTTCCAACCTCCATTTAACCAACAAATGTACCAATAACAACCTAATTTGTATCGTTCACAAATGTACCACGACTCATCGTTATCGTACTAGTCTCCAAGTTCTCAAAATTATTCTCCTGTTCACCTTTTTAATGTTGACGAGGTAGAAGATTTGGATCCATTTTGTGGTACTGAACATTATTCTCCGGCTTAAGGTTCGAGTGCTCCATCCGTAACCGTTCAAGACGACTCTCCCGTCGAAGAGGTTGCGGTCGTCACAAAGAAGGTGTCAAGAAGACGTTAAAAGCCAAGATGAGTACAAAAGAAGACGCTAGACTTCAATGGACCCAAAAGGAAGAGTTAGCGTTGTGTAAAGCTTGGATCAACACATCCGAAAAAAGTGTCAAAAGTAATGCTCAAAAGAGTCATGGGTTTAGGACGGTTGTACTAGATCCCTTAATTGCAAATGGAAATGGCAGATTCATCCTAAAGTTGGTCAGTTTTGTGCGGTTCGCGATAATGTAAAACGGAGGAACCAGAGTGGCGTAAATGACCAAAAGGTGTCCGATCAAGCGGTAGCTGAATATCGTGCGATGTACGGTGAAAACTTCATACTCGTTGAGCCGTGAAATTTTTTGAGAGAACACATAAATTAGCAAGAGATATAAATGCCAAAATTTTAAAAATCCCTACTGCTGCAAACAAAAATCAAATACGTCGGAAACTACCTCACACAACACATCGAACTCAGTACATGATAGTTTTAATCTCAACGACGAAGTAGATGATTCAGAGATGGAAGAGGTTTGGGGAGTTCGACCAATGGGCAGGGACATAGCTAAGAAGAAAGTGTCATCCTCGTCCGTTCTTTCGAAATCTTCAACTGCTGCTCCTGCACCATTTGTTGATTTGTTAGTCGATAAATGGAAAAACATCCACTCGGGTTTTTCTCCAAAATAAAGGAAGCCCGAGTCTTATTTTGAGATGAAGCAACGACAAATGGAAATGGAAGAATTTGAATGGAAAAAAAAGTATCAACAAAGGCAAGAAGAAATTGAACTAACCCATCAAATGTTCATCTTTCAAGTAGAAAAACAAAAGAAAAAGACATCTTGTTCTATCATACTTCGGAAGACCATTTGATCGAAAAACAACGAGAGACGGTGTTGGAGATGAAGCGACAAATCAAGAAGAAATATAATTACACTATTAGTTTACGTTTTTAATTTATTGTAATGTTTTTAATTTTATTTGAATTATTAATGTAATGTTTTCTATTTATTAATGAAATTTTACTTTTAGTATTTAAAATAAATAAAATGAGAAAAATAAATAAAAGTTTGTTGTCTTATTACACTAAGTTGGTGGTGAAGCTGGTTGTAAAGAGAGAAAGCCGAGGTGGCGGTGGTAAATGCGTTCTTGAGAGCTCTTTATTACATGTAGTCCAACGGTGTAAGGGAGTATAAGCAAGTTATAAGGCAATTTTTGCATCTATAAAATTTATATTGCACCGCCACTTGGTGTTATAAGTGCAAATGCCATCTAGTTGGCATGCGTGTTTTTTAGTGAGTGGGTATTTTTTGTGACGTGTTATATGCATTTTATTGTGGATGATGTTTATGTTAAAGTGGTGTTATAGAGTATATGATGAGGTGACGATGAATAACACGCCTATAACATTTCACTACACCTAGCTCTCTAAGTGTTTAAATGCTGATATGAAGCTTTTGTGCCAAGATAAAATTCATCATCACAACCTTCATCATTATGCCCATCATCCGTTTCCGATCACCATCACATTATCTGTCTTTCTCACTCACCCATGACACGCTCATATAACAATCACTTACCACTAAGCCACTTTATGTAAATATCATTTAACGCTAATCGGTTACTTATGTTACACTTAAACGCACAGAAACAAATTTCATTCTTACCGTTCACTAGCCGTATTCAATATCCTGACTAGCAAACGAAGCTGGGTGTACTATATCTTTTTGGGTTTTTTTAAGAGGTGTTTGTTGGGTTGATGAATTATTTGGTCTCGACTTATATTTTATAAGCTTTAATTTTCTGGCTTATTTTGATGTTCATAGATTTATGAAAAAATTACACGGATGGTCCCTGTGGTTTACACGGATTTCATGTTTAGTCCCTATCTCGCTTTAATTACACCAGAGATACCTATTTTTGAAACCTTGCACTCATTTAGTCCCTATTTTGGATGGGCCGTTAGTTTGACCGTTAAGTATTTAATTAATGTTTGCCCGTTAGTCCCTCCGTTAACATATTTTGCACCGTTAGTCCTCATCAACACAAAACCACCACCATCATCGACACACACACACACACACACACACACACACACACACACACACATATATATATATATAAAAGAAAGATCCAAACTCATATAAACCTCATATCATCTTTCTAAACTCATCTTCATCTTTATCAAATTTAAAACAAACTCATCTTCATCTTTAAAACCAAAACAACACAAACATAAACATTTCTACACCTCATCTTCATCTTTATAAACACTTCTACACATACAAACTCATGAAACTCCCACCACTAGGAAACCCCGTCGCCACCACCAGGAACCGCCAACACCACTAGATCCTGCCAGATCTTCAGCTGGTGGTGGTTTTCAATGGGTTGTTGCGGTGTGATGGTGGTCGGAGGTCGTGATGTTGATGAAGGGATTGCGTTAGGCGGAGGCTCACTGTAGTGATGGCGTTAGAAGGCGGCTGCCTATGGTGGTAGCCGGTAATGATGCCGGATTTGATGGAGAGAAAGGAAAAGGGTTGTGGGTGTGCGTTTGACCACCATTTTTGATAAAATACATCTAGCCACCATCATCGCAGTTGTAACACCCCAACCCGATAAGGTTAGAAGTATTACGTTATGGTGACGTATCAAAGCAAACACAAGCATACATCTCAGGTAATACAAATGAATTCTAAAGGTTACAAAGGAAAATCCGAAGTACAAGGTTACAAATGAGAACAATAACAAAATACTAAGTCTGAAATGCAAATCTCTTCTAGTCATCTCTAAATCCAGGATAGCAAATCTAAGTATAGTCTTCTAAGTCCAAGGAACTCTCCACCCATAACCCAGCTTCCAACTAAAACCTGCCGCTGGAAAAGAAATGCGGCTGAGCTTAAAAAGCCCAGTGAACAGATATATATATATAAACGAAAATCGAAAGAAAATGAACGAACATATATAGTATGGTGCAATGGGGAAAGCATAAGGTATAAATAATGGAATCAAAGTAAGAAAGGGTCAGTAATCCACCACGAGCCCAAACAAATCAAATCAAATATCATAGTAACCATGGAGTAGCTAGCTCCCGAACTTGTGAAAGACGTGGATTGCACCCATGCATCAATCACCGAACATATCATATAATATCATATCATGTTAAATCCACTAAATACGAACCGAACCTAGGATGCATCCATACGCCCCCGAACAATAATATTGGCCATAATAAATATAAAGTGCGCATATCATAATCAAAGTGGGACGGTGTGGAACATCACTCAAACACACGATCACACCCACGTTTAGCACCAACGAATTCCTTGCTTGCCTTGATGACGGATTGGAAAAATGAAGGAGATGGGGAGGGGAAATTAGAGGCGGCCGAATGGTTGTATAGGGTTAGGGTTTTTTTTTTTTTTTGTGTGTCGTGAAAATGAGGAGGGGAAAAACACCGGTCCCCTTTTTCTTCTCTTGTGGGCTTCGGGTTGGGCCAAAAGGGTTGAATTTGGTGTGTGGGCTAAGTTCATTGGGTCATTGGTTGGGTCGTTGTAGCATAACAAAAAGTATATGGCCCGAAACAATAATTCGTGTAACGCAATTGGTGCCTCATATTTATTTTATGTTTTAGAAATATTTTGGATTTCAAATATGTTCAAAAGTTCCATGATGATGTTTTGTTCTAATTATTTGGATTAACGGTAAGTTCGTTTAGTTACTTTCGGTTTTATAATTAGTCGTATCCATAACTTAGGAAAATTTCAAATTAGACGTAAAATTAGGTATTTAGAATTTAGGGTTTTACAGCAGTCAACCACCACATCTTCGACCCATCTTCGACCACCATCTTCGACCCATCTCCCACCACCATCTTCGACAACCCAAAGCCACCACAACCACCCAGCCACCATCATCAGCAACCCACATAGGAGAAGCCGGAAAAACATTTGATGTGGCCGATCTATTTATTTCTTTACACACAAAAACAACAAAAGAAAAGAAAAAAAGCCAGATCTGTTTGGTCAAATAAGTGAATAAAAGGCTACACTAATTAGCTTCAAATCAAACCCTTTAACGCAATCAAAAATAAAGACCCAGATCTTATACTTTTTCATCACGATTCCATAAATGAGGTTCGAGTTTTGAAACTTGCATTGGAGGGCGTGTGTTCTCCGACCACTGATAGGGGTGGGTTTTTCGACCAAAAGTGGGTTTATAAAGATGATGATGATAGATCGAGTTTTGAAGATTCGATCCTGGTTCTTCGATCTGCGGTGGAGGTGGGTTTATAAAGATGATGATGATAGATGGGTGATTGATATGTGTTTTGTTTCACGTTTGGTTTTCTTCGAAAAGAAAAAAGATGATGATATGTATAAAAAGAAACTCCCGATTTGGATGTAAAGTGTAAAAACGATTAAGCAAGAATTTTTGTTGTTGTTGTTGTTATTGTGTGAATCACTTTAGATCCTCGTTTGGTTTTCTTTTTGGATGATGATATGTTTTGAATCTGGATGCTGATGATATGTGTTTTGTAATACATGGACGAATTTTGAAAAAATTACACGGATACACATATCATCACTTAACGGGCAAATAATATTTATACACTTAACGAAGGGACTAACGATGCAAAAAATACTAACGGAGGGACTAATGGGCAAATAATATTTATACACTTAACGGTCAGACTAAGGGCTCATCCAAAATAGGGACTAAAAGAGTGCAACGTTTCAAAAATAGGTATCTCTGGCGTAATTAAAACGAAATAGGAACTAAACATGAAATCCGTGTAAACCACATGGACCATCCGTGTAATTTTTTCTAGATTTATATAAGTTTATTATGATAAAATAAACTTATATAAATAAATTACCAAATAAATTAAAAGATTGTGACTTTTAAAATACTAGACGAGTACCCGTGCATAGCAACGAGATTTTATAGCGGCAAATAGTTTAGTGATAACAAAAAGTATATGCCTTATAAACGAAAAATAGTACTCCCTCCGTCCCACTATAAGTGTCAACTTTCCATTTTCACAAAGTTTTAGGAAAGTGGGGCCAACTACACTTTCCACCAATCAAATATCACTATTACCTACTAAACTCTTTTCTCATTGGTTGAAAATATTCCCTGGACACTTAATATGGGACAAGCAAAGATACCATTGTGGACACTTACAGTGGGACGGAGGGAGTAAAAGTTTGAGGATTAAACATAATGTTTTGAAACCTGGTTCGACCCGGGTGGTTCAACCGGTTGATCCGTTCCGGTCGGAGAACGGGTTAATTTAAACCGGTTCATTCTAACGGGTTGGGTCAAAAAAAGGGGCCCGGGTTTGAAGCATCTCGGGTCAACCCATTTTTTTATGTGTATTAATAGTTTCCTTTTGAAACACATGTTTTCAACACTTCCTTTTTCATTTTTTCAATATTTTAATTTTTTTTACTTTTTACTTTGATATTTTTGTTCTATAAATAGTAACTAAAATCAAATAACCTCGTAAGTTAGACTTATAAGCTTAAACAAAACAACCACTGTGACGGCCTCACGGGATATTTAAAACAAGTTGGTATGATGAACGTTGACATCAACGTGTCTCTTGTTTTGATGTACACGTATCTCTTCTAATGTCTGAACGTGTAAAAGTTACTACAAAACTCAACATAGTGTCAACATGTCATCAATCAAATAAAAATCAAGAAAACCAAAACAATCCAAATTCAAATACGGAATAATCGAGGCATCTCCGAATATATTATTTTATATAAATTTCTTTTTTACACATTACGTCGAACAATTTATGTTCATGGTTGATATTAAACCCCCAATTTCATTTTTGGCGGTTCATACATTTTTATATTCATTTTCATTTCCTTGAATTCATCATTATCAATTAATAAACCCCCCATTTCACTTAACTTTATCAGCTAAAATCAATCCGAATTCACATAACTTAACGTTCAATTCAACAATCCAAAATCTGGGTTTTGTTCAGTTTTCATCCAATTTCAGGTAAATTCAATCAATTTTGAAATTCATCTGGTATATAAAAAACCCCCTTTTCAATTTATCAGCTAAATGAACACCAAATTTGCATAATTTAACGTTCAATTTTAAAATCTAAAATATGGGTTTTGTTCATTTTTCATCTAATTTCATATAAATTCAATCAATTTTGAAAATCATTACGTATAGAGAAAACCCCCTTTTTGATATTTTGTGTTTGAAAATTGGTAGGTTTTGAAGAGAATGGGGAAAAGGGTAGATGATATAAGTGAAGGGGTTGAAGAGTCATTAATGAAAGAAGAAGGTAAAGGAAAGAAATTATGGAAGAAGGTGAAATATCAGCTGGTTGAATATCATAATTTGCCTGCTTATATGAAAGATAATGAATTTATTTTGGGTCATTATCGAGCTGAATGGCCTCTTAAGCAGATTTTTATCAGCATTTTTACGCTTCATAATGAGACCCTTAATGTTTGGACGTAAGTACCTTTTTTACCCTTTTCTTGGATTTTTGCTTTTTTATAGTATGTATCATGTTATTTTGCAAATTTTATACTAGTAAAGGACATGTATTCATTAGATTATGTCTGGTTTGCTTATATTGGTTTCATCAATCTTGGGTGACTTATGGACTTTGTATGGTTCCATTATAAGGCAAATCGCACAAAAATTTACTACTCCGTATAATTTAGACAAATCTTAATTTTAGGTATCAAACTTGGGGGGGGGGGGCCCCCCCCCCCCCCCCCCCCCCCCCCCCCTTAATTTAAGGTATCGAAGTTGTTAGTTATTTAGTTTGATGTAATTTTAAAGGTTTTTGAAGGTTTTTTCGACTTTTCAAAAGATGTTACTGGTCACTTTTTTCAGCTGAAACGGTTAACCAGTGTAATGTATCATTCTATGCCATTTAAAAGTTATTTTGGCTAAACTTATGATCGATAACCTCTTCTAAAAAAAAAAAAAACACTTACATCGCACACAAAAATAATTTTAATACCTTAAATTGTGAAAAAACGTTGAATACCTTGATCAATATTTTAGCCCAAAGTATACTACTTTTTTGTGCGAGTTGCCCTATATCATATTGTTTTTGTTTCATTCATTTCATGTTTGTGAATTGCGGTTGTTAATGGATGCGTACAAGTTTTGATGCATGTAGTACAAACATTTTGCATGAGCGTGTTTGTACCCTTGTGTGTTAGCTGATTGAAATTCAGGGACTGTTGAATGCTGCATGAGTTACCATATTACTTTCATCATCTATAGAATAATAATTTAGTTCATGAAATTTTTATGTCCTGGAAAAAGTATTCTTTTAAGCTTTTAGCAAGCTTACGTAGCGTCGAAAGGCCACTTATTCTGTTGATTGTATTTGGTCACGTGTTAAATTTTCCAAGAGATGATCTTCTAAGAACTTTTCTTTGGAAGCAAGGAGTACTTTTTTTCGGGAGTTTACATATGCTATGATGGAATTTAATAAAGCTTGTGTTACAATAACAGTTACCAGAAACAACAATTTAAGTACACAAGATTTATGTGGTTTAATGATTTGGATTGCTCCATTGGTAGCTGTTACATGTGGTGAATTTCCATTGGTATCTAAGGAAGACTAACTACTAATATACAAAGAAAATCAAAGTGAGAATGTATAATAGAAGATTATAGTCGGAGATGTATTGATCGTGTATAGTATCCCCGGACCCTAGGACATTGGGCCGGGCATGACTAACGTCCTATACCACGGCATATTCTAATCCCGCAATCCGGACAAGATCATCCCCGGCCTCTCAAGTCCGGGGATCTAATCCGATGTCGACAGCTATCCTGCCGCGACTAGCTAAAGCCAGATCTTGTGGGATTGTGTCTTCCACTTGGTCTGACATTTACCTACTAAGGTATGGCGCAGCCATGCGCTGCTCTGACAATTACCTACTCAGTAATTAATGCGCAGAGTTTCGAGGTAGCTACAGTAAGTATATGGGTAGTATAAATACTCCCATCTCATTTATTACCACACCTAACTGCATTTACTACTCCTAGTCCGCACTTAAATTACCTCTCTAAATAAATATACTTACTCTCACACCGGAGGCCAACCGCGGAACCCCCCTTCCGCGGTAAGACTAACGGTGCTACTTTTGTCTTAGCAGTGAACAAGAAGTAATCGGTGCAAGATCTACCCTCCAAGAGCTAGTCTAACCTAGGTCTGAGAGTGTGCCAAAGATTTGTACCAACATTTGGCGCCATCCGTGGGACCAGTTACACAAACTGCGTTTCAAAAGGAAGAAAAATCTACCATGAGCAATCAAGGAAACAATCCTTCTCCTTCCCAGGAACCTTCCACCGTGCGTAACACTCGTGATACGGGAAAAAACAAGGAGCAGGAACTCCATGCGGAATCCCTCCCGGATGAAGCAATCAGGAAGTTTTGCGATCAGCACTACGACCGATTGCTGCCACTAATGTCCGAAAAGGTTCACGCAGAAAAGCTAAACCAAGTAAGGACCCGCCTTGAGTTCGAGGATGAGTCGCGGGAAGACCCTTCCCCGCAAGGACTATCCAGAAACTCCCAGTCAAGATCCCTATGGGAACGAAAGAATGAGAAGAGGCGGAAATCCAGTCCTAGTTACAAGTCAGGGCCCTCTGAAAGCTCTTACTCCCGAAGCGTTTTCTCTAGGCTCAGCAAGGAACCTAGGGGCGGTGACAAAGAAATGGAATATCCCCGATCTAACCGTTTTCACCCGTTTGGGAGAAAGGAGGGGGGATGTTAAGTCACGCCTAGGAGAGAAGAAGGCGGACGTATTCTCTAGACTTAAAACAAAAAGCCGTACCAGAAGAGAGCGCAGAGCTGAAGCAGAGCGTTACAGACAAGAGGGGCGTCCTCGTGAGGAAAGATACCCAGAAAGCAGCAGGAAAAGGTCGCCCAGCCCAACCCTTAGCCGCGTCCCTCGTTCTAGGGAACATAGAACCAGAAGCAGGTCCACATACTCAAGACACGAGCGACCGCGGAAGCAAACACCTGTAGAAAGTGAGGACAGTGCAGGGGAATACTGGGGGGCAAGGTCTGGAAGGAGTAAAGGGGAAGATGATGATCTTTATCATCCCTACGACGTTGAAGACGCTAATCCGTTCACATTAAGGATTCGGTGTTTCAAATTCCCAAAAAGAACCAGAATGCCTAATAATGTCAAGACTTACGATGGGACCGGAGATCCGGAGGACCACATGAAAAGCTTCTGCACCGCGGCAAAAGTAGAGCGATGGGCCATGCCCACATGGTGTCACATGTTCAACTCCACTCTCATGGGGCATGCTCGAATGTGGTTTGACGACTTGCCGGCGGAAAGCATTGATAACTTTGAGGACCTCAAGAAGTACTTCCTGTCTTATTTTCTCCAACAAAAGAAGTATACTAAAGACCCGGTGGAGCTCCATCATATCAAACAAAAAGAAGGGGAAACAACCACGGCATTCGTTGATCGTTTCAAGACAGAAAGCATGCAAGTGAAGGGTGCCCCGGAATGCATGAGAGTCTCAGGGTTCATGCACGGTATTAACAACCCGGAGTTAATCAAGAGGCTTAATGACAGAATTCCAAAGACCATGGACGAAATGTGGAAGATTACCACTGCCTTCGTCCGTGAGGAAACTGCCGCGGCAAACTTGTCTAAGAAAAAACATGACCGTTCCGCATGGAAGTCCGGTGAAGGAGGATCCCGGACAACCAATAGCCAGCCTTTTGACAGGAAGACAGAATTCAAACAACGCTCTAGGGCAGATCGAAGGCGGAGCGATAGATTCACACCCCTCACAAAAACACCAAAAGAAATTCTGGCAATGGATTCAGTCAAATTTACGGCCCCACCGCCAATGTCAAGTCCGGCCGAGTTCAGAAACAAAGACAAATACTGTGATTTTCACAGAGAAAAAAGCCACCACACTGACGAGTGTTTTCAATTGAAGAGACAAATTGAGGAAGCAGTCAGATCAGGACAGCTGGCGCATCTGGTAAAAGAGATCAAGAGCGGGACCCAAAAAGGCGGAACCTCCAAGGGAGGAAAGAAGGAGACCGCGGCTAAAGATAAAGCTCCGGCCATATTCATGATACAGGCCTGGCCGCGGAATGTGAAGCAAAAAACAACCTCCAACGCCTACCCCAATATGGAAATATCTTTCCCTCCCATACGGGAGGATGATTGGGACGATCATCCGCTGGTGATAAAGGCAGAAGTAGGCGGACATCATGTACACCGAATGTATGTGGATAATGGAAGCGCCTCAGAGGTTTTGTACGAACATTGCTTCAATCGTTTGAGTCCAGAAGTCAAGAAAAGAATGATCCCTGCTGCGACCCCCCTGCTTGGATTCAGTGGAGAGTTGTCGTGGCCTTTAGGGCAAATTCTGCTGGAAGTAATCTTAGCAGATGAAGAGAACTCCTCAAGTGCTTGGATGAACTTCATGGTTGTCAGATCGCCCTCCCAATACAACGGCATAATAGGCCGACCGGGGATAAGACAGCTTAAGCTCATTCCCTCCACGGCCCACGGTATGATTAAATTTCCCACGAAAGGAGGAGTGGTAACAATACATAGTGACAAAATAGTGCCCATAGAATGCCGGACGATAGCAGAATCGTCATCGCAGCAGAATTTTGAAGAAGTTCCAGTCAAAGACGGCGTAAAAGTTGCTATACATCCCGAGTTCGCGGACCAAACAGTCACACTAGGGGGAAGTTTGACAAATCAAGGGAAGAAAGACCTATGTGATTTGCTGAGGAATAACTTGGATATTTTCGCTTGGCAACCGTCGGATATGACGGGCGTGCCGCGGAACGCAGCAGAGCATAGGCTCAATATTCGGGAGGGATACGCGCCAGTAAGGAAAAAGAAGCGCGGACAAGCTCCTGAAAGAAACAGGGCCATCAATGAAGATGTGGCAAAGTTGGTAGAGGCAGACATAATGCGAGAGGTCCATTATCACGACTGGGTGTCAAATCCGGTCTTGGTCAAAAAAAGTGATGGGACTTGGAGAATGTGTGTGGATTTCAAAGATTTAAACAAGACATGTCCAAAAGACTGCTACCCCCTACCGGAGATTGACCACAAAGTTGAATCCCTCTGCGGCTACACCTTCAAATGCTTCCTAGACGCATACAAAGGGTATCACCAAATTCAAATGGCCGCGGAAGACGAGGAAAAAACCGCCTTTCACACGAACCAGGGTATATTTTGTTATAAAAAAATGCCTTTCGGATTAAAGAATGCAGGAGCTACCTATCAACGACTGGTGGACAAGGCTTTCAAGAAGCAGATTGGGAGGAACCTAGAAGTATATGTGGACGATTTAGTAATTAAAAGCCATTCGGAGACGGAGATGCTAAGAGATATAGAAGAAACCTTCAAAACGTTGAGAAAAATTAACATGAAGCTAAACCCAAAGAAGTGCACCTTTGGGGCAGAGGAAGGAATGTTTTTAGGACATTTGATCAACAAAAACGGGATTGGGGCATGCCCGGATAAATCCGCGGTGGTTGCCCAGTTGCCCTCTCCCCGCACACTTAAAGAAGTGCAGAGCCTAAATGGTAAATTGGCAAGTCTCAATCGTTTCCTATCGAAGTCAGCGGAAAAGTCCTTGCCGTTCTTCAAAACATTGAAGAAATGCATCAAGAAAAGTGACTTTCATTGGACACCAGCAGCGGAGCAAGCATTCAAGGAAATGAAGAACCACATAGCCAACCTTCCCACCCTGGCGGCCCCACAACCACGGGAAGAACTACTTATGTACCTCTCCGCGGCACAAGAAGCAATTAGTGCAGTCTTGCTAGTGGAGAGAGGGCCGGTCCAGCAACCCATCTACTTCATCAGCCGCACATTGCAACCTCTGGAGGTAAATTACGACCCAATGGAGAAGTTGGTTCTAGCACTGATTCATGCAGTCAGAAGATTGAAGAGATACTTCCAGGCGCATCCAATAGTTGTCATCACGGACCAGCCCATCAAACAAATGCTCGCAAAAACAGAAAAAACTGGGAAATTGGCTAAGTGGGCTATAGAACTGGGAGAACATGACATCAACTTCAGGCCGCGGAAATCAATAAGGGGACAGGTACTAGCTGACTTCATTGCGGAAATCCCAGAAGAAAAGACTCCGGCAACCGTAGAAGCCGCGGAAGAACATCCATATGTCGAGCCTTAGAGTTTATATACTGACGGATCATCTTGCCAAGAAGGGTCCGGAGCAGGCCTGATCCTCACAAACCCTGAAGGTGTGGAATTTACTTATGCATTAAGATTTGAGTTTGACACCTCTAACAATGAAGCGGAGTATGAAGCACTAATAGCAGGTTTAAGGATAGCTGAGCAAATGGGAGTCCAACACTTATCCGCGAATGTTGATTCCCGGCTGGTCGCAAACCAGATTAATGGGGCTTACGAAGCCAAGGAAGAGAGTATGGCCTCGTATCTAGCAAAAGCTAAGGCCTTGATACAAAGCTTCCGCACGTTCTCCATCAGACAGGTGCCGCGCAGCCAGAACAAACAGGCGGATGCTCTAAGCAAAATAGCCTCCACCAGTTTCGCTCATTTGTCAAAACAAGTCCTTGTCGAAACATTGAAAGTAAAATCAATAGAAGAAAAGGAAGTAATGGCCGTAGTAGAAGAAGAAGAGGAGACGTGGATGACCCCCCTCATAGCCTACATAAAGGACGAAGTACTCCCGGCAAATCAAAAAGAAGCTAGGAAATTGAAAATTAAGGCACGACAATACTCTGTTATCGATGGGGTATTATTCCGCAAGTCCTTTCTAGAACCGTGGTTACGATGCGTAGGTCCGGCGCAGGCGGACTACGTATTCAGAGAAATCCATGAAGGCTCATGCAGCATGCACTCAGGACCGCGGTCTATTGTGGCCAAAGCAATCAGATCCGGCTACTACTGGCCTACAATGCACAAGGACGCAAGGGAAATCATAGATAAATGTCAAGACTGCCAGGTACACCGACCGGTTCCCAGGAACCCTCAACAAAAGTTAAATCCCATCACCTCCCCCTGGCCATTCTACAAATGGGGAATAGACATCTGCGGCCCATTCCCAGAAGCCCCAGGAAGGATCAAATACCTGATAGTCGCAATAGATTATTTTACCATGTGGATAGAAGCGAAAGCCCTCGCCACAATCACCGGCAATCAGGTCAAGAAGTTTGTGTGGGATAACATTGTATGCAGGTTCGGACTTCCGGGAGAAATAGTCGCGGACAACGCAAAGCAATTTCGGGACAACCCCTTCAAGGATTGGTGTGACAAGCTCAACATCAGACAACGATTTGCATCGGTCAAGCACCCCCAGGCAAATGGACTTGTAGAAAGAGCAAACCGGAGCTTAGGCGAAGGGATCAAAGCACGGATTGATCAAGGAAGCCGGGACTGGCTGGAAGAAGTTCCGCATGTGCTATGGGCGCACAGAACTATGATCAAATCAAGCAATGGGGATACCCCGTTCTCTCTGACCTATGGGACGGAGGCTGTCATCCCAGTCGAGATCGGAATGCCATCTTTAAGATGCGCCTTGTTTGACCCAATAACAAATGATGAAGACCTACAGCTAAATCTAGATTTAGTTGAAGAAAGAAGAGAGGTCGCGGCAATCCAGGAAGCAAAAAGTAAAACCCAAATGGAGAAGTATTACAATGCTAAAGTCCGCGGCACGAGCTTTAAGCCAGGAGATTTCGTCTACCGCAGCAATGATGCAAGCCTTGTGGAAAACACCGGCAAGCTGGGCCCCAAATGGGAAGGCCCATATGAAGTCGTGGAAGCCTTGGGGAAAGGAGCTTATACGCTCAGAGGGCAAGATGGTAGGGATATACCCCGCACTTGGAACATCCGGCACCTTAAGAAATGCTATTTGTAATTAAGTATAAGCGCTCCTATCTTTTGTACCCGGTCACGGTTCAATCCGGCCGCGGGAGCTCATACCAAGTTCTATATCTTTTGTAAGTACTTCTAACTTTTGTAACCTTTGTATCCGGTCACAGTTCCATTTGACCGCGGGAGTTCATTACATCTTTAAATGATATGCGGGGTCTGATCAACTCCGCAACACTTTCTAAAAATTTACGTGTCATCTTTTACAATTATTTCTATTGCATGCATAACCCGGACCTCAAATCCGGACGCGTAAGTGGCCTCACAAGCCCGGCATGAGGACATTGTACCTCAAATTATTAAAGGCATATAAGTGGTATTGCAAACCCATTGACCAGTTAAACCCATCCCCGGAAATCCTAAGTACGGGTGCACAAAGATGGTAAAATAAAGTCCGGACATACAAGTCCCGGCACCAACAAGAAAATAAAACCAAAGTGTTATTACACGTCCAAAAAGTCTAAGTTATATTCACCAACGATAACAAGATACGCGGATACATTCATCCGGGAAAAAAAAAAAAAAACTACTACAAAATACACGGATGCATTCATCCGGGGTACACTTACCAAAAAAGCTGATGTTTAAAAGCTTCACAAGATTGCGGCAAGGCAGATATAGTCAAAATATCCCCTAAAGAACAGCCGCAGAAAACTAATTCTCAGGATTCTGAGAGTCAAGAATGGAAGAATCAAACATGTCATCATGTTTAACACCATCATCCCCGGACACAATGGTCTCTGGTCCGGAAGAATCAAACATGTCATCATGAGAGTCAAGATTTGTACCAACATGTATCATTTTTTTTGTTGCTAAATTGTAACTCCTTTTTAGGGTTGTAAACGAACCGGACGAACACGAATGGAGCTTTGTTCATGTTCGTTCGTTTAATTATAACCGGACTAATAAACGAACACGAACGCTTAACTGGACAAATTTTCTTGTCCATGTTTGTTTATTAAGAAGATTAGTTGTTCATGTTCGTTCATTAAGACACTAAACGAACATAAAGGATCGAACATAAATGAATGTAGAAAAACAAACATACACTTTTTTAAATTATGCATAATATTCTATTTTATAAGTGTTGTTTTGCTTAAACAAACCAATTTTGGAAGTATATAATTAAAAGATATGATATACGAACGTAAAAAAATAAATGAACATAAACGAACGTTAATGAACGCATAATCGGACGTTCACGAACATAAATGAACGGCCGCGACTTTTGTTCATGTTCGTTCATTTAACTAAACGAACGTAAAATATTGTTCATGCTCGTTCATTTAATAAATAAAACAAATATAAACGAACTTTTTACCGAACGGTTCATGAAATGTTCACCGAAAGTTCAGTTCGTTTACAGCCCTACTCCTTTTTATTGTATTTACACGAGTGTATAAAGATTGTTCCTTTTAGTTCTGTTCTTTTGTCTATATTTTTATTTGCTTTCAAAGTCTCATATTCAGTTACATCATATTGTTTTTGTTATTGCAGACATTTGATTGGGTTCTTCCTTTTCCTCACCCTGACAATTTATAGCACGAATATGATCCCAAATGTGGATCTTCATAATCTAAAGCATATCCCAGATGTATTGAGGAGAACTGATCTGCATAAACTTCGTGAAGACATTTTGACTTGTATTCCATCAATGCCTAATATGCCTGATTTGCACAAACTTCATTCTGAGATAAAGACTTCATTTCCTGCATCAAAGGATTTTTTGCCATCGTTATCAAATTGGCATATTGTGGAACTCCTTTGTAATTGTTTGCCTGAGCGGTTCTCTCATAGCAACCATACTGATGTTTGTGTCCTGGTAATGTCTAGTGGCTCTTTTTGGCTCATTTTCTCTTTTTTGTGAATGCTAGTTATGTTATGAGAATGTAATTTGACTCATGATGGCAAAAATCCCTGTTTTAACTTAGAAAGTTTAGGCATCGTAGGTATGTAGTATGTTGTGCTTTATGATAAATATATGCTACAAATAGGTGAATTGAAATTAGTGTTAAATTTGTTAATGTTCATAACCTGTAGGAACTAAGAAACATATGACGCATGCAAAAGGAAGTTATGTAAATGTTTACTGATTACTATTTCTATCATTCTTTCATTTGTGTGAACTTAAATATATGTTGTATACGTAAGTTTAATGCCCACTGACTATGTTTATGAAAAAGAATATATGCATAACTATGAATATGAAAAAGAATATATGCACTAACTTTGAATATGAAAACGAAATATTTACAAAAATATTTGAGTAGACCTGATGTGGGAGGTTGTATACGTGTGCATTAGCGTCAACTTTTAACCTGCTTGACCCATTTGACTTATTATCTTTTAGCTAAAAATTTTATTTGACCCGTTTGAGATAACGCTCAACCCAAGTTTTACCGATTGACAATGAATAGAAATTGCCACCTCTACAGTTATGATGGTTTGTCTTTCTTATCCCCTTCTTTCCATATAGGCTGGTCTCGTCACTAGTCACTAGTTGATGATTGCATAATAGATATGGAACCGCAAGAAGATAATGAGTACTGAAAGGAACCTTAAACCTCCTGTATATATGTAGGTTCTTTTATCCTTTTTTCCTTATACTAACATTCTCATCAATCTTTCGCTGTTTTTTCGTTATTTCAGCGTAGCATGAAAGAAGATGTGGCGAACATGATAGCACCATTAATGACTCAACCCATCACACGATGGCCATTCTTCGCATTCTTAGGTGGGGCCATGTTTTGCCTCTTAGCAAGCAGTGCATGCCACTTGCTCTGTTGTCATTCCAAACGTCTATCCTACATCATGCTCAGGCTCGATTATGCAGGCATTGCCGCCTTAATATCCACCTCATTCTACCCACCAGTTTACTACTCCTTCATGTGTCACCCTTTCTTCTGCAACATGTACTTAGGCTTCATAACCCTTTTAGGAATCGCCACAATAATGGTCTCACTCTTACCGGTGTTCGATCGACCCGAGTACCGTAACATCAGGACTGGTCTATTTCTTGGAATGGGATTATCAGGCGCTGGACCCATTCTTCACAAACTTATCTTGTTTTGGCACCAACCAGAGGCTGTACATACAACAGGATATGAAATATTAATGGGTGCATTTTATGGGATGGGTAGCTTGATTTATGCAATGAGGATACCAGAGAGATGGATGCCAGGAAAATTTGATATAGCAGGACACAGTCACAACCTTTTTCATGTGCTTGTTGTGGCAGGTGCTTATACTCATTACCGGGCGGGGCTTGTGTATTTAAAATGGAGGGATCTTGAAGGATGTTAATGGGAAAGAAATACGTGGAATAAATTTGCAGACGTATGTTAATATATGCCGTAAGGTAGTATATGTGGTTTGTTGTATATTTTAGAAGGTCTGCAGTAGGAATAAAATGGAAGTTTTATGAAAACGTTACATTTTAGAGAAGCCTGATGGTATTTCATACATGTGTTATTACCTTAAAATCCCTACCTTTTCTTATTTGGTTGAACTCTGGTTGTGTGTTTATTAACATGAAATTGATGTTTATGGTATTTAATCAAACTAGAAAAGTAAATGTTTGGTAGTGATTAGGTTTTTGTCATTCATGTTTCATTTCAAGAATTCTACGGTTAAAATTTATCAAAATTTTATTTACTGTTCATGAACAATGTAACCAACAATTGGTTAACGAATGTATGTATTAGTATGAGAATGGTACCAACGTTGTGTTTTGGACGCCCATCAATTTACCTATGTGATTGATAATCAAACAACATTGTAATTAATATCCAAGTAGTTGCAAAGGAATAGATGTTGCACTAAGATAGTTCTGAACTTTCAACTTTAAATAGACCATTTGAATTTATTTTGGAGATGCGAGTGTTTATCCTTCTATCAACGATGCAAAGGGAGTGTTTATCCTTCTATCAAAGATGCATGTATTTTGAAGATACATAACGCGTTCCGAAAGGCGAATGTTTATCCTTCTATCAAAGATGCATGTATTTTGAAGATACACAACGCATTCCGAAAGGCGAGCATTTATCCTTCTATCAAAGATGCAAAGGGGCGCGTGTTTAATTTAGAGCTGGCAAAATAGGCGGGTCGGGTCACGGGTTTAGATGGGTTAAACGGGTCTGCATCTAGATGGATCATCTAGAAACACATGTCTAAATGGGTCCGAGTCTAGACGGGTTTTGGTCGAGTCGACCCGCCTATTTTCAAAAAAGAATAAAAAATTATCGAGTAAAATATGAAAAAAAGTATATATATATATATATATATATATATATATATATATATATATATATATATATATATATATATATACTAGCATGGTACCCGCGCGTTGCGGCGGATACTATTGACACCAAGTCATGATGGTTACCGTATTAAGTAAAAATCGACAATCAATTAAGCAAGATACTATGATGGATACCATAAACAATTGGAAGCTTGATCCGTAAGAGGAAAAGTATGATCATATATCCATAAATGTGAACCTACTATGTTTTGAGCAAGTTTGATAAAAACTTGCAAAGGTGACGACATATGTATCAGTTCACAGAACAAACTGAGATGGGGAATGCGTGCAAGGAAAATGATGCTAACAAATGCTGTGATATTTAAGGTGGTAAAATAAAAAAGTTAAACAAATAGAATGCATGTATTTGTGGGTCTGCTCTCTGCCTTGCTGTTCTTGAAAGTAAAACATTACAATCTTAATGTATAGAAATATAAGAATACATTTTTTATAGATGTTTCCTGACATGAAAATGTCTGTTATCTTTATATATGTTCACCATATACACGTATAGTTTTTCCAGGATATAAGCCATTATCAACTCATGTAATCAAATTCATTATCAACTCATTGTCAACTCATGCAACAAATCATTATCAACTCATTCATCATTATTTCATGCCATTTAACGAACACCCATTTTAACAACCCATGTATCTCAAAGAGAAATAACACTCGACATCTACATTTTAACGAACACCATTTATTTTCACACAATAAATAACACTCAAACAGAAAATATTACGTTTACCTCAACGTCTTCGGAAGCTTCAGCAGGCTTCAATATAGAGTCAAGATCCATAGGAGCAAAAGCATTGAGTATTTCATTGTCAATCTAAAAATAAGTCAATAAGATACACGATATAAGAGAATGTAGTAAATATATGTGATGATTATATGTAGATAGAGATAGAGAAGATAGAGAATGTAGTAAAGATACATGAACCTCAGATTCAATATGTTCCATTTATGTTCTGAACCGATTTATGTTCTGATAGAGATAGATAGAGATAGAGAAGAGATAGATAGAGATGATGAACCGATTTATGTAGTTACAAGGTTCTTGATTTAATTAATACGCATGTATTACTAACCCATCAAGATTTAATTAATATGCATGGAAAGTTGAAGAATATTGTGAGTGGCATATTTTACGCAATTACTTTTGCTTTTGCATGTTTCATGAGTATATGTTTCATGCAACTTTAGCTTTACACCTTTTCTATTGTCATATCTGTTTAACTTTAGACTTTGTCTCATTTGGTGCAACTTGATCTTTGTTTAGAAACTTAATGATCATTAGTATATGACTACTCTAATTCTTCTTTGCTTGTTTTTATATATTATCATGTGTTTTGCTGGTAAACTTTGAACATTTACGTGTCGGTTGGTCTTTGTGGTTCGCTCACTCGTATTATTGGTTATTAGAGAAACACGTCCAAGAACTCATGTGGTTCGTATAGGTCAGGGCGAACCGATTGGACCCAAGACTTTTGCTTAGTAACGATGTTAAACAAATGCTTCACAAGTCAACATGAACATCATATCATACCATATCATAGTTGTTGATAAGATCAAAGTTTGATTTTATACGAAAGGACACATTTCATAAAACCGAGTGAACCAATATCGAAGAAGTTAATTAATCTCACACCTTACCCATTGAATAATGATTACTCATGCCATGTTTCCTTTGGTGAATGTGCCAACAGGAAGAAGAATATGTATCAACACCTCAATTCCACTTGGAAAATGAGACTCGTAATTTGCTCATTCTACTTTGTTTTTTATTCACTTATTTAATATAATAATACATTGCTAGCTCTTAGCTGTAGCCCATTAAATGTACCTAATCAAAAAACTTTCAAATTTCAAAAAGTTTGAACAGTTTTTAATCCAACAAAATTTAAAAAAAAAAATCAAACATTTATTTATCTTCTAAACAATAAAACTCACAAATAAGCTAATAAACAAATTTACACAACCACATGTCCAGATGGCGGCAGTGGAGGATTACCCTTGAAAGCAAATTTACACAACTACAAATAAGCTAATAAACAAATTTACACAACTACAAGAGTAGATAAAGAAAAAATTGTAAAAAAATTAAATGAAAATAAAAAGCAAATGTAGAGTGAAAATTGCACACTGCTCTAAACGTGTTTGGCCTCTGGAAAATGTGCCACCCTTGAAAGGAACCCATTTATTATTTCAAATCTTTGAATTTAATACATAATAATAACAACAATTTAGGTGTTATATTAGAGTATGTAAAACACTTTAATTTATCAAATTTTGCTAGAAAAATATGCAATAATAGTTATTAATTAATCAAACATTAAAAAATAAATAAAAAATAATAATAATAATAAAAAAAAAACCTTGCAAGAAATAGAGCAAAAAAGAAATGGTTCTTGAAGGCTTCTGTCACAATTTATGCAATTGCTACTTGATTTACAAGGTCTTGTTTGTAACCTTGAATGCAAGAACATAACTTTTGCCTTATTATTCTTATAAGCCTACAAAAATTCAAAAAAATAAAATAAAATAAAAAATTCAAACAATTAAACATATCTGTATAACCATCAAATGTAGACACCATGATTGCTACTTCATGCTTTCACTTACCAACAAATTTTGAAAAGAAACCGTGGACACTTTTTCCGGCGAGATACGGCGATAGCAGCTGTGGAGGCACACTTTACGGCGATAGCAGCTGTGGACACTTTTTCCGGCGAGATAGCAAATATTCCGGCGAGACAGCAAATATCCCGGCGAGACAGCAAATAGATCTATAAATAACGAAAAAAATTAACAAAAAAATATTAACGCAAATTTTCCGGCAGAAACTATTAACGAAAAATACCTCAAATTTTAACGAAAAATATTAACGGAAAAATACCAAATACGAAAAATACCTTATATATTTTCCGGTGGCGTTCACTTTTTCCGGCGACAAAAAATTTTCCGGCGAGAGGAGGCACTAACAAAAAAGGGAAAAAATATTAACGAAAAAATTAACAAGAAATATCAAGGAAATAATATTAATACAAATTTACCGGCGAAAAATATTGACAAAAAATACCTTATATATTTTCCGGTGGCGTTAACTTCTTCCGGCGACCAAAAAATTTTCCGGCAAGAGGAGGCACTAACAAAAAATACAAAAAAGTTAGATCTATAAAAGAAACAATAGATCTACAAACAAAACATATAGATCTATCAAAATACCTTAAAACTTGATGGTTGAGGGTTTCGATGGTGTGTCGAATGATGGTTGTGCGTCGGAAGGTGGTGGTGCCGTCGGATGGTGGCGGTGGCGGTGCAGTCGGATGGTGGTGGTGCCGTCGGATGGTGGCGGCGTCAAGTGGTTTTTAAAGATGAATGTTGAGAGTTTTTATTGTTGTGTGTTCACTCTTTGATGATGATGAGATAAGAGGAGTGGCGGTTGACAATCATGATGATGGATATGGATTTAATTTTTATTAAGAATGGTATTTGATCTAGATTAGTCTGTTGGCTGCTGCGTTTTAGTTGAGAGGCAGTGGGACGGATTTTTTTTTTTAGGAGAGTTGGAGAGAGGCGAATTATAATGTTGAGAGTTTTTGGTTTACACTATGTTCTCTACTTTTTTTTAAGAAGTAAATGGAAGTAAAGTGATGAATCACAAAAAAATTGGTGTTCTCCACTTTTCTTGAAGGAAGTAAATGAAAGGAATGCAAGTGGAAATGATTGTTGGCCTTTTGTTTTTTCCATGCTATACTTTCCGCCCAAAGTTGGGCTGCAAAGGAAGTAAATGGAATAAAGACAAAACTGAAAAGGCTAAATGTCAAAAATAACCTTTGTATTTTAGTGTGTATTTATTATAGAGAAGGTTATAATAGTAATTTCACAAATATAAAAAATATAAAATGGGACCACCTACTTTCATTTACTTTACTTTACTATAAACTAAAGAACATACAAAAATCTATAAACTTTACTTCCACTCTCCCCTATTTTTTTACATTACATTACTTTACTTCCATTTACTTCTTAAAAAAAAGTAGAGAACATAGTGTTAGAGAGAAAAGAAGAGGTTGTGTAGAGTGTGTATTTGTGTTGTGTGTGTGTTTTTTTTGGTTTTAAATATGCCTTAGTCAAGTTTAGAAGGGCAAAATGGGTATTTCGCATGTCTTAAAATGTCTAACTTTCAACATGTAGGTGCATAATTTTTATAAGGGAGTATATATATATATATATATATATATATATAAGGGAGTATATATATATATATATATATATATATATATAGGGTGGGGTTATTCTAAAAAGTCTCTTATAATAAAAAGTGTAGGAAGGATTGTGGGAGAGACATGTGTCACCTTGCCACATCATCATGCCACATCATATAACATGTGTCACCCCCCACCCCCCCCCCCCCCCCCCAAAAAAAAAAATTTTTTTCCCGCCAAAAAAAATTTTTTTTTTTGGGGCCAAAAAAAAAAAAAAAAAAAAAATCCCGCCAAAAATTTTGGTGCATCACAGTTATAAGTTTTGGTGCATCAGTCTAATAAGTTTTATTGCATCACAGTTATAAGTTACTGCATCATAGTTAACAGTTAAGTGCATCAACTATGATGCAGTAACTTATAACCTTAATGCACTAAATCATAATTGTGATGCAGTAATGTAAAACCCTAAAAAAATCTAAAACATGTAAAAGACTAAAATGCCCCTGCAAGTTTAAAAATTAATTAAAAGCTTATAAAGTCCCGAATCAATCCCAAACTTCTGGAAACGAACAAGATATGATACAAAATAATTTTGACAACTTCGATTAATATTTATAAAAGTTGTGGACTGACCAAAATACCCTTGTACTACCGAATGGTTATTAATCCATGATAATAATTATTAATTAAATTCTAATAATGGAATTTAAATGCATTTTAATGCAAATTAAGTGTGTAATTATTCCCTTTGACTAGGCCATTGATTAAGGCCGGTATTGTTGGCTTAACCCTTCCCCTAATCACACGGCATTCCTATTTTAAAAGCAAATCACATTATTTTCTTCCAACCCTAATTTGGCCGATTGAAACAAAAACACAAGATAATTCATACCACCTCCATTCGGCATTCTAAAATCCTTAGGCTATTTTTCTGAGTTCAAGCATCATCCAAGGAGTGCAAGAAAAATCATTGTAAAGGTGTTCATCGTTCGAATCGACCGTGGTGAATTCTTGTAAGTCGCGACATACAAAAGGAGGTATAATTCGAGTTGCTTTATTCGACCACCCTAAAATTCGTTTCTTATTTTTCTTGTGTTCCTCACATCATATGTGACCTGTGAAAATTGGTTTCATGATTTTTAGATCGTTTTTGAAGCCGTGGTGATTTTTGACCCATTTTGGCCATACGCGTATAAAAGAATTCGTACACCTCATTCCACACGTTCAAATCTTGATTTGGTATTTTTCTCAGACCCTATATATGTTATGAACACCAAATAAAATGTAAAAGTCGATCCATGCATGATCTAACAATTATTTGTGAATTAAATCTTAAAAACGTGTATAAACCCTAAATAATTCAATTCGAATTTTTGAGGCTTCATATTTATTTTATTTGAACTCCATATGATCATACTAATCTGGGAAAAATTATAGTTCGAATTGTTAAGGCCTAAAATAATTATTCTTGATTTATTTAGTTTTACCGATTTTAAAGAAATTAAAAAGAAAAAGAAATAAAGTGTAATTCGATTTAGGGTTTGGATTGAGGGCTTGTTCTTGGTCATTTAATGAGGATTTAATGATGGTATAATTATTGGATAATGATTTGTATTTTTAGGGTTAAGGTTTTGATTAAATAAAGTGTTATACGATTTGCTAAAAATGTTTTGGGTGAGTTTTGTAACTTTTAAAGCTTAAGGGTTGTTTTTAGAACTTATTTTGGGGCATATACTTACTGTATAAAATATAAAAGGAGGGGGTCAAGTGTCATTTTTGTATTTTAAAGGATTAAAATATTTTTAGGGTTTAATATGGTTCGAAATGTAAAATAATTAAATGGAGGGACTAAACTTGTAAATTCTGGATAGATAGTGCTGTTTTGAGTAATATAATATATTCAGGGGGTTAAGTGTCGTTTTAGTAATTTAATGGCTTAATATGCAATTATTGATAATTAAAGGTTGAAAGTGTAGATTAAGGGTTAAATATGTAACTTTGATAAACTAAGGGTCTAATGTGTAATTATGGACATTATAAGGGTATAAAATGTAAATTATGAAACCTAAAGGACTAAAAGAGTAACTTGAGGATTCTAAAAGCTAAAAAGAGGAAAATTTCTAAAATGGAAAGTTACTTAAAATGAAAGGGTTTGTAATTCTTGTCTAACCCTTTAGGTGTGAAGAAAGAGAGGTCCTGATCCACTTTGTGTCACCCATTGACGATTTGTGGTTGCTTCTGGAATAAGGTACAGATATTCTGACCTTCTCTGTAAGGTTTCCTATGATTCTTTTCTAATCTGTTAAGTCTTTGATTTGATACTCTGTTACGACCCTTTGCTATGATACCTTTGCTTCGACCTTTGACCTCTGATTTTTGGGACATATATTGACTTTAAGAAAATTATCTTTGAAGTTCGTTTTATGAAAACTATTTGAAAAACCATTTATGAAAACTATTTTGAATGATTGTTTTAAATGAACCTTAAGAGAAAACCTTTTGAAAAGTACTTTTGATATTGAACCTTTGAAGATTTGATCATCTGATGCTTTGACCCTTTTGGATATTGACCTGGGATATTTGACCTTCTGATATGACCTTTCTGATGTGACACCCTGATTATAATATGTACCTTTGACCTTTGACCTTTGACTCCCAGTTTGATACCCGAGCCAAAATTTGTTCCCTAGCCATGAAGGTAACATGGCCGTGTCTGTGATGCACCACTGGCATGACTAGTGTGTAGCCCTAGTGATTTGGTTGCACCGTCCCCATTCTGATTTCGATTATGCATGCACACTATATGATTTATTATGGCCGATCTGTTCTGGGGGGGCGAATGGATGCATCCTAGATTTGTTCTGGTTTCTGATATATCTGGTATGTCTGGTGACTGGTACTGTGTGCAATACATGCCTTTCACAACCCTGGGAGCTTGCAACTCCAACCCTGGAGGTATCCCCTCAACCTTGTCTTGGTATGCTGAGGTCACCCCTCCATACACCCTGGTATGTGATATGATATGAAATGTTTCTGGGCTCGTGGTGGATCACTGTCCTAAACCTTACTCTTTATTTCCTTTTTCCTATTTCTCACTCTTTATGATATGCCTGTTCATTTCCGGTTGTTTTGTTTCCATTTATTATATATCTGTTCACTGGGCTTTGTAAGCTCAGCCGTACGTTTTCTTTCGTGTACGGCAGGTTTTAGTTGGAAGCTGGGTTGTTATAGAGAGTACCTTGAACTTAGAAGACCTCGCTAGCTAAATTGGATTAGAGATGTTACGAAAAGTTTTATTCAGACTTAGTGATTATTGTATATCTCTTATAACCTTGTAATTTCAGATTTTTGTTGTAACCCTTAGAATCTTATTGTATTATTTATGTCATATGCTTGTGTTTGTTCTGATAAGAATCCGTATCTGTGACACCTTTGCCCTTGTCGGGTTGGGGTGTTACAATTATGGTATCAGAGACAGGCTGCGACTTGTAATACATTTACCCTTGACCTGTGAAGTTTGGACCACTAGGTTTCCACTGTAGGCGCTCATAAGATAACCTGTAAGAATTTGCCTTAGGACTTCCCTATAGGAACTTAAGTTCTGACCTGTGAGGATCTGGGTAGACATTAGGTTTCCGTCCGCGCACTCTCTTCCGTTGCTTCTGTTATCCTACTTGATCAGGTCGACACCTTTCGTATTCTATTTTGTCATCAATATACTCCTTCTGATCGTTCTGCTAATCGTGTAGATGGTTTCCACACGCGCTCGAGAGTACCCCGCACGGAAGAAGCAACGATGGACCATCGTTTATCCTACCGGCAACAGGAAGATTGGGAAGATATGGAGAACGGCAAGGAAGAAGTTAATTCCTGTTAGTATATGGCCGTGTTATATCGAGGAGGAGCTGACCATAGTGAACAAAGATGGAGCAGAAGTGCTAGAGTATTCCACCCAGGTGATCTACAAAGATGGAGCGGCCATTCGGTACGCAGGCAAGTGCCCCAATTTCATTGAGGAGAATGGAGTGGTACGAATCCAGCCCCGCAACGTGGACAACCTCGAGGATGACAAGAAGGACCCTGCCGATGCGACTCCCGCCTCAGCCTGAAGAGATCGCCTGCATGATTTGTTTCTTTCTGTTTGTTTGAATAATTGATACGCATGTTTCCCTTCCGTTTATGACGCACTGACTTTCTCTTGATTTTCGTGCAAATATTTTGGATTTTGATCTAATAAGTTGAATTCTGAGATTTTGGCTTGATTTGTTTGGAGTATTTTATGATCATGATCCGATGGAAGACATCAAGTATGTACTTCATTTTGCTCTACCTTAAGAGAATTTACTCCATCCGTTTATCTCCGTCATCTTACGTTAAGATCCATTCTGCTAAACTATTCCAAATCTGCTGCAAGCAACTCGATTTAGGGTTAAGATTAGAGCTCAAGCCATTTATGCTATTAGTGTTTAAGACCATGTTTGGATTCCTTTGACATTAGTACCTTGTTTGGATTTCGGGTTTTCCTAAGTATTTTGACAATAAGGCTTGAGATATGGTTGGGGTTTTAGATGTGATTCGTGTTAAGTCATGATTCTCAATCGGTTAGGTTTTGTTCTGCGTGTAACCTGCTTCCACTATCCCCTGTGTTTTCTACTTCTTTGCAAATTTCGAGGACGAAATTTTTCTTTTAGAGGGGAAGAGTTGTAAAACCCTAAAAAAATCTAAAACATGTAAAAGACTAAAATGCCCCTGCAAGTTTAAAAATTAATTAAAAGCTTATAAAGTCCCGAATCAATCCCAAACTTCTGGAAACGAACAAGATATGATACAAAATAATTTTGACAACTTCGATTAATATTTATAAAAGTTGTGGACTGACCAAAATACCCTTGTACCACCGAATGGTTATTAATCCATGATAATAATTATTAATTAAATTCTAATAATGGAATTTAAATGCATTTTAATGCAAATTAAGTGTGTAATTATTCCCTTTGACTAGGCCATTGATTAAGGCCGGTATTGTTGGCTTAACCCTTCCCCTAATCACACGGCATTCCTATTTTAAAAGCAAATCACATTATTTTCTTCCAACCCTAATTTGGCCGATTGAAACAAAAACACAAGATAATTCATACCACCTCCATTCGGCATTCTAAAATCCTTAGGCTATTTTTCTGAGTTCAAGCATCATCCAAGGAGTGCAAGAAAAATCATTGTAAAGGTGTTCATCGTTCGAATCGACCGTGGTGAATTCTTGTAAGTCGCGACATACAAAAGGAGGTATAATTCGAGTTGCTTTATTCGACCACCCTAAAATTCGTTTCTTATTTTTCTTGTGTTCCTCACATCATATGTGACCTGTGAAAATTGGTTTCATGGTTTTTAGATCGTTTTTGAAGCCGTGGTGATTTTTGACCCATTTTGGCCATACGCGTATAAAAGAATTCGTACACCTCATTCCACACGTTCAAATCTTGATTTGGTATTTTTCTCAGACCCTATATATGTTATGAACACCAAATAAAATGTAAAAGTCGATCCATGCATGATCTAACAATTATTTGTGAATTAAATCTTAAAAACGTGTATAAACCCTAAATAATTCAATTCGAATTTTTGAGGCTTCATATTTATTTTATTTGAACTCCATATGATCATACTAATCTGGGAAAAATTATAGTTCGAATTGTTAAGGCCTAAAATAATTATTCTTGATTTATTTAGTTTTACCGATTTTAAAGAAATTAAAAAGAAAAAGAAATAAAGTGTAATTCGATTTAGGGTTTGGATTGAGGGCTTGTTCTTGGTCATTTAATGAGGATTTAATGATGGTATAATTATTGGATAATGATTTGTATTTTTAGGGTTAAGGTTTTGATTAAATAAAGTGTTATACGATTTGCTAAAAATGTTTTGGGTGAGTTTTGTAACTTTTAAAGCTTAAGGGTTGTTTTTAGAACTTATTTTGGGGCATATACTTACTGTATAAAATATAAAAGGAGGAGGTCAAGTGTCATTTTTGTATTTTAAAGGATTAAAATGTTTTTAGGGTTTAATATGGTTCGAAATGTAAAATAATTAAATGGAGGGACTAAACTTGTAAATTCTGGATAGATAGTGCTGTTTTGAGTAATATAATATATTCAGGGGGTTAAGTGTCGTTTTGGTAATTTAATGGCTTAATATGCAATTATTGATAATTAAAGGTTGAAAGTGTAGATTAAGGGTTAAATATGTAACTTTGATAAACTAAGGGTCTAATGTGTAATTATGGACATTATAAGGGTATAAAATGTAAATTATGAAACCTAAAGGACTAAAAGAGTAACTTGAGGAATCTAAAAGCTAAAAAGAGGAAAATTTCTAAAATGGAAAGTTACTTAAAATGAAAGGGTTTGTAATTCTTGTCTACCCCCTTTAGGTGTGAAGAAAGAGAGGTCCTGATCCACTTTGTGTCACCCGTTGATGATTTGTGGTTGCTTCTGGAATAAGGTACAGATATTCTGACCTTCTCTGTAAGGTTTCCTATGATTCTTTTCTAATCTGTTAAGTCTTTGATTTGATACTCTGTTACGACCCTTTGCTATGATACCTTTGCTTCGACCTTTGACCTCTGATTTTTGGGACATATATTGACTTTAAGAAAATTATCTTTGAAGTTCGTTTTATGAAAACTATTTGAAAAACCATTTATGAAAACTATTTTGAATGATTGTTTTAAATGAACCTTAAGAGAAAACCTTTTGAAAAGTACTTTTGATATTGAACCTTTGAAGATTTGATCATCTGATGCTTTGACCCTTTTGGATATTGACCTGGGATATTTGACCTTCTGATATGACCTTTCTGATGTGACACCCTGATTATAATATGTACCTTTGACCTTTGACCTTTGACTCCCAGTTTGATACCCGAGCCAAAATTTGTTCCCTAGCCATGAAGGTAACATGGCCGTGTCTGTGATGCACCACTGGCATGACTAGTGTGTAGCCCTAGTGATTTGGTTGCACCGTCCCCATTCTGATTTCGATTATGCATGCACACTATATGATTTATTATGGCCGATCTGTTCTGGGGGGGCGAATGGATGCATCCTAGATTTGTTCTGGTTTCTGATATATCTGGTATGTCTGGTGACTGGTACTGTGTGCAATACATGCCTTTCACAACCCTGGGAGCTTGCAACTCCAACCCTGGAGGTATCCCCTCAACCTTGTCTTGGTATGCTGAGGTCACCCCTCCATACACCCTGGTATGTGATATGATATGAAATGTTTCTGGGCTCGTGGTGGATCACTGTCCTAAACCTTACTCTTTATTTCCTTTTTCCTATTTCTCATTCTTTATGATATGCCTGTTCATTTCCGGTTGTTTTTGTTTCCGTTTATTATATATCTGTTCACTGGGCTTTGTAAGCTCAGCCGTACGTTTTCTTTCGTGTACGGTAGGTTTTAGTTGGAAGCTGGGTTGTTATAGAGAGTACCTTGAACTTAGAAGACCTCGCTAGCTAAATTGGATTAGAGATGTTACGAAAAGTTTTATTCAGACTTAGTGATTATTGTATATCTCTTATAACCTTGTAATTTCAGATTTTTGTTGTAACCCTTAGAATCTTATTGTATTATTTATGTCATATGCTTGTGTTTGTTCTGATAAGAATCCGTATCTGTGACACCTTTGCCCTTGTCGGGTTGGGGTGTTACAAGTAACTTTATAACTGTGACGCATCACAGTTATAAGTTACTGCATCATAGTTAACAGTTAAGTGCATCAACTATGATGCAGTAACAAAATTTATAACTGTGATGCAGTAACAAAATTTGGCGGGAAAAAAAAAAATTTTGGGCCCCAAAAAAAAATTTTTTTTGGCGGGAAAAAAATTTTTTTCGCGGAGGGGGGGGGGGTGACACATGTCACTCTCACAATCCTTCCTACACTTTTTATTATAAGAGACTTTTTATTTTAACCCATACCTATATATATATATATATATATATATATATATATATATATATATATATATATATATATATATATATATATATATATATATATATATATTATATATATATATATATATATATATATATAATATACTAGTTGTCGAAGCATGCCCGATGGGCGGTCACGCTTTGTAATTTTCCTTTTGTAATTTACACGCTTTTTATTGTAATTGTTAATTACTGAGACACATAAAAAAACGAATCTTTGATTATTTAGCGATTAGCAATTGTCCACGTTCTTTATATTCATGCTTTGTAATTTTTTCTTTTGTAATTTACACGCTCTTTATTATAATTGTTAATTAATAAAACACATAAAAAACGAATTTTAGATTATTTAGCGATTAGCAATTGTCCACGTTCTTTTTATTCATGCTTTGTAATTTTTTCTTTTGTAATTTTCACGCTCTTTATTATAACTGTTAATCACGAAGAGACATAAAAAATGAATTTTGGATGATTTAGCGATTAGCAGTTGTCCATGTTATTTATATGTGGTTTTCTTTTGTTTTACATTGTCATTATTAGTGTATTTGTAGTTCTTGGACAAACTATTATTTTGAATGGCAAGATGATATGGTTGTTCACGAGATGTTTAACGAATGAATAAGAAAGATGGAATAGACGTGTACAACTTCCTTAACTCGGTTAGAGGAGTATCTAAAGAGGAAGGTGATAATGAGTGTGAAGGTGATAATGAGTGTTTATGAGGTGATTTAAAGGCCGATGGGTGGACATGCTTTGTAATTTTAACGTTCTTTATAATAATTGTTAGCCACCGAGACACCTAAAATACGAATCTTGGATTATTTAGCGACTAGCAATTCTCTATGTTCTGTATTTTATGTATTGTTTTGTTTTACATTGTCAGTTTAGTGTATTTGTAGTCGTTTTTATTTGTCAAAGTGATTTGGTAGTTACTAATGGCTCAACTTTTTATGCATTCATTATTATTATCTTCTTAATTTTTTTTTTTTATTTATTTTTTTATTTATTTATTATTTTTTTTTTATGAGAATACATTTTTGTATCCTAATAACATTTGAGCATGGTTTAATATATAGAGTTTAATGTTTATGTTATTTGTTTTGTTAAAAAAATCTATTTTATAATCAATTTTGAATGAATACATTTGCATGCAGGTTAATGATTACTTGTGAGTAGACTTAAGCCTACAATAGCTACTATATTTATTTGATTCTTTAGCTTCAGTTTATTTATTAAAACGTTTAATTGTTCTTGTCATCTAGAGATAAGATAGAGAGAAACAGGCATCAACTACTCTCATCTGCATTGTGTGAAAGGTAAGAGATTTTAAATCTCGTAGCATTATCTCATGAAAAACGAATCTTGGATTATTTTGTAATTTTCACGCTCTTTATTATAATTGTTAATTACCGAGACACGTAAAAAACGAATCTTGGATTATTTTGCGATTAGCAATTGTCGATGTTGTTTATTTTGTGTTTTGTTGTGTTTTACATTGTCAGTATTAGTGTATTTGTAGTACTTTTTATTTGTCAAAGTCAATTGGTATTCTTATAATTTTGGATGAAGGTATTTTAGTACTTTTCCCATAAATCATTAAAATAACAGGTATATGTGAAATTTTAACAGTGTAAAGTATCATTGAACCAAAAAATGTATCAAAACTTATCATGTATATTATGTATAATCAAATCAATTACATTCCTAAGTAATCAAAATACTACATGAAATTCAGCTTAAGAGTGACTAAAATCATGTCCTAAACAACTATAAATGTTGTTGGTATGTTCAGGTCTAATGGCTGAATTTGCAACTTGTTTTGAGCTGCACTTTGGGCTGATTTTTAGTCCAAAATAACAACTCGCCGATTAAGAATTGTACCTCCCCCAACCACAACTGCCGGGAAGTCTCCTCGAAGAGACATTAAAACATTGTGGTTAATATATTATGCATTCAAAATTATTTTATTCTAATATTTTGAACATTGGATCATTATTCAAACAATATAGTTTTGTTAATGATACTTTTCAAAACTATTTATTTGAAACATAGTTTACAAACTCGTAAATGTACTACAATGACTCATTTTAAACAAAAACCATTTTAAGCTACTACCCTTTAAGCGACTTTGAAGTTTTAGTATATCATATAAAATCTACACTTCAGTCGAACAAAACACCATAAACACTAAGTAACTATGTTTTGTGGTACTGTGATAATAAAACTTACCTGCATGTTAGGAGCAAAAATAACCTCTGTCACCAATTTTTGTGGCAACCTCTCTACACGTCTTTTTTCTTTTCATGAAAAGTTGATCTTCTAATATATTAAAAGAATAACAGACGTAATTGTTTTATCAACTCTAAAGTCACCGTGTCTTTGTAAGCGGACATCAGCGTTTGAGCAGTGTTCATCTGCAGTGAAACTGGTAGAAAAAGTTTAGTAAGAGTCGTCTGCTGTGGGTATCTGAAGCACCGAGGAGCTGACAATATGCTGGCAACGAAATTCATCGGTAAGGGGAACCATACAACCGTCTATACCGTGAATAAAGTGTGACCCCTTATCTATGTCAAAACTGAACGACACTTTTTGTTTTCCTTTATCTAAAACTGACTGCGCATCTGATGGAGTACCCGTGTTTAGACGCAGCCGTTCTGGTTTACCCGACTCTCTTATTGTTATACCGCTAACAGGCCTTTGATAACTGTTTGGGCCTATATTACAACTGACATCCTGTCTAGCTGGTAGCTTTTGGCTTTTCGTTGCCTCTCTTATGGCCATACCGTCTATACTACTTTATGAATAGAAAGATATGTATATACGATAAGGACAAATGATTTAGAATGTTGCATTTGGTAAATCATAGATGGGCCAAGATGCCTGATTGATACCTTCATTCCAGAACCTTGACAGCCGGCACATTTCATTGAAGCATCTGACTTTGACCCATTATAGCAACATTTATTACTTCAGTTAGACAACATAATAGAGTATATTAATGTAATGCAAAAATGCATATGAAGCAATTTCACATCAAAATAATTCTCACCGTGTAAGCACTGGTGAACGACAATTTCCAATTTTTTGTTGTTGAACTGGACTGCCACCAAAAGTCCAAAACACTTTCATTCCGTAACAGTGCAAGTGTGTATATATCTATGACTCGATTTTAAACGGCACAACTTGAAGCCTCTCATTGAGTAAACAGATAATTATGACTAAACGAACAATAATGAGTACCATGCACCGATTTTGTATATTTAATGTCACTTAAAGGAAATAGTCAAAACTTAAAGTAATAAAGAAAATGTTGAAACTGTCAAGTTTTTATAGTATTTTGTTTATCTTTTATAGCTTTCGTTAAATCATCTTTTTTAATTAAGTGATTTTGTGTAACCAAATATCACTACAACTATCTGCCGGCTGCTATGCACGGTCTCTAGTGTGTTACAAAAACTAATGTTATTAACATTATATATACATGTACCTTTATTTCGCAAACTTTTGCAGCTTACCTTTTCGTCAATTGGTTTCTTTGTGGTAACCACTAACTTTTACGTATTTAACGTTGAAACTTAGTGACCACTGTTTTATGGTCACCGAACTTTCCAAACTTAATTACAACTTTCAAACTCCATACACAACTTAATGACCATGAGTGTTGGTCTCTAAACGTAACTCCATTGGAAAAATAATTTTATTAGTCGACGTTTCTCAAACTAAAGTGGTTTCCCCTAAATATCAACCGGTATGTTGATACAAAGTTCATTTTGTAATTGTCCTCCAATTTCACATTCTGTCACCGGTTGGTATAGAGTTTATTCCGTTACCATAAACATATAACACATCAAACACCAAGCATTCAAATGGTTGACAAATTCTTTAATACATTAACTAAGATAGAACTGCTCCTACATCCTTAATCGTCACGATTTGACAAACTTTAAACAACAATCAGGCCATTTGAAAAACTTTACATAACCTAAACCACTAAAAAATCATTAAGGCGTCTATATCTATAACAAAATTATACCAAAGACCAATTGTGATATTAGGAGAAGTAGTTGTTAGCAGAGTTGACGCTTTATATCCCTTTGCAAGTCCCTTGAAAGGTTATGAATGATAGATTCTTCATCGACTCCCCTATTTTCTTGCCATTTGTATTGCTCATAACGGCTGACTGGTCTTTATATTTTATACTAACAATTAGTATGTGATTGCACAAATTATTATAATTAAATCATCATCTAATGTTTAGAATAACCTTAAAATAAGATAGTGAAATGAATATGATACCTCACATTGAAATAATTCTCCTCTTCCCTTTCCAAAGCTCGCATTTTAGTCTCCAAGTGACCCACACCATTTGGTTTGTTTCATGCTTGAACTAAAACACGTCAACCAAGTGAAGGTCATGTTCACTATCATTAAATACCCAACATCCCCTCTATTTCATGGCGACGTGAGACAAGGAATGTAACATTGTATGACATGGTTAATGTCACAAGCTCATTTTGATTAGCTCATACAAATTAAAAAAAAAATAAGTGTCCTAATGAGACTTTTCAAATTAAATCTAAATAAGCTTATGAGCCTGGTAAATACGTAAGTTAAGAGATGGTATTGACAGTGTAAACTATTTACATAAACTTTTCACACCCATTATATCATTCTTGTTTTTACCGTTGAGTTTAGGCGACTTTTATCATGTTTGGCCAAATTCATTTTGTTATTTGACGCGTTTGAAATAAAGCGAAAGAAAAAGTGACCCTTACATAGGTGTGTGCTTTGAATTGCGCGTGTCTTTTAGGTACCTCAGCTTGTAGTGATTGAATCTCATTGTCCTTATCTATATTCACTTTAGTTCTTTGCTCATTTTCTTTACATAGCTCGGGATCTTCTCTTCAAAATTCTGCTTATCTAATTTCTTATTAAGATTACCCATTATGCCTGTGACCAAAGCACATGGAAATAACTTATATTTTACGGTTTATATCCATTCCTGAGTCCTCATAATTAGGATACTGATTCTATGATGAGAATGACATAAAATAGACTTTATAGATACTTGAGAAACAGCCCCACAATAACGACAAATGCGATCATAGTTACCCACAGACACATACTCGAGAGGTGGGCCTGCAAGTTTCCCAAAAATGAACCAAGCTGAAATAAAATTAACGTGGATAGTTTCAAGGCTATGTATCAATCACGTCATTTTTTGCTATTGATCAAGTGTAATCAATTTTTGCATCATGGACCAGTGTACATATGATATATCTACCACAGGCAAAAGACTTGTTATGCATACTGATAAAAAAATACCAGTCCTAAGGTTAATAAACATGATACACTCGATCAATACCAAAAACAAAGTCAAAAGGTGGATCGAGCGACTAAATATGATCATTCTTGCCCCTACTGAGCTAAGTTGTAGCAACAGATCCAGTTAAATCTATGAAAATACAATTAGTTCACATATTGGCAGCTAAATCCTAGAGCCATCTCCAATGGGTAAAAACATAAGCTATAAAGGAAATGGGTCAAATGGTTCAAAAGCCACCGAAAGTGTATTTTGAATGACTGTATTGTCCTAAAATTATTGCAAATAATAATAAATAATGTTACTATTGAAACAATATAATCTTTTATGATGATATTTGACACACTATATATGTATAAAAACTTAAAGTATCAGATAAGAAGTTTTTCGGGTCAACGCAGGTTGCTTGACCCACCCATTTTGCACCTCTACAAATGACACCATGAAATAAGTAGTTAGAGAGTTACCTATTACCGTTCTGAAACGTGAATGAGCATGAAAGGTGTAGTCCAAATTCTAATATTCTAAATGTACTTGTCACCGTAATATGTAAACTAAGAAAGCTAAAGAATAAAATAATGAACATAATAGACACGAATATTATATTACCTTATGAAAGCTGATGATCCTTGCATTCAATTAGATTCTTCATGATTTCAAGCACAAGATATTAGTGGGAATTTGTGACCTTTAAATGTTTTAGTGAACCATAAATCTATGATGATTATATGTTTGCAATAAGTTGTATAAAGATCGAGACTCAACGACTCATATCTAATTAGTGAAAAACGTACGCTTATACTACACTACAAATCATAACTTCATAATCACTTGAACAGTTCAATAGAGTATTAGTATTAGTGCACGGTACGTAATTACCTCTAACTGTTCATGAAGCCTTCTTTGCACCTCAATCTGCATCCTAATTGCATCAATGAATTGAAGTCAACATATGAAACTAAATTCGAAAAAGGGTCATAAATAAAGGTAGCTAATTAATCACTATATATACATACTCATTCATACTTCGTCCCAATGGTCCAGAAGAGGATGTGCTACCGTTCATTTGAACATCCATAGCAGAAACTGCATGTCGTGTATACATCATTCGTAATTACAGTCTCATCGAGGTTTGTACTGCCCGTGTTCGGTTTGTATGGGTCGCGACCACAACTTTGTACTGCTACCGAGAATTACGTTTGTACTGCTAGTCGACCTTCAAAGTTACTTTGTACTACTGCCTATATCAACTTAGTATTGCCAATATCCACTTTGTACTGCTCGTGTAACCTGCATCGTCATCGTAGCTTTGATAAATACTAACTAAACTCCTCAAGTGATTCTCCCCAATTTAGGATGAATAAATCCTCATTTTCGACTTAGGGGTCAATTAAATAAGCTTAATTCGAATTCATAATCCCAAATTTAACAAACATGTATTCTCAAATCAATGCATTCAAAACATGTATTAGAAAATCATTAAACGGGGCGATACCTTCGATTTTTATATGCACTTTGTTCCAACCCTCACACCATTAGGTTTTTGAGGATATACTTTGATCGTTGCAATTAATGAATATGTGGTTTTTTTTGATACGATTAGTGCTCTACGGAGGAGATGATAATAATGAATATGTGGTTTATTGATGATAATTAATGAATATGTAGTTTTAAAGAATAGGATTTTGAGGATGATTCATCGTTGCAATTAATGAATATGTGGTTGTAAATATTTGTTCTTCATCGTTGGTGAATACTTTGATCGCAGTCATATTAGGATTTTGAGGATATAATGAATATGTGGTTTTTTTTTGGTTAGGGATTTTTTTTTTAGGGTTTGGTGTGTGTTTTGCTTGAAAGAAGGGATACCAAAGATTAATGTAGGATTCTGATAGTTATCCTTCCATGCAATATCAATTATTTAAGCATGACTTATTTTTTTTGAATTGTTAATCACAAAAATTGGATTGCTCCAGTGGTTGACATGTTTGTTTATGTTTGGAGACCATCCTAGGTTCGAACCATGCTAGCTCCATTTTTTAATTCCGAAGTTTAATCCATTCAAAGTTTACACATAACGCTTACTGCAATATAAAGGTATCCGTGTCCATCAAAAAAGATTTGTCAACGTTATGTGGCATTAAAGATGTAAACGTTAATATCATAGCATTTTCAGATGTGGAAGCATATACAGACTCCCAAACAAACATTTTCTAAATACACAAAAATATGCTAAACATTATAATTCATCACAACCTTCTCCGATATCCATATCATATTAAAAAAAAAGAGCAACGCATAGAGTGAAAACAAAACATACCAAGATATTTTAATCTTGCCAACTCGATACACATTTTTGTAAGAGTCTCTTCTTTAGCAAGGAATCAGGAGTTTAATCTCCCAATACATCCCGAGCATTGACATATGCTGATGCAATTTGTTTACTTAGCTCTTTCATTAGCCCAAGAACATCATAGATTCTTTCATTTGGACTTGTAAAGTAACCCTCCACATCCTACAAATGCCATAAAATGTTCAACAAAGAAAGACATAAATCAAGTTACAGGTCTAGTTTTTACCCGATTATTTACAGATGGGGCGATTCGGAATGCATTGTCTCTAAGACATCAAACTGGTAAATTGACTAAAAGTTTATGACTGGCATGCCGCAATTATCAGGCCCTTTGGTCAAAACTTATAGGCAATATTTTGAATGTAAATGTACATATAGTAAGTTGATTTGCTTTAGGTGTGGCTGCTAGATACTTTCAAACCAGGTCGACAGTTTGACATTGTGTACATATATGTCCAAAACCCAGTCTGTATTGAAACTAAATCATGCCCTGCACATATAACTAACGCTTTAACAACTGATATTAGCATCTATAAGTACTTTTTCATCTATCACGATAAAATCTCTTACATAAAAAAGAACATGGCATTGCCTAATATGGTCAAATATTTAAGGTTTTCACTTACTGGGGTCAAAACTACAAACTTCCAAGTTTCTTGCATGTAATAAAAATGACATGTTTCATCGTTTAACCTGTATTGACCAATTGATTGACCCACCCATCTTTTTCAGCTTTTTTTTTTTGGCTTTTCACCATCTATGCCACCAATTTTAAGCTCTTTATATAAGAGTATAAAGCTGGAAAATGAGACATTTACTGTTCTTATAATATGAGTTCTTATAATAATCATATTAAACACATTGATTATATTATTTAGGACATAAAGTGTTTGCGGCCAACCCACCCCGACCTGTTCCTACCCATATTTAGGATTACCCAATTCAACCTGATTTGACCCGTTACCCTATTCATCTATTTTGCCATCTCCACACAACACTCTTCAACCTAAGAACTACAGTAAAATCTAGACTTTCCCTCACGTGAGCATTAAACTCTTCTTTTCTTCATTCTCGACACAAACGTTTCCTTTTGCTTTTTCACTATCAGAACTATATGTTCACCTAAAGAAAATGTAAAAAGGCCGACCAAGATAAAACATACATGAGCGACTTAAGTCACAAATAATCTAATATTTTTAAGGACCGCTAGGGGGTGTTTGGGATTAACCACCCTTTGTGAAAATGCAATATAAACATTTTTGTAGTTTGTATCTTTTTAGTTCGAAGAAAAGGAAGAGTGCATACCCTTTTTAAAAAAAGGTATATACCCTTATAATTGTCTCTTATTCTTCAAACATAAGTGATCTAAACCTAACAATTAAACTTATTTGCTGCCATACAGACACAAGTAAATCACTGTCAATGTAGACATAGTTACAAATAGTTAAAATTGGATGCATATAATATACATTACAATATTTGTTTTGCACAAACTAAGAAAAGTGTACGGGAGCCAAAAAAGCCTAGACTTAACATATACTCGGAACTTCCAGGTAACTAATATAAACAAAAGGTAATGTATCACCAATAGCCATATTAGTAAGCCTTGTACCCCTAAAATTGGTTAGGCTAAAAGTGACATTTATCAGAAAATGATAAAGGCATGTTACTATATTGTTGGTAAAAGAAATGGATACCCTAAATGGAATAAGAGATAGGTAGATAGATACAATAAGTGAAACAAAACTAATTTGAATCGAGAGGAGAAACGATTCACAGCTTATTAGAGCAAGCAAGAAGCATAATATATATTATATATATATATATATATATATACTATATATATATATATATATATATTATATATATATATATATATATATATAATATATATATACTAAGTTTCAACACACTTACTTTAGTGTAGTTTTTCTGTTCTACTCCATAACCCTTGACGTATAAAATTTACAAAGATCGCATCTCATTGTAGCTGTAAAAAGTTGTTGGATGCTTGGGTGAGCCATTGAAATGGAGTAGTTTGGAGTGACTGCAACACCTTTTGCATAAATCTTTCCAAGTAGCTCAGAGACATAGGTTCACCCTTTTCCACAGCCTTTGAAAACCACGACAATGCCTTGGCATGTTCATGGCTAACCCCTCTTAATCCATAGTAAGATATACTAATCTTATAGATAGCTACAACGTTATTTTGTGCCTGGTATTCCAAGATCTGGAAGTCTTCATCCTCCTCCCGTCTGATACAAAAGTCAAAGCAGGCTTCACATGACCTCCTGAGACGTTAGCACCAACTGATACATCCGCAGATAGTGCAAAAGCATGTGCTATCAATGCTGAAATAAGTCCAGCCGGTGTTGCTGCTATACCATCAGTTAGTGTCCCTACAAAAATAAAATAAAAGATCAGTTTGTTAAGCCACTTTTTTTATTAGAAAATGTGAATAACTAAAGGATGCTATCGCTTAGCAAAAGCTCAATTTGAATCAGATATACTGCTGACACAAAAAAGCACCCCTAAGTCCAGGTTACATTTCATCACATCCTAAGGTATTTGAAACAGTAAAAGACATCGAACACTTTGATCCGTTATGACTCATGCAGAAAGTTTAACTGGTGTTTGTGACTCACTGTTGCTACAAAATTTAAAGGGGCATTTGGATCAACCTGCAAAGTATTATGTATTTTAATCAGACATGTAATAAAAATGACATGTTTCACCGTTTAACCTGTATTGACCAATTGATTGACCCACCAATCTTTTTCAGATTTTTCTTTTTGGCTTTTGACCATCTATGCCACCAATTTAAGCTCTTTAAATAAGAGCATAAAGCTGGAAAATGAGACATTAACTGTTCTTATAATATGAGTTCTTATAATAATCATATTAAACACATTGATTATATTATTTAGGACATAAAGTGTTTGCGGCCAACCCACCCCGACCTGTTCCTACCCATACTTAGGATTACCCAATTCAACCCGATTTGACCCGTCACCCTACTCATCTATTTTGCCATCTCCACACAACACTCTTCAACTTAAGAACTAAAATCTAGACATTCCCTCACGTGAGCATTAAACTCTTCTTTTCTTCATTCTCAACACAAACGTTTCCTTATGCTTTTTCACTATCAGAACTATATGTTCACCTAAAGAAAATGTAAAAAGGCCGACCAAGATAAAACATACATGAGCAATTTAAGTCACAAATAATCTAAGATTTTTAAGGACTGCTAGGGGGTGTTTGGGATTAACCACCCTTTGTGAAAATGCAATATAAACATTTTTGTAGTTTGTATCTTTTTAGTTCGAAGAAAAGGAAGAGTGCATACCCTTTTTTCTAAAAAGGTATATACCCTTATAATTGTCTCTTATTCTTCAAACATAAGTGATCTAAACCTAATAATTAAACTTATTTGCTGCCATACAGACACAAGTAACCCTTATGTGCCCATATTAACCGTATTTGTATATTACTAATGGATGTAACTGTAACAATCTGCAATATAGTAAGCCTTACTTGATGAAGTCTGAAGAAAACTTATATGTCATCATTTCCATTAAAGACTCGAGACTTTTTCTCTTTATTACGCAATGTTTCAGGAACACGTAGCATAAGGGGCTTCACTCTTTTTATTATATGTTCTGTTATTGGACAGATCTCTTCGCCCATTCCATCTACCATACCTTTACCGTCACCCTTGGTATCATGATCTTCAGGAGAGAAGTCCTCTGCATCAGCAGATTCACTTCCTAAATCATCACCATTCTCATCGACACCGTGTCCATTTTGTAAACTACCTTACTGATGTTTGTTTTGATAATAATTTATGTTCGTTATATTTTTTGATTTATGAATAGACCCCACACCAGGATCTTTGTATGCTTCCAACTTACCCTTTCAAAGATACCCATTTGGCGATAACCCACCAGTCATCTCCTTTTCTATCTTATGATGACTTTCAGTTCCAAAAATTCCATCTGATTTTTCTGGCGCAGTAGCAAAAATTACATCGTTTCAGCAATAGAACCGCACTGTTAAACCAAAAGACTGCTTGATGAAACTATTATAGATTTAGTGAATAAGAAATGCAAAGTTGCATAGTCATAACAGTAATAGCTTTTTGGATTGCTAAATGTAAAAGCTTAATATAAAACAATAATAAAGTACCTCGCTAACGGGGATGTGCGTGCCTGTTAATTGTAAATGAATTGTGAAGGCTTGCTTCTGTCTGTTGGGCTATACCTAAAAATAATAATATGGCATTAACATGTTAACCTGAGATATTCGTACTATAGCTGAATACTGCTATACATACCATTTTCACTGGCAGAGGTGGAACCCGCTGTTCCAGAAGTTGCTTACACCGGACCCATCCAAACACGTGTTGTAGCCACCGAATGACGAACACCATTGTTGCTATTACCAATAGCAGATTCACTAATTGGTAGTATCTCGGAGCAACATATGTTAGATAACGGTTGTTTAATGTGATCGCCATATCTCCTTTTTGGTTCAACTGATTTCAGGTGCTTAATCCTATTTCAAAATGACCTGTGAAACACTATTTAATAAGTAGCCAATATACTGACCCGAATCAGATGAGGTTTACAAATTGGTTAATGACTTTAGTCTATTTGTGCAGTAATTTCGAGAAGCTTTACTTACCGTGGGGAGTTTACTTGGCAAGTTTAGTTCTGTTATAGCAGAGTGAACGATCAGTTTTTGTTTTTTCTTTAGTGTCTGCTATAACCGCAGTCCCACAGCTGTATCTTTATAGATAGAGTAATCCATGTGACATCTTGTTATTCAGGGAATCTGAGGCTTGCCAATGTGATCATGCCATTCAGTTGTATTGTCCACCAGTTGGTGTTGCAGGTGTGCACCAAGAACTTCTTGGTAATACTCCCCCAGTAACCAAGTTTTCATGCCACTGTATTGGTATTGTTCCTTTCAGCGAGTACATTTAGCAATTAAAGAAGGCCTAAACATCTTGAATATGTGTTAAACAGTGCCAAACTCAACTTATTTTATGTTAAAAATCAGTCCAAAACACCCTTGAGTCCAGCTATAAAGACAGTCCCAAACGCTATTTAAAAAGTAATAGATCGATATTTAAAAACCAATCTCAAACACCCTTAACTTCAGCAAGTCTTATTAAGCTAATAAACCCAACTTGTAAATTTATGGGTAAAACAATAAACTGAACTTCTATCCAAATAAATCAATAAAATCATCAAAATTCGTAAGACAACAAACTGGGTTTAAAGTCGCAAAAAATATGTTTATAAAGAAGCAGGTCTCATCTGTTTCATTTGGACCTTTTTTAGTTCAAAAATGATATCTAATCTGCTAATTATAAAAATAAGTTTGGATCTTTTTAACTCACTACATTGGTGCTTGAGGCATGGTTCATCCATATATATAACTGCTTGCAACGATGTCACATATTTGCAAACAGTTCCAGCCGAAGAGTGCTTCTACTCTCATTCTCTTCGACCTCATTCGACAAACGGTTGAGTTTCAATGATTCTATATCCACTGGTCCAGGTTACAGTTATCTGAAAATCAAATCAAAATTATATTATCCTCTTCTCTAAATTATTTACAGCAAATCATGCAGTATTTCATAATTATGTTGTGATAGTTAGTTGATAAATTAAAGACGATGATAGATGAAGTGCATAGAAATATACCCACAAAATTTACTACCATGAGAAATAGCTCATTCTCTAACTGCAGACATTGTTATTCGTAGAAGTACCAATATCAAGAGCAGGATTAACTAACATCGATAGTAGTAATAACCTTAGTCGCCAAACCAAACAACATTAAGTTGCAAAAGCAGTATTAACCTCGATTGGCAGTACTAAGTAAACACGCAGCAGTACTATTTTACTATAATGACCAAGCAGCATTAATGAATCTAGAGCCGCCTGGCCTTCCAATCCAGTTCCAACAATGCACTTCTCCGACTGAGAAAGAGGGACTGCTTGGCGTTGCATGTTAGAACTCATTCAAGCCCGATTCACATCATTATGCTCGATAAAAGGAATGAACCACTAAATCTTCTGATTTCAACATAAAGTGTACCATAGCAGATAAAGATAAAATCTTGGACATACAATTAAAACGAAATCATAGTTTTTGTGCTTAAGTGTAACTAAAAACAAATCTATCACAATTAATTAAAAAAACTGAACATAAATCGAATCGGAAATCGAATTAAATATATACCTTGGATTAGCCTGAAATTCAGAAAGAAGATCGTACAGAGTGAGATGAGAAGATGATGGATGATTTGTTTGTTTGGTGTGGCTGCTAATGAAGATGAGAAGATGATGGATGATCGATGTTTTTTTTTTTTTTTTTTTTTTTTTTTTTTTTGTGAGATGGGATAATGTTTTAGGGTTTAAGAGGTGTATTCCGCAAGTTTAGTATTACATAATACTGTGTTTTCAAAAAGGAATATAAAATTTTTAATGCCTTTAATAATTTTGCTGGATATCAATTTTAGTTTGTATAGTGTATCACAACTGATGATTTAGTTCCATTGGTTGAGGTGCTTGCCTGTGGAGTAACTTACCCGGGTTCGAATCTATGCTCATGAATTTTTGAACAAATAAATTCCGGAATTCACAAGGCAAAATAATGCTTATGTGGCATCATTGTGATGACATGGAATAAAAATATGATGAGGTGGTATTCCATGTCATTGATGATGTCATATACATCCTGTTTTATATATATATATATATATATATATATATATATATATATATATATATATATATATATATATATATATATATATATATATATATATATATATTTTTGAGCAGCTAGATCTATTAGGTAATTGTTATAAGAGGTAATTCTCTATGTGCCCCGGTCGCCCAAAGTTTATACCTTTTCTAGACAAAAAAACAAAAGTGACTTCTCAAAATGCCCCAGAAGACTTAGGCAACTTGTCTTCCACCTTTTAAATGTTTACAAGTGTCCCATACAAGTGCAATAATGAAGACAAGTGTCCTCAGGCGACTTGAGCGACTTGTACTTGTATGGGACACTTGTTGACATTTAAAGGGGTGGGGGATAAATCGCCCAAGTAGCTCAAGGCTCCTGGGGCATTTTGAGAAGTCACATTTTTTTGTTCTAGAAAAGGTATAGACTTTGGACAACCGGGGCACATAGAGAATTACCTCTTGTTATAATTGTTTTTTTTTTTCTATTAAATAAACAACTAAACTCATCTATATTAATATTTTAGAAAACCCATCCGAACTATCATTTGACAGATATTTATCAAATTTGATCCATATTAGAACAATGAGTCTCAAACTGAAAACAACTAATTCATCGGGCGAGACATCTTACGAGGTCATGATGCGCCCATTCCTATGGCCATTCCTTTAATACTTCTGGCTCTCGGGAGTCTCTTTGTAGGATACTTGGCCAAAGTGTGACCTGTTAGCCCATAAGTAAGTATTGTAAGTGTTTATTCAAAATAACTATGAAACCATGGATAAAAGAGTGTCCTAACAAAGTTTTACACCGTTACTCAATAATTCATTAATATATCTCAGAAGTATTACTTGTAAGAATGATTGTATGCATGAGAAAATTTCATTTGCATACCCTTATTTTGCTACATGCTGAGGGACTAATCCCCACCATCCATTTACTTTTATCTAATGGTGGAGATTAAACCTAAAATTTAATCAAACAACCTATTTTCTTGTCCCGGTATATAATTTTTTTTTATCCGTCATTTTATTCCTTATTTTTTCACACATATTAAGTGTGTTCTTTCTCCTCACTTTTCCCCAATTTTCTATCATCTTCCCCAAATTCTAAATCAACTAATCAAACCATAATCTAACATTCAGTTCATCAAATTAAATATCGACAATCAACATCTTTATCAGTTAAAACCTTCAATTTTATTAAATTCATCATCATGTTCATTCGTGGCAACTTCAATTGAAATACTCAGGTTATTGACATGGCTATTAGTGTTTTCAATCACCAAAGCGTCATCACCAAAGTGTCACTTTACTTTTAATTGAAAAGATCAAGTATGTGCATTGGAGATTGCTATTATTATGAAAAGATTGTTATCAATATTATGGTTAATGTCATTGTCATATTTAGATTATGAAAACGCAAATAGTCATTTTCAAGTGTTTAAATTTCTGTGAATTCGTGTGTTTAAAACTTTTGCTAGAAAGTCAATTTGTAGTCTTTTGATAGGAGAGCAAGAGAGATATGAATGAACTGGAAATAGTAAAATCCGTAAATTACTGTGAATGAATGATTACATTGCCTCTTTTTTATTTGCTTTTAATTCGTTAATAGCTAGAGGTTTTTACTGCAGTTATGGGTATATTTTTCCTAAAAGCTAAGGGAGTTGTATAGATTATTCATTATTGCATATGTTGTTTTTAGATGTACGCCAACTGTTTGATAAAATTCCAGAATGAAACTTTTGTTTGAAAATTCAGTTTTAGTGATTTAATTATGTGTTTTGTATGCTTAAAGTCCATACTTTGTCAAAAACATGAATTTGTAATAGTGATCATGCAAAAGTAAATCACACTTTTTACTAATATAAAATGAATTTGTAATTAAGTTTGTTAGACATTATTGTTTTAGATATAGATTCTGATTTGTGTATTTAGTGCTGTTGTTACTTGAATTTTTTATATGTGGAGTTTTGTTATGAATGATATTTGTGTTAGTTTTTGCTAGCATGTAACTGTTTTACATATGTAGAAGTTTGTGACAGTGCTAGTAGATGATTTTACGAAGTCATATATGTGTATAATTTGTTCATTAGTTAAATGGATTCATGGATTGTGATTAGCTTATGTTTGTTACATAAATTCAACCTTTGCCTTTATGTCTAGTTTGGAGATGGAAATTTAAGCATGACTGTTTCTTTTTCATCATGGATTCACAATACGGCTAGAGGGATATTAGGCCTCCCTTGTTATGCTACTAGTCAACTACTGCTATTAATGATATTCTTTTTCTTTTAAAGTTGTAATCATTTTTAGTATATAAATTTATTTTTTAACTAAATCAAAGAAACTTTTCGTTTAGGTGCATTTGTTGAAGTGTCGTTGGAAGGGAACATCGTTGCAACAAGGATGGACACTAATCTTCACTTCTATGGTGATCCGTATCTCACAACTGGTGGCATACTTCTTGGGACTGTGGACAGACCAAAGGCTGGTGAACCCTTGTATGCCGCTATGGAAGACCTTTACTCTAAACTTCATTGTAGGGCAATATTTGATCAAACCAGTGTTGCATTAATTTAGCATTTCTTTTGAGCAAAATACGAATTCTCTTAAAGGTTAAAAAGCATACTTGTTTGTTTATGAAATATCATTTGTGATATTATACTTTATTTATTTTGTAGCTTGATTATCACAAGTGATAATATACTAAAATAAAGAAAATATTCAAGTCACATATATAAATGATGTCTACTTTGGGTAATTTTATTGACTGTAATATTACTCATTGTAGAATACCATAATTAAATTATATGAATTTATCACCTATGATATTAATCATATGTAGAATACCAAATTGAATGTTACATTTTATTGCTTTATCACAAGTGATAATAGTGCTTCTTCTTTTTGTTGAATCAGTGGTAGTGATGGAGGAACATGTGATATCACCTATGATATCATGTGTGATATCGTAGGTGTTTGAGCTTCTTCAGTTTGTTTATAAAGATGTTTATAAAGTATTTGGTCATTCATTTCATGAAAAAGATCTTTGCAGTGTATCTCATTCTCATGTTGCTAAGCTTTTGGAGGAACCTTTGATATCACAGGTGATATCACAAGTGTGTCGGCTTTCTTCTATTTATTAAATTGTACCTAGTGGTTAGGGGTTTAGGGTCTAGGTATATATCAGTTGTGATAATATACATAGTGGTTAGGGGTTTAGGGTTTTTGGAGGAACCTGTGATATGACAGGTGCTATCACCGGTGATATGAAAGGTGCTATCATCGGTGATATGACAGTTGATATCACATGTGATAACACATAGGATACCACCGGTGATAGCACATCACCTGTGATATCACATGTGTTTGGACTTCTTCAGTTTATTTTATGGATATGTTGTGTTTTCTTCAACCACAACTGCAATTTTTGACTGGGCCATTTTTTGCAACTAAACATCCGAACGTGGAAGAGATGAAGCATTTTGTGGAAGAACGAAGAAAGACAAGGATTATGGAAGTAACTAGAAAAAGTGCATGTTAACTGTTGTACACAATGATGCAGAATTATATGCTTTTGAGTTATTTGAATATATATATATATATATATATATATATATATATATATATATATATATATATATGCTTTTGATATATATATATATATATATATAACCAGACATAAATGATGTCTAGTTTTGGTCATTTTATTATTTTATCACACGTGATATTACTCATATGTAGAATACCAGAATTAGTGTTACATTATATTGCTTTATCACATGTGATATTACTCTGTGGAAACCATAGAGGGGGGGGGGGGTGAATACGTTTCCATTTAAAAACTTAAAACTTTTTGTATCAAACACTCGATCAAGTGTGACGTAATATGAAAAGTGTCAACAATGATCATATAACATCTAGAGATGAATAAATTAAACTACATCACAAGCACAATCAAATCATGACACATACATAATCAACATAACATAAGCAACTAGCCGCACAAACCTAAACGCAATGCAAATATAAATATAATGCGATAAAGAATAAAATGAAAGTAAAGAGATAAGTAAGAAGGCGCAAACTGGACACGATGATTTATAGTGGTTCGGTCATGAAGCTCCTCTTCGCCCTACTCCACTCCCCGAGTACCCAACTCGAGAGTTACTTCACTAATCAACAAGCTCCCTTCAGGCGGAGAAAACCGTACAACGTCGCTTATCCAATTTCCGACACTAAGCTAAATGTCGAGTGCTAATCTTAGCAAGCACCAATCTACTACGATCCACATTGTGACAAATGGTAAATTTACCCTAATATTTAATTCATAACAATTCATTTATTATGACTAACTTATCAAATTAGGCCATTATGTGATTATCACAGAAACAGACTTGCACATATTGTCTCCCGGAAATCTCGCCAAAGAACAGTGAAATTATCATATCTAATAATCTACTCATTGTATGATAGTAAGAACGGGAGGTTATCCTAGTTTCACACAGACCGACACCACACGCAAACCAGGAATAAAGTTGAGACTTAGAAATACTAATGAATACTTAAGGACTCAAAAATACATTCAAGTATTACAAAACGACTTTAAAAATATAATATCCCATAATCTTGACGGTTCCGGAAAGAACCCGAGTTAACTCAGAACAACGAGACCCGGGTATTATATTGCTCACTTTTAATTCAATTCAAAACTTAAAAATAAAACACTTACACAATAACCAATAATAAAACACCCCACTCACACCTTTCCCTAAAAACACTGCACCTCCATCCCTAGGAATTCCCATCAGTTTGTCCGCCTCCCTTCCTCCCCAAAAGCTTTAATCGACCCATCCCTTTCCTTCAACACAAATCCAAATTTCCTTTTGACCTAGAAACACTGCCTCCATCACGAGATCTAGAGGTACACCCAAGCCAAACTAGGATAAGCCCCATTGAAATAGAGATAGCACGCAAAGGGAAAGATTATCTCTCCCAAAACCGAAAGCTCCTATGGAACTACTCTCCAGAAATCACCATTTAAGCCGCGCCTCCAAAGGATATCGAATCACAAAATCACCCAAAACACATCAAAGATCTGAGAAGTTCTCAAGAAAGGTTAAGAGTGAAGGTACATGTGATTCGATTTGGAGGATTGGGGTAATCGATATTGGAGCAGTGGCTACTCGGAATTGAAGTTTCATTCGAGCCTTTCATCCCTCAAGAACCATTGTAAGGTTTGGAATTTGATTCGGATTTATTACATTTTTTGACCCATTTATGATGAAATTACTAGTCCAAACGAATAAGCTAAGTATTGATTTTGTTAGTTTTTTGTCGAGTTGATTTCCCAGAAACACTAATAAATTTTGAGGGAAAAAGATTCAAGTAATATGATGTTTAGTTTGAAAAAGAACGATGATTGGTGAGAAGTTTGTTAATTGTTGTTGTCATTAGTGTGGCATAGAAAGTTGGTTGATAAGTTAAGTTACTAGTTTTTACGGTTCATGATTCGAACCTAGGAGTTGATTAATGAAGAAAGTGTTAATTTTTGATGATATGTTTAAGTATTCGAAGACATTAGGAACCACAGGTTCACGAGTCGAACCTGGGGATATGGTGACTAGAGTAGGAAGGCTATGTAGGATATGGTGTTGTTGCTAAGTTGATGACAACAGCCCACTGAGACTGACCATGACTGGACCAATGACCACCAAGCTAGGAGCATTGGTGGTGGATGTTGGCTGGAAAGATCACCTCACCTAGAGGAGGTTTTGATTTGAGTTATTAGTGACTATTAGACACAACACATAAGGGCTATAGAGGCTCACTCTAACCCAAGAACCTACCCACAAGGCATATAGGGTTGTGAGTACTCGGATAGGGCACTCACTTATGACGGATTACATTACATGTCCTTGTTAAGTGATTATAGGAAACGTTGGGGTCATAATAAGCTAGGCTCCTTTTAAGGTCGTTTTTGCCTTTGCCGATGACATATAAAGGGAGTCAAGAAACCTAAACCCCTAACACCATTAGGCTCTCAAATCACAAGGATGAGTAGTACTCGAAGCAATGACCAAGAAATGAAACCGAGACTATGGTTAGTAACCATTCTCGGCCATGAAATGGAATCCCAGGGAAACCCACACCAAATTTGCCAAATTGAGTAATCTATATTTTTCCTTATTGTTTATACCAGGCCAAGTCCACTGATAAGACCCGTATAGAAAGCCTAACCTTGAGCCCAATGAGCACCCTTTGATTTAAGCCCATGATGTGGGCCTGTGAACAAGAGCTTTGGCCCACCAACCCTTATAGCTAAGTTGTGATAAGCTCAACCCATTTAGAGACCTTTATTCCCCCTCCTCCTCCAATTCCAGTGGACCGCAGCCCAACTAGTGATGAATATACAAAACTTAGTTAATACTTGTAAGATTAATTGTCGTCAAATTAAATCTACATAAGCCGACCACGAAAACATTTTGTGATAACTAATACATATACATGTAAAAAAAACTTGAGTAACCGAATACAAAATGAAATTCCATTTGAGCTAGCACGGGACTTGAATCGCCGTAATATAAAACATGACAACAATAATTCAACCATTTAGCACTATATATGATATTTCAAGATTTCACCTATGGTAACATATAAAATCGGCAAAAATAAAATATGAATATGAGTGCAAACTCATGTGTAGTTAAAAATGTGGAAAACAAGTAAAAACTTATATAGCCGAGTACAAATTGAAAATTTCATATAAACTAACGCTCAAGTACACGAAAAAAAAAAAAAAACTAGAATAGCCAAAATGTTAAACGCGACAACAATGGTTAAAACATCTAGACTATATGTATATACATTGTTATAAAGTGATATTACATACACTCGGGAAATAGAGATATATATTGACATAAACTTATGTAGTAAAATGTGGTACTCAAATCAATGACAAATCAATTTCACGATAAGGGTAGGCTATAACACACGTCGAGGTATATATATATACATTAACACTTACATTCGTTATTTTGAAAATTGAAATGAAAGTCACTAATAATGTATCAAACTCTAGTTGAATAAACTCGACGAAACATAAAATTCCAAACTAATGTAGTGTAAATATGAATTCTAATAAAAATGAGAATTTAGATAAATTAACCAAGTTATTAAAAGTTAACGGTATATTCAATTTCTCAAATCATATAATTAGTAGGTAATAAACGTCACAAACATTAGGTCTTATTTCTAAAATCAACATAATCGGACATAACGAATAAATTACACAATTACAATATATGTATATATAAATATATCACAACTAGATTAAATTCATTCGTACCTAGATTATTTATTATTCCCAACCCCTCATTACCGTACCTTTAGGTCCTTTGTAGAGTTACACCTCACCATTCCTTAGGAGAGACCTTGGTAACCACACTTGCCACCACACAAGTGACAACAACATAGATACACTAAAACGTTGAAATTAAAATCTGAAAGGACTTGAATTTAATACTTGAACTAAGACATGGTTATTTAATCTAGGTTGCGTGTTGGTACCGTGCACTCCTTAATTTCACAGCATTCACTGTTCAGACCATTAAAGGTGAGTTTATAGCCCCTTTTTACTTATACTTGTTTTTGGGGTGAGAAACATGCAAAACCAATTTTGTGGACATTAATACTATTATACCAAAGTTATTGCGCAGTTAGCCTGTCCTGATATGTCCCCTTCTGCCCGAATTTCATGAACCATTAATTCTAATCAGGAAGCGTGAATGTTATAAATAGATCTATTGGGAGTAACGTCCCCGTTCGGTTTGACCGGATAGGCAAACGAGCGTATACCATATCAATGTACAAGTGTCTGGGATAAACACTTGCCAGGGCTTTTATGATTTACATGCTTCTAGAGCATGCAGACTTGTTAAAGCTTTGGTTGCATGAACTTAGAGCTAGTGTAATAAAACATATACTTGACATTCCAATGCTTAAATAAAAACTGTTGGTACAAATATGACATATTTGTTTTTAACTGAAACCTATGAACTCACCAGCTTTTTGCTGACTTTTTAGCATGTTTTTCTCAGGTATCTAGGTTTGTGCAAAATGTGGCAAAGATTGGCAAGGCGACAGACCTATACTTTGACCAATGCGTTATATTTAATAATTGAGACTTGTTTTTGAGGGACCAGTAACTTGTAAATAAATTTGCAACCTAACTATTGTTATATATTGAATTATGCGAAAGAGTATGTTTTCTAAAATGTGCAATTGGTTCTTCGTTAACTTGTGCTATGATTTCCATTTTCGTAGCACCCTAGAAACATGTATGCTTCCGCTAAACTAGATTTTGGGGGTGTTACACACATGATCTACCCACGATCTACCCGATCTACCCTTGATCCACTTGATCAATACAAAATCACACAATCTACAAGAGATCTCCAAGATCTCACCAAGATCACAATGATCTACTCCCACTTGACTCGATCTACCCGATCTACCTATGATCCACTTGATCAATCACACAAGCCCAATGGCTTCAAGAGATCTCCAAGATCTCACAAGATCACAATGATCAACTCCCACTTGACTCAATCTACCCTATCTACCTTTGATCAACTTGATCAACACACTAGCTTACAAGCTACAAGAGATATTCAATATCTCTATAAGATCACAATGATCTTCCCTCACAAACTCTCAAAAGAAAGATAGACTTGATTATTACTATGATACAATCAAGTGTGTAACAAATGTTACAAGTGCTCTATCTACAACTACAACACTTTGTATCTTCTTGGATACCTTGTGTTCTTCTCTTGCACTAGAAGAGGAATAAAGAGGATCTCTTGGTGGGATGAAAGGATCACTCTTAAACAAACTAAGACTCTCTAAATGATCAAAGAAAGTGTTCTAAGTGAGGAAGGATTAGACCAGAGAAAACTGACTGGAAAAATCAAGTTGTAAGTGTAAAATGGTCCACTATTTATAGGCAAGCAGAAAACTAGCCGTTATAGAGGAACGACACCACTAATTGTCACACGGCACCACTAAATTTAGTGGTACTGTCGGTACTTTAGTGGTACCGTTGGTACTTTAGTGGTACCGTGTACGCTCCTCCGTTTGTTTTTAGTGGAGAAGGTTTATTTGGGAATGTTTGGAGCTGTTTTGGGAGAAAAATGACTGTTGGGATTTTTAAACTTATTTTTCAAAATAAAACATTTATTTTTAATTCAAAAATAATTTGTAAAATATATTTTTGAAAGAAATGTTTTGTCACATTAAAAATGTGAAGTTTAGAAAAAAAATAATCCTTTGATCATTTGTCAAGTAGTAGATTTGTTTTTCCATACCTTGAGTTATTTACGTCGGGATGGAAATCTACGACTTTGTTGAAGCATACTTGAGACGTCGGGAGGTGTTGAGGTAAGTATGCATAGATGATTTGTGTTTACAAGTAACTTGCACATTTTACGTTATGCAATACAAGTTACATGTTTGTCATTATTAAAACCGAAGAAACCGTTTAGTTTAAATATCGTAATATTTGCACTAACAATCTCCCCCTTTTTGATGATGAAAAATATGTAAACCGTAACACACAGTAAAATGTTAAAGTTACCTGTTTACACTCCCTTCTCCCCCTTTTGTCGAAGCAAAAAGGTAGTTGCCTCGAGCTCTCCCTTCAATTTACTCCCTACTCCCCCTTATTGCACTACTTTCCTTTCTGCCCAGAAAGGCGAGCTTGCATCATCCCAGTGAAGTCTTCTATCACCACTCGTGAAGACGACTCCATGATATGTATTCAAATACCCCCGAGCTCCCCCTAGCTCAATGCTCCCCTATGGTAATTGAATCCCCTTGTTTGTTCACCTTAGTATCTAGCGGATCCATGGATCAAATTCATACAAAGGCTTTTCCTACATCAAGGGTTAGCTTCGTGCAACATAATGTATAAAAGTATAGGAGCAACATTATAGGGATAGAATGCACATAGCAAGACATGTAAGGGTTAAACTATGTGAGTGACACAGCCTAAAAGTGTGCCAAAAGGATAAAGACCAAAAAGAAAGCCCAAGAAAGTTGCGCGACACAAAAAGATGAATGCATATTGCAATTCAAAGACACTTGAGTGTCACAACCCGAACGACAACCTAAGGTGTAACTGTTCAATCAATCAACTAATCAAGAACAAAATTCGTTCGTTGACTGACACACAAAATGACTTCTTCCAAGTTGTCATTGGGAAGGCAGGTTCTAACAAACTTTTTGAACAACATAATCATCTACCTAAGATGATTGGTGTTAGGATGGTTTAGATTAATATATCGTTTGCACTGACAATGAGATGCATGATATATTTCAAAAAATAAAATAAATTGTGCATGTGATCCTAACAGTATTGGGGGTGGATATCTCTAACGGGGTTGAGGTAACGAAGTTCTAGATTTCTAGTTTGGATGATCCTAGTTGTGTGTTAGAGATAATTTGGTGCATGAAGGGTTTTGTGTGATTGTGAGGATTGAAGGTTGTTGAACTAACTATCACTTCTCCAAGGTGAGGAATAGTTGTAAGGTTTGAGTGTGATGATTGATGGGTTGAAGGTTCTTAGACTAACTATCACTGTCAAGAGTGAAGTGTAGCTAAAAGGTTTGAGTGGGATTGATATAAGGGTTGAAGGTTTTGAAACTAAATATCACTGTCAAGAGTGAAGTTTAGTTATAAGGGTTGAGTGTGAAGATGAGATGCAAGATAAGCTTGCAACGGTGAGGCCTTATATAGGTAAGAGTTGTGGGATTCGAACTAAATTTGGTGGTGGTGTCCTATGGTGTAGTGAGGAAATCTTAGGGTGTATGTGAGTTTGCAAAATTTTGCAGGTTTGAGGTTAGGGATGCAGGGATCTAGAGGAAACAGTGAAAATTCGTCAAACATAGGCACGGTACCACTAAATACCACATGGTACTGTTAAATTTAACGGTACAGTGGCCTATTTAACGGTACCGTGACCTGGAAGTCACGAATTTTCCTGTGCAGCCTAGTTCTGGGCAGCTAAAGGGAAGTTTTCTAGGGAATAAGAACCACATTTGTGTGTTCTTGAGAGTGTTTGTTGAAAGACTATATGAGTGTGTTTTCGCTCCCCTTTAATCTATGACCATCCGGACAAGATGTGAAAAAATAAAGAGGAAAACAAACGTTGACGGAAGCGATGAGCTTAGTAACGTCATGACAAGTGGTGGATAGCATACAATAAACTTCACCTTTGAAGTCACGTAGCTCTTCTCAATCATTGTGAATATTCATATGATGAGGCATGTGATCACGTGGAGATATCCTAAGGGTTAAGAAGATAAAATCTTCAAGGTTGTGAGGTTAGTGATAAGGTTCTAGTGGGATTATCTTAGCTGTTCTTCGTTTGAAGTGTGTGAAAGATGAGTGGGATGCGGAAGCATTGGTAGTGTTTAGTACCATGCGGAAGTGAAAGGGAAAAGGCTAAGGAATCAGAAGATAGATAGAATCTATTCTGATAGGAGACGGTTCTGGTTCAAGACTACATCGAGTGGGTTTCGATAGTGCTTTTGAAACAGTGAGAATTGAAAACAAAATAAACTGTCTCAGCAGACAACGGTTCGAAGGTACCGTTAAATTTAGCGGTACCGTCCCTTATTTAAGGGTACCGTGACCTGCTGAGGTCAGTTTTGACCCAGAATTAGATTTTTGACAAAGAAATTTCACATATGTTGTGATTTTTCTGGACCTTAGATAAAGGAATTTATACCGAATAAATTCTTTTATGAATCCAACGGGATTCGATGAACGTTAATCGAGAACGAGAAATGACATTTAATTGCATTTCGAAAAAATTAAATACACTTTAAATATTTCGGATGAAATATTTAAGTTGTCATTAGAATTTAAGAGGATTTTACGAATAAATCTCGCTGATTTAGTAAGACTTTTCGACATGAGGAGAGAATTTATACCTAATAAATTCTTTGAACGGTACTGGACGAGAAGAGATGACTTTCATATTTCCGAGGAAATACATAGGTAGTCATTAGAGCGATGTGAAGGATGACTTTATATTTCCAGTGAAATATTTAAAAAGTCATGAGACGAGACACAAGATATGACTTGACATTTCCAGTGAAATATCTAAAAGTCATGGGACGAGATAGAGGGAATGACTTGATATTTCCAGTGAAATATTTAGAAGTCATGACATGAGACACAAGGAATGACTTGATATTTCCAGTGAAATATCTAAAAGTCATGGGACGAGATAGAGGGAATGACTTGATATTTCCAGTGAAATATCTACAAGTCATGAGACGAAATAGAAGAGATGATCTCAATATTTCCAGTGAAATATTCAAGTGATCATACGAGGAACGTAAGGGATGACTTAATATTTCCAGTGAAATATTTAGAAGTCATGAGATGAGACGTAAGGAATGACTTAATATTTCCAATGAAATATTTAGCAAGTCATGAGACGAGATGCAAAGAATGACTTCAATATTACCAATGAAATATTTAGATAGTCATGAGAAAAAATGAAAAGAATGACTTGTAAAGTCACGAAGCTAGACGTAAGAAATGACTTCAATATTTCCAGTGAAATATTTGAGTGGTCATAAGAAGGGTGTGAGGGATGACTTAATATTTCTAGTGAAATATTTAAGGAGTCATGAGAGGGATTTAAAGAATGACTCAATATTTTTAGTGAAATATTTAAAGAGTCATGAGACGAGACGCACGAGATGACTACAATATTTCCAGTGAAATATTCAAGTAGTCATAAGAGGGGTACGAGGGATGACTTTAATATTTCCAGTGAAATATTTAAATAGTCATAAGATTTATGGAATATGTTCCATCATTCCTAGACCTAGACGAAGATGGTTAGATGATTCTCGTTTGAGAGGTTTGGTTGATTTATGGATTTCGATGTGCTTCGCACGCGAGTGTTTCACGGGGTTTTGAAAGGCGTAAAGCAAGTCTTATGGTGCTGATTAGCAGCAGGGTTTGGGATCTTAAGAAGTGTATGATCACACGAGGATGAAAGGAACTACTAATCACTTATATAGTAACTTGTGAGTCATTTGTCACCCAAAGGTTGATGTTAGCTTTTAGCTTTGGGATGAGCATTTTAACATATGTTGTTAAAAGGCTTGAATATGATGTTTCGGATATGACATTTAACAATTGCGATCGCAAGTTAAACTTACTTGGATATTTTGGATGAAATATTTAAGTTGTCAAACCTACTCCGAGTTCTACTAGGTTTGTATCTAACCTTCCCATGACAAAAGTGTGTATTACTTGGAAGAAGGCGAAGTGATAACTAGGGAATTAGGACAACTTCGCGACTGCTTTAACTTATAGGTTTTGACACTAGTGTATGACTCTATGACTTCTAAGGGTTCATAGTGATAGGCATACCTAATTTCTAATGTGTTAAAAGGACATAGTGTGGGTGCAAAATTTACAAGCAAATCATGTAAAATGCACATAAGGAATAAATGCAAATATCATGCAAATCATGATAATCATTTAGCATTTAAGATCATGAAGACATTTAATCATATCTTATGAGAACATGTTATCATTTTGAAACACATATGTGGGATGCAAGCAACCTAGGTTTGCTAAAGAAGATCCCAATTACCACTTGTTCAAAATAAAATCCTAACAGGAGATAAAGTTTACCGATGTAAACTGTCTCTAGTCAAATGTAGGAATGAAAAATTTTCAAGTTAGAGAATGAGTATGAGACTATCACTAGTGGTGCTCAATTCAGGCTAAACACGACCATTTTTACGGGTTATACCACGAACCCAACTTCTCTCCTGAAAGCAATTCAACCGTTAGGTCAAATTGAATTTCTAGTGCGATAGGTTCTCCAGTAGTCATTCTCATGTTAGAAAAATTCGAATTCCTATATTTGCCTATCGAAGTATAGAAAAGATGATATTAGCTTATTTCGCTAATATATGGCCTAATATGACTCAACTAACCATACTTTGAAAGTCGGTTAAGAAAATGACATGTCTTACACAACTCCTAACAAAGGTAAGCGAAATGTTTTAATTTCGTGTTTGAGATTTAGAGGTTATTTGATGGAGATGGTGCATTTTATGATCTCTTGGACAACATCTTTGTTTGTTGAGTTGTTACATGTTATTTTAACATGATTTGGTTTCCTAGAACCAAGAGACACTCTAATGTGATACAATGTAGAATCTACTACATCGTGTGTGTTTCAAGAATGCTCCTTTGCATATCTTTAGAAAGGAATCTAGTAAAGGTTACTTACCTCAATAGATCTTGTGATTATTATATTTAAAATGAGACATATTGTATATTTCAACAAATATGATTTTCTAAGAGGAAACTTATCACTCTTACGAATGCTTAGAAAAACAAGTATTTTAGTGTATGACCAATTTTACTTGTTTATGCAATGACACATGTTGTATTAGGTTATTATTCAACTCTAATATCCTATGTTTGTTAATAAGATGCAATGTACTCTCTTGTAACATAACCATTTATGTTACAAAGGGAATAAGATGCATATGATATAAGTTATCCTTTGTCAATCTTTTGATAAGAGAAATACATGTGATATTCTCAAAGATTGATGACTTACATAATAGTTAATAACATATTATGTGTGACACTTTTACTAGACATGTGATTTTGAGTGTTGAGTCGTTCATGAGCAAAGTTTACATATGTTGTTTGTTTGCTCGTGTTTGGTTTTTCGGAAATGACACATTTACTAATTGCATTGCAATGTAAATTATTTGTATATTTTGGATGAAACATCCAAGTTGTCAATCCTACTTAGTTGTGTATTTTATACATCTTTTAAACATATTAGTTTAATGTTTGAAATACAACCATTGGACAAGAAGACTCAATATGGCATCTTCAACATAAGTGTGAGTTATGATCCGATGCATATTATTTTCGTCTTGAGAGGACGTCGTTATTTTCATAACAATCGAGTGTGATTGAGTATGTAGATTCAAGATAATATATTTCATCATATTTTGATGTTATCTTGAAGCTAGACAAATAATGACTCCAATTTCATGTCCATACTCGAAAACTTGTCAATTAGATTCGATAATGATATCAATAATAATTTGAATTATGAATTGATATGTACTCGAAATCTCTCTTGACCCTCACGATCACTCCTTTTAAAAAGAAAATAAAAATTTAAGGAATGTGTTTCATTTATTCTAATACTAGTTGTATGTGTGAGGTTAATGACATATTAAGTTGCTACTTAGATATTGTCATTTATTTTTATTTGAGAAAAACTATTTATATTATTAAGTATAATATTCTTAGTTTTTCGACACCTCATTAGTATAAAAATAATTATCTTAACTATTTTTATACAACATACGTAAAGTACTAAATGTTTAAAACATTTTGTATGTGTGTTAGATCAATGCAAGTTTAATACATTTTCTTTTACTTAAATACTAATGTATTAATATGATCTTTTATCTTGTTTAGACAACCCATGGTCAAGCAAGACAAAATAATGTATTGTTTTAGTGATCATGTTTCGGATTTTATGAAAGTGTTAAGTATTTTGGGGTGATATACTTTTTACACTTAAACCTTTGGAAAAATAATTGTGTAAGACAATATCTTTCGACACACATGATCTACCAACTCAGTTTCTATTCCTAAGAAAGTTACTAAACCATTTTAAAAACTTGCAACATATGCAAGAAAAATGGTCTATTCCTATATGCAATGCAAACTAATTACTTAATATAGTGCAAGTAATTTAGCATGAGCCTTATAAACGCATAAACCGGAAAACTATAATAAACAAATAGCAACAAGGCATGAAAGACACTTATGCTTATAGATAAAATTAGCTTAACTAAAGATAATAATAAGCATACAAAAATATTAACTAACAATACTAAGACACAAATAAAAGCAAATAGCCATTTAGGTTAACACACAAAAATACTTATCGTCAATTTGTGTATTAAGTATAACAATGTATACTAAGCTTGATTTTATTTGAAAATGAATTGGTTTCCTCCCCATTTCAAATATTTTTGCTAAGTCACTTTGAAAACACGTCATGGTTTAAAAGTTGAATCGCCCTTTTTCAGTTTGACCAAAAATTTACGCAAACTACATGACCAAAAAGACCTTTAGTTGAAAATCAAGAACTTTAACATATTTTCATTTAGAACAAATTCATAAAAATATTTTTCAAATGAAAGTAGACTCAACTTCGTTTAAAATGATGGGTGACACGACTCCTACGGACTTATGGTTGATTTTATATGAATTTCTGAAAATGACCCAGTACTGAAAACAGACAAACAGAGGCACGGTACCTTTAAATAACCCACGGTACCGTCCTATATTTAGTGGTACTATAGGATCGATACATGTGGTGATTATGTGATTCGGGAGGTCGGGGATTATGGAAGAACAAATCCATGGTTAGAGTTAGAAAGAGAGAGTAGAGCTGGGAACTTAGTAAGAGAAAACTGAAAGTGTATTTGCTTGAAAAATGTAAGAAGTTCCAACCTTTCCTTTATGTGGGAAGGGGTATATATACTACTAGGTTATGTGCCCCGAGTGGGCTATGGAGTGAGCTGACGCTCCACAAATATTACTACGAGTAAACTAGTATTACTAAACTAAACTAATATTAATAATCCTACGAGCTAAGTTAATGCTAATAGATACTCGGGGTGACCGAGTCTTTCATATGAATATTTATATTCCTAACAATCTCCCCCTAAGGGAGGTCACCCCGAAAATTACATTTTGAATTCTAGCATTCTAATGAACTTAATTTCTTAGCTCGTAGTCTTTGATTCTTCCAGGACTTTAATCTTTGTACTTCAAGCAATGATCTTGTGATTAATGTTCCTTTGTCTTGTGTGATCTCTGAGCTTGCTTTGAGATCATCAGCCACAGTAAATCTCTAAATCATCCTTAATATTATCGCCTCCATGTGATGTAGTGACCATCGGACCGTCATGCTCACACTTTTTTGGATCATGATATTTAGCTTCAGAGTTGCGGAAGCATTGTTGTAGGTCATTCTGCTATCATGATTTCTTTGAACGTGAGTGTGAAGTGTGAGTATGAGGTTATGAATTGACATGTCTCTGCTGGAATTGGGTACCACCATCACCATCTTTATATAAATCTGAAATAAAACAGTTAGCAATAAAGTTGGAGAACGAATATGGATTTTTCATTCGTTCGGTGTGGTTGGATTAACCTTCGGTTTCGTGAGGACCGACCTGTGATCAGGTAGAATCCCCTTTAAAGAAGATTCTCCTTGACAGGACTTTCCAACTTGTAGTAATGAGTCTTCCAACAAATTAATGTCAGAATCATCATACTAAGCATGTTCTCATACCGGAACGTCTCAAAGCAGACAACACGGTAGAGTGAATCAGTGAATTAAATACCCACTGATTGATGAGACCGTCAATTCATTTCCTGGAACAAGTTTGATTCAAATGTGAATCGCCCCATCGTTTCTTTCCAGTTGTCACAAGTTTGATCCATGAAGGATCTCACATGTCACCCACCAAGAGCTTGTTTGATGTTGGCTCTAGAAGGATTTCCATCTTCATTGTGAATACTTACGTATCACTCGGATGTTCTGGCAATACCACGAGGATAATGCATAGGACTCTTAATATATATTATCTTGCTTTTCACGGTGTGTGAAACAACAAGCATATTGGAAGTGTGTCCTACTGAGATTTGTGGATGATCTCTTGGCTCTAGACTCAATAGTGCGTTTTGATTTAGTGATCGGAGGCTGGAGAGGACTGCCACCTTTTCAATATCGTCTAACTCGGAGTGAGAGAGACGATAGAAATGTATTGATCTCCGTGACAAATGAAACAAGAGTCCTTTGAGGGACCTTGAGTGGCTAGGGAGGGTTGTGCAGCGTATCACTGGGTCCATGATACTTTTCTTCAATGTCAGCAATCAACTAAGTGATTCTGACAGCATATGTATTGACCCGGTTTCTGCCTAAAGTGTAAGGAGGGCTTCTTTCTTTTCACCCTTTATCTTTACATTTCTTTTTCATTCTTCAACCCCTTCAGCGCTTACCGAGACTTCATAACTAGTGGATTGTCGCTGGGTAGATCCCTCCGGCTCTGGCAGGATCGTGGGAACTGATACCTAACCTTACCATCCTTATAACTCCAGTACATTAAGTAAAATGGTCGGTCTTTGGTATTCTTCCACAATTGCCATCATAAATCATTCGCTCCCCCTCAATATGTGCATCGGTATACGAAAGAGTTTAGCACATATGAGAGAGCCTACACTTGAGTCCAAAAGATCACATTTTATCAGTTTTCATATTTAAATCACATTCTCTCCCCCGATCAAAAATTTCAAACCTTTTGAGATTTGTGATCCCAATTGATTTAAATAAGTTTAGAAAATATGGGAGAAAATGTGGTCAGGTTTAATATGTATTCTGATAATGGAACATTATTATGCTCCCCCTCAATCAATGAGGGAGAATGTTAGTGTCAGGTATGATAAGTTTGAAAGATATTTGAATGAAACTCATACACTGACACATAACAACAAATTTTATTCACTTACTTATTATGTACAAAGTGGCGTGTTTTGATGATATAAAATTTTGAATCCACTCTCCCCCTCAATCAATTACCCGTTTTCTATTTAAAGAGTTGTAGTCATTGATTGAGTGACAAATTTTATGAAAAACTTCAAGTCTGATTGATTTCCAAAAAATTCATGGTTCCACCAAGTTTAGCACAAATATTTTCCTGAAGAATCATAGATGGAAAAGTATTTGCGATGTAAAGAAGACTTCTCTTCTTATACGAGAAATGATGCACTGAAGCGTACATCAAATTGAAGAAACATGGATATAAAGTAATCCATGCCCGGGTGAACTTCACCCAGTGGGAGGAACAGCCGTCTTTTTGGCGACGTGCTTTCCCCATAATGAGGAATGGGTTACAGTCTGAAGTAACTGCAAGCCGGTATGACATGTTTTAACTATTTATTTGAACTTCTGCTCGAGCTTCATTTAAAGTCCCGTGTCATTATTAAATGACATTTCTAGGACCGTAAATGTTATCGATAAACAGAAGACATGCCTAGAGCAACTATTTTTGGTATTTTTGTGATTTTCTGATTTTTATGGTTTTTATAGATTTTATATTTTTCTCTTTTCTTTTTGGTTTAGAATATATACAAAAAAAATATACATACAAGGATATGAAGCAAATCCATTACTCCTCAGCTTCCTGAATCTTCTCGGCTGCCATCACTTTACTTGCTGAAGAACAATGTGAGCACATTTAATTAGGGATTAAATCTGGCTTTTCACTCTCCCCTAATTAGTGCTCTCCCCCAAACTGACAACCTTTCTGATGAATGTCCAGAATATGAAGAAGTCTTTTGATAACCAAATGCATGCCGTCTTTAGTCTTCTAACACACAGCGGAAAATGTAGAACAGACTGTAGACTCGACCTTCTTCAAGATTGTCCATTTGGGGAACAGAATATCAACATCTTCATCTCACCAAATGCATTCCAGTAATCTTACATATAACCCATCAGCCCGTAACGTACACATGAAATGATAACACCAAAGTAACAAGTTGAAACACTGATCATCTTGAATTTGTTTCATTAGACATTAAACCCGATCACGTGAACTTGTTATGCGTCCTTGATGTACACATTTCTCTCCCCTGTTGGTTACGATTAATCGGAATCAGCATAATAATGTGTACATGAAGCATAATGATGTGTACATGAAGCATTAACTAGAAGCACTTTATCACTGATTATATCAGCCCGTGAGAAGATGTCGATTAGTCGTATGGCCATTTCTCAAACATCAATCAACATGTAGTTTATTCACCCTTCTCCCCCTCAAAAATTGCATATGACTGCCATTTTTGATTGAACGAGTGAATAAGAATACCATCAATGGTAAGTAGATCCACTTGATAACTGACATTTTGTTTACTCACCCTTCTCCCCCTCAAAAATTGCATATGACTGCCATTTTTGATTGAACGAGTGAATAAGAATACAATCAACGATAAGTAAATCCACTTGATGACTGACATTTAGTTTATTCACACTTCTCCCCCTCAAAAATTGCATATGAGGTTGCCATTTTTGATAAAACAAGTGAATAAGAATATACTCCAATGTACGTTGATCCACTTGATGACTGAATGAGCATGGGAAGAGCATGAAGCTTGTTGATGAGAATGGTCATAAACAAGAAGATTTCTCTTCTTCCGAAGATAAAGCGCACTTAAGCGTACACCTTTCTTTTCTTTGAGGAACGGGGCCTGGAGTGTTTTCAGCAGACGCCATATGTCGATGAAGAGCGAGGCCTGAACTGATGTGAACAGACGTCATAACTCTCTTTTCTACTTCTCTCAGCTAACTCGTTACCAACCCCATTATCATTATGTCGGCTCGTTGTCATGACTACCGTTGGAGAAAACCTAATATTATGAACTTGAGACTGAAGTAAAATAACCCGAACTTGTGACTTAAACTTGCACTATTGTCTGACTAAGAACCAATACTGAGAATTTCAATAAAGGTAGAATCATATACCCATCCAACCATCCTTAACTGTATATGAACTTCTCTCGAATTATCCACAGCTTTTTGTGACACTTGAGCACTACAACGTAACTCCTTTAAAGTGATAGCTATACTCTGTGAGCACAACAACGTAACTCCTTACATCAGGTATAACTAGATAACTTAAGTCGTAATCATTCTAACGGTTATAAGCTCGAACAAGGATCTCGAAGAATCATGCATCCAACCAACCCCGATATCTTCAAATACTAAGTACACGCACCCGTGAAATTTCACTTCAACCTCAAATAAATAATAGTGAATTAACGCCGTAGTCACATCTTGTGGTTTAAATGCCCAGATCTAGCCCTTTTTGATCTTTTAAATGAACTTTGATAATGGTTTTATCCGATCATTGTCAAAAGCGCATAACCCCGTAAAACTTTGTTATAACCAAAATGCCATGAAGTATCTCAAAAATCATCCAATACATGAAGTACACACTTTATCCCTTCTTCGAAGTTGAAACCGTAGCACCAGAATCAATTAAGATCCGGAAATGCACTTTTCTTTCTCCAGGATAGTTCCATCATCACAGGATTTTACAAATCTATGATTTAAACCGAGAAATAGATTCTTTCGCGGGATTTTACAAAACCAAGAAGAAACCGTGAGACAATAACAAATTGAATGTGTTATGAAAAATTTGGTTTTGGTGAATATCTATTTGGGGTAACATGCAAGAGATCAGCAACAATTCTTCTCCCATATGTAGAATACTTCACAAACCATACTCAGTAAAGTAGTATAAACTACTTCCCCCTGGAAGTTGACCTTATAACATCAAAGTACACCTTTCTCCCCCATGATGGTTTCGAACATTCGGAAGCATCTTTGACGTGCTGTAGCGTCGAATATCCCATGAGGATTGCTGATCACATCTCAACCTTTAAACACTTTGGCTAACTAACCAACCTCGTATTCTGTCGGCTATTGCTGTGACCACTTGGTGAAGTAAACCCGATATACCCAACTTGAAAATGAAGTAGAATTCCCCAAATTTGTTACTTAAGCTTGCACTGTTGTTGGAAGAACGGTGTAGAGAATTTGTGCACCATGCAAATCTCTAAGTACTCAATACTATCCCGACAAAGTATGAGACTTTCATCACCTCTTGCGATTATCCACATCGCCTTCTGCGTGTGACACTGAGTACTATAATGTAACTCCTTTAAGTGATAGTTAACCAGGTCTTCAACCATCCACCCCGACTTCTGGAAACTAAATAAACCAAGTCTTCAACTTAAATCTTAAGCACGAGCAAGTTATCATTGAAAGTCATGCATCCAACCATCCCCGATTTCAAGATAAAATAAGTAGACGCCTTCGTGAAATTCAACTTCAATCTCAAATAAGCGATACCCGATCAACTCCGTAGTCATTTTTGAAAAAAAAAACAAATAGCCGTGAATAAGTATCCCCGTGAAATTTGCGATACCAAAATACCACACTTTTTCGCCAAATATAATACCATTAACTCTTTATATCAAAACTATCATAAAATGTATCCATTATAATGAACACTTTATACGGATAACAATTTTCATAGTCAATTCAAGCATGTGTAACTCAAGCTCAGCCCAATTAAGTGATCACTACAGCCTGTTGAATATCACTTTGATATTTCATTAAATCCATTAAGCCCAAACGAGATTCGTGACCAGCTCATTCAACAAATCATTAAACCCGATCCAAAGAAAAAAAAGCACCCGATCCATTTCTCTCTTTACCCTAATTATTCGGGTATTAAAATCTTCTTAACCCTAATTAAGACACCATTTGTAAAAACCTAATCACACACATCATATCTATCCGCCCCCTTCTCCAAAACAGTTAACCTCTCACCAAATTCTTATCGTCAAATACATCATCTCAACACATCTCCATCATTGTGCAGTCAAACATCAACTAACAAACAAGATCAAACGCAACCCTCTTCCAAACTATATCTCACTCATCTTCTTGAGTCCAAAATAGCAAACAAAAAAACACAACCGTACTCCTTTCTTTCCTAATTTGCTCGACTAAAATGAGTACAAACACACCCTTGCTACAATGTTTTCGTGCCTTCAAAGACTTCTAGACCTCTTTAAGAGGTCTCGGGTAAGGTGGTTTTTTGTGTTTTGATTTTGTTTATCTTTCAACGAGCCAAAGTAAGAATGTAACACAATTGTTATAATTCTTTCTTTTGATTTTCGGATATAAAAGTGAGGCTGATGTGCGTGTCATTGTGTTCAAGTTTTAAAATTTATAAACACGATTTATCCAATTCTCTAATCACACATACGAGCAAGTATACTCGTCCGTGGTAGTAAAGGTGGGTAAGTCGAGATCGTCCCAAGGGAATTGGGGTTTAGGTTTAGTAAAATAAGTTTTAGCAAAAAGGGTGTCAATCCAATTTGGTGTAAATTCAAAAGCAAGCAAGGTTCAATCAATCAAAAACAAATATACTTGTGTGTGATTCTATGACCAATTGTTTAGAGTAACCAACCAAGTTGGATGTGACTTGTAGTGATGCACAACTTAATATGAATGATTCACAATCAATGGTTTTTATCATGAGAAATCATATCTAGAATTCAATCTCCTAGTTAATTCCTTTCGGCCTTGATTAACTATTACGACAATTCTTTTAAGCTTTTTGTTGTTTGAAAGCATTTCTTATCTTAAGAATTCCTACGAATCCTTTCGGCCTTTTTCGTGATGAAATCGTTTCCAAATCCATTTTAATGAGTAAAGATGGTGCTTGTCACACACCATAATCCATACTAATTCGTGCACTAACGTTTTGGAATAAAAACATAAAGAAAACTCCTTTCGGCCTTTGTTAGTACATTGTTTTTACCAACCAATTAAGCAAGATTAGATTGTATCTCAACAAACTCATAAAACAAGATATGTTTTCATGCATCACTATGATAAGATTACTCCAACAATTTTCACATCATACACACACAAGTACAACCAAAATCACTCCATAACAATCATAATCAAACACAAGTAATTAACCAAACTTTCATTCATCTTATAGTAAAAGTAAAAGTAGTTCATAATAACTCAACAAGAAATACCTAATCGAGGAATTACAAGAACTAGAATTGTGGAACTATAGCAATCCACACTCTTCCAATCCCCGGCAACGGCGCCAAAAACTTGATGTGTCTGGTTCGAGCAAGTTTTAAATTTATAGGGGTGAATTACCAAATCTAAGAACAACACATACGAGCAAGTATACTCGTCCGTTGTAGCAAGATTTTTATGGTAAGTCAGGATCGTTCGCAGGGATTTGTGTAGTGAATCGAATTGTAAGTTAAAAGTAAATTTCTCGAACAAGCAATAATGATAATATGAAAATTCAAATGATTAAAAACTACACTTTCTTAGACTAGTGTACTACAATTGACTAATATGATTGTGATAACTTTGGTTAACATGTTGGTTATGATAATTAGTTTGGTGACTAATCTATTGTTTCTACAAATTAAACCTTCGTCAAGATCTTAGTTTATAAAAGCAAGCATTACGTTCAACCAATCAATTCAAGATCAATTCAAGGTTCATAAGTTGGTGTACCTTAAACACAAAAACAATCTTTTGTCTAATCAAACAAGCTTAAGAAATGGTCAATACGAAAGGTAACCGATTATAGACAAAAGGTCACAATTGATAATAAACTATTAATCTCTCGACCCTTGAAATGGTTTACAATCAATCCGTTTTGATAAACAAAAGCATTTTCATTACAATCACGATTAAGTTTCTTTGTTTACTCAAGAATAATGGATGACAACAATCATTCATAGACAAATGATTATAACTAGTTGAATAACAATAGTTCTCTCGACCCTTAAAATTACTAGCAACTAGTTAATCTTGACCAACAAATGTCACTATGAAACTTGATCACAATTGGTTCTTAGAATCGACTTGAAATTGAATTAAAACATGTTATCACAATCATATGCTAATCAATAGGTAATACACATCATCTAAGCAAGTGCACAAAGGCACTAGCCACTCATAGCAAACATAAACATAATCTTAAAACCTTGAACATTAAGAACTATGATTGAGAGTCTTACAATGATTGAAAATAAGATTACAAGTGAAAAGGCAATGATTCTCACAAGAGATGAATTGGACTTCGACTCTCCTTTTGTTCCTGGACTTTTTGGACGAATTTAAGAGTATGTGATGAGTGGTTGATTGATTCTCCTTGTTGATTGATAGTTATGTGTGTGTGTGTGTTCAATACTCATCAAATGGTCCTTATAATACTCCAACCAAGGGTCTTGGTTCATTAATGCCTCTCTTGTCCTCCAAGTAGTGTTAATTAGACCATTATTATGATTAGAAGGTCCTAGAACCGGATGTATAGCAATCACAAAACTTAATGATGAAGATTTGAAAATCAGACGACATCCAACCGATCGGTATTTCATCCAACCGATCGGTTGGTCTTCAAAACTGACCTCCATCCGAATCGGATGCGGGCTGCATCCGATCGGATGGAGCTTGCTGATTTACTCTTTTTGGTCTTTTGCCGTTTGACTTATTTCTTGTTCGTAGCTCTTGGTTCTTTGATCTTTCCCTTCATCTTTAGACTCATTAACTCGACTACATGGACTTTTACTCTTCTAAGTACCTTTAGGTGCGGGACTTGCCACAAGAATCTTCATGAAATCATAAATATTTCCTTCTTCCTCGTTTTTGCATCGTTTTCATCCTTTTTCCTATTTTTGGCTACATAAATTTCGCAAACACACTTTGGTACGATTAAGTAACAAAAGCATATAAATATAACCACAAAACACATATAAAAACACAAATAACGCTACTAAAAACATGTTAGATTTAAGCGTTATCAAATCCCCCACACTTGAACTTTGCTTGCCCTCAAGCAAATCTAGAAATAAAAAAAAACAATTATCCACATGGCATACAAAAATGATTGGAAAAATGTGATGCAAATCTATCAAGTACTTCTAGACCTCTTTAAGAGGTCTCGGGTAAGGTGGTTTTTTGTGTTTTGATTTTGTTTATCTTTCAACGAGCCAAAGTAAGAATGTAACACAATTGTTATAATTCTTTCTTTTGATTTTCGGATATAAAAGTGAGGCTAAGCCTCAAGCAAAGTCGATGATGAATTTCTTTCGTTTAAATGACTTTTAAAAGTCTTGATTAACCTTTTCCAGCACGAAAGAAAGGACTGAGACTATAAAATTGTTTTTATTTATTTATTTTTTATTTTTTTTCGAGTCTTGATTGAAGAGTAGTAGTATATTGTTGATGTTGTCGTGAGAAGGAGATGGGATTTGTTGTAGTTGTAATTGTTGTTGGTTCGAGAGTTGGAGTAACAGCTGTGGTTAAAAAAAATTGGCTAAGTTTAATGTATGGAGATGGGCTATTAGGTTAGTTGTGTATTTGGTGTTCTTGATTAGCGTTATGTTGTGTGGTTATGTTCTTCTTCTCCTTCTTTTTATTTTTCTTTTGACTGTTAATGGACCAATGAAGATTGTAAGCAGATCTGAGGTCAACGAGAGTGGTATTAGATTAGTGGTCAACGAGACAAACCGCAACACAAAACCATATTTTCCAAAACGCAATCTTTATACCCAAACCGCAAACCCTTGAGTCAAATCGCAACCATAGTCAAATCGCAGTTGACCAGTCAAACCGCAATGAGCTGTCACTTTCACCCATTTTTTGACTTTTTCCCACTCTGGCTAAAAACCAAACCGCAGACGAGATTCCAGGAAAACCGCAAGTAAGAGTTACCTTTTAAACCACAAACCGCAATCAATAAACACCAAATCGCAGTCTAGAACAGCACCAAATCGCAACCAAGAAACTTCCTTTTTCACACAAATCGCAACCAAGAATAGACCAAAACACTACTTTTTCCAGCCACATATTTCACGAGTATGGTACAAAAGTCACTAAATAATGAAGTTACATAAAACAGCTAACATTGAATCTGACCACAAACACTTGAATCTGACCACAAAATCAAGATTAAACCATATAAATCTTGGTATAAATAAGTTTATAACTTTAACAATATAAATCTTGGATTCAACCACAGATTTAGATACCCAATGAAAAGAAATCGATGAATGTGTCCCGACCAAGCAACGAAGAAGCAAGGGGGTACTAACTAACCGTTGAGTCCTCTCCGAACCGCAAGAGATAGTTGCCAATCATACGGCTCACCAACTTCACTTGCCTCTATGGGGGGCTCGCTCCGGGCAGGTTCAGATCACTTACAATACATGGCTCTATGAAGGAAGGGCTTGGGTTAGGAGCGTTTTCAATATGATTCTTTTCCTGTATTTGTTCGATGAGAAATGCGAGTCTGTTTTGTCCACTTTCTCCGTCCCCTCTAGAAAAATGAAAAAAAAGGGTAATGGAATGACTTCTTATTCCCGTGTTTGATCTCTTCCATCACGGCCTCGCTCCTTGTCACCTATGTTGAAGAAAGGTTTGGAACCCTGTAGATAATGAAGAGGGGCCAAAGATCTTCCTCTCAACAATGCTTCTCGAGGCTCCACTCTCCCCTCTGAATAAGTAAGGCCCCGTTAGCCTGGGCGAAGATGAGGATAAAGAGTAAGGATTGAAGCCCCCTTAGCTCTGCCAGGCACTGGACAGGGGTTAGCTCGGATAAAAACAAGACGTTTTGGACTTTTTGACTGATAAAAATGACAAATTTAAACCCACGAACCACAAAATCAAACTAATATAACAACCTGGCTCTGATACCAATTGTAGGATCAAACTAATATAACAACCTGGCTCTGATATCCAATTTCCGACACTAAGCTAAATGTCGAGTGCTAATTTTAGCTAGCACCAATCTACCACGATCCACATGATCTACCCACGATCTACCCGATCTACCCTTGATCCACTTGATTAATACACAATCACACAATCTACAAGAGATCTCCAAGATCTCACCAAGATTACAATGATCTACTCCCACTTGACTCGATCTACCCGATCTACCTATGATCCACTTGATCAATCACACAAGCCCAATGGCTTCAAGAGATCTCCAAGATCTTATAAGATCACAATGATCAACTCCCACTTGACTCAATCTACCCTATCTACCTTTGATCAACTTGATCAACACACTAGCTCACAAGCTACAAGAGATATTCAATATCTCTATAAGATCACAATGATCTTCTCTCACAAACTCTCAAAAGAAAGATAGACTTGATGTATACTATGATACAATCAAGTGTGTAACAAATGTTACAAGTGCTCTATCTACAACTACAACACTTTGTATCTTTTTGGATACCTTGTGTTCTTCTCTTGCACTAGAAGAGGAATGAAGAGGATCTCTTGGTGGGATGAAAGGATCACTCTTAAACAAACTAAGACACTTTAAATGATCAAAGAAAGTGTTCTAAGTGAGGAGGGATTAGACCAGAGAAAACTGACTGAAAAAATCAAGTTGGAAGTGTAAGATGGTCCACTATTTTTAGGCAAGGAGAAAACTAGCCGTTACAGAGGGACGACACCACTAATTGTCACACGGCAACACTAAATTTAGTGGTACCGTGTACGCTCCTCCATTTTTTTTAGTGGGGAAGGTTTATTTGGGAATGTTTGGAGCTGTTTAGGGGGGAAAAAAATGACTGTTGGGATTTTTAAACTTATTTTTCAAAATAAAACATTTCTTTTTAATTCAAAAATAATTTGTAAAATATATTTTTGAAAGAAATGTTTTGTCACATTAAAAATGTGAAGTTTAGAAAAATAATAATCCTTTGATCATTTGTCAAGTAGTAGATTTGTTTTTCCATACCTTGAGTGATTTACGTCGGGATGAAAATCTACGACTTTGTTGAAGCATACTTTAGACGTCGGGAGGTGTTGATGTAAGTATGCATTGATGATTTGTGTTTACAAGTAACTTGCACATTTTACGTTATGCATTACAAGTTACATGTTTGTCATTATTAAAATCGAAGAAACCGTTTAGTTTAAATATCGTAATATTTGCACTAAGATACTCATATATAGAATAAAAGAATTAGTGTCATATTACATTGCTTTATCACATGAGATATTACTCTTAAGTAACTAAGAACGAAAATTTAAATACTCTTCATCTTTCATACAGTGTTATATCACAAGAGATAAATAAGTGTCACTTACAAATATCAAAATGAATAAAAAGTAAGCAAACTATAAAAATATAAACTTGGACGTATTCTCAAAATCAAACAAGTGTTGCATTAAATTAGCATTTTTTTTAGCAAAATAAGAATTTACTAAAGAGGCTTTAACCCTTTTATTTCTACTAACAGTATAATATCACAAGTGATAAATAACATTATTGCATTTAAAAAAAATATATATGTGCATGTCCATTGCGATGAAAGGCACAAAAACCATCTTATAACTGAAAATTATAAAAATATTAGAAAACACATAGGTGATAATAGATAAAAAAATATACAGAGCAATGAAATATCTCAAGTGATATTAAAGGTTAAAAAAGCATACTTGTTTGTTATGAAATATCACAAGTGATATTAGGCATTAGCTATTTTTATAAAATATCACAAGTGATATTAAACATGTAATATAATAAAGTTTAATAATAAGCATGAAAACGGACAAGAACGTATAAAAACTGTTGAGAACGGACGAAAACGCATGAAAACGGACAAAAACGTCTGAAAACGGACAAATACGTATAAAAACGGATGAAAACATATGAAAACAGACAAAAACGTCTGAAAACGTATAAAAACGGATGAAAACGTATGAAAACGAACGGAAACTTATGAAAACGGACGAAAATGTCTGAAAACAGACGAAAACGTCTAAAAATTGACAAAAATGGACAAAAACATATGAAAACGGACGAAACGTATGAAAACGGACAAAAACGTCTGAAAACGGACGAAAACGTATGAAAACGGACAAAAACGTATGAAAAGGGACGAAAACGTATAAAAATGGACAAAATGGTCTGAAAACGGCCCAAAACATATAAAACGGACGAAAACGTCTGAAAACAGACGAAAACATTAAAAAATGGACGAAAACGTATGAAAAATGGACGAAAACGTATAAAAGCGGACAAAAACGTCTGAAAACGTATGAAAACGAACGAGAACGTATAAACACGGACGAAAATGTTGGAATACAAACGAAAACGTAAAAAAAGGGACAAAAACGGACATGAATGTCTGAAAACGTATAAAAGCGAATGAAAACTGACAAAAATGTATGAAAACGGACGAAAACGTATGAAAACGGACGAAAATGTATGAAAACGGATGAAAACGTCTAAAAACGGACGAAAACGTATGAAAGCAAAAAAAAACGTGAATAAAAAAAAGAAAAAAAAGTGAATTAAAAAAAAAAAAAAACACAAAAAAAAAATGTGAATAATTAAGAAAGACAAAAAGACAAGAAAAAAAAAACATAGACTTAAGTTGACATATTAAATCTTAGGTTAATCATCAAAATAATGGTATCCAAAATAAAGTGACTTGTATGCATATGTGATTTAGCCTCAGAAACATACTACGTAGTATTTTATTCATTACACGAGTATATGATTCCACAAAAAATGTAGATGGGTGTTGCCTTTGGCACCAGCAATGAACATCAAATTATGTTATGTCTCAATCGTGTAGCAAAAAATAAAGTAATTGCTCTCGTTGAGAGTCGAACTCAAGACCTCCCGCTTACTAAACGGGTGCTCTAACCAACTGAGCTACGAGAGCTTCTGTTTATAGACCTTGTTTTACGGCTTAAGTTTATTATCTACATGGATGTTAAATTCGAGAGAGCCTGTATTTGGAGATAGTTCATCTGTATGTTAAAAAGAATTGAAATAATTATCCAAATAGATCACAGAAATGACATTTACAAATGTATGGGGTTGAGATAATGAGATCTCAAATAAAAAAATCAAAAAGTTTTAACCATGTAGTTAAAGGGATGTGGTAAATACAACCAAAAACCACATAAACTAAAACAAAGGTGTAGCAGATATTTACCAGATAATGAGTCGATTTTGGTTGAGATTTAAACGGGTTGAACATCATCTACCTAACGGATTGAATGCTCGGTTTCAGATTTTAGATTATTGTTGTAATAATACAGCTTTTGCGAGTCTTAACATGTAGAAAATAACCATCATTTATAAGTAGTTTAAGTGATTAAATATATTTATAATTAAGATTATCGTATATTTAGTGAGTTAGTAAAGTTATACAACTACTTATTCTAATTTGGAATTATAAATAGTCTGTCGACGCAATAAAGTTATGTTCAAACAACACGTAAGTTCTTATGTTTATTAAAAAAACTAGCTTATAGACCCGTGGAATCCACGGGATTTTAGAGGGTTTTTACATTAAAAAATTAAGTATGTAAATAAAGTAAGAAAGAACAACGAATGTAAACGCTATGAAATTTTCTTGTAACGGAATAATAAGTTATAAGTGAATGATAGTATAAAATACAATGCTTGTAAGTATCTGTGTAATAAACGTTCATTGCCTCGTGATCTCCAATATGTTTGTCTTCAGAAGCAAATATATGTAGTGACCATTCTAACACTTCAACAAAAGATACATTACGTGAACACCTAATAAGTTTAAAAAATATGTAAGTAAAAGAAGTTTGGGATTTATAATAAGTGTAAATAAGAAAACAGCCATAAAACATGTAATATGTATAGACCCGCGGAATCGCGGGGTTTTAAGAGAAGTATCATCTATTTTACTATCGTTTAAAGTTCATCTATGTTTAATGTTAAGAGAATTTATAATAAGTGTAGTTTGCATTTCATCTATGTTTACTGTCGTTTAAGTTCTTCCAGCGGCCGCATTTTATCTTTTGTTAGTTTGATACAATCATATTAGTATGGTTGGTCAAACTTCTTAAGTTCTTTGACCTAAAATTCCAAATTATATTTATTTTATAAATAATTTTAGTTGTTTGGAACTTTGGATAGATACTGAAAATGATGTTTAATATGCAAGTCTATGGGTGTTATTCAAGAATAATGGGTTTTTAATGTAAATAAAATAATTATTCATAGTAGAATTTCACCTTTAAATCCCATAAAATAATACTGGACATTGATAGGAACTTTTTGTTAAATACAGATAATGCACAAAAAACTTTAGGGTACTAGGAGTGGACGCCGGTATGGGTGAATTTATACCCCATACAGGCGGTAACACCGCCGCCGACCCCAAATTCATGGCCAAAATTTATGAAGGACGGTAATATAAACCGGTGATGATGAATTTGCAATATGACCGTTGCTACCCGAATTCAAACAAAAAAATTAGCCGTTTCTCCTTCTTCTTAACATCATTTTTTTAATAACCTCATCATCTTCTTCTTTTTAACACCTTCACCATTTTGTTCACCTTTCATCTCAGTTGTTAATTTATACTACCGATCTATCTCCCCACTGTTGATCTCAGCCATCCACGTGTATGAGGGTTTAGGAAAAATGAGATGATGTCATCGAAGAGTGGATCGAAGTCGAATGGGTATAAGAGAGTGTATGAGGGTTTAGGAAAAATGAATGAAGGTTCAGATGATGATAAGATGTGGTCGATGAGATCAAGGTTTTTTTTTTTTTTTTTTTTTTTTTTTTTTTTTTTTTTTTTTTTTTTTTTAAATGGAGGATGTCTGTGATGGTGATTGAGAGAGATTGTGATGATAGGAGTAATAAAGAAGTGGAAAACAGAGGTGGTGAGACTGGTATAGGGTTAAAATTTAACTTTGACGTTTGGGATTTGATTTGAAGTTGTTTGTGATTTGTAGTGAAATGTTATGTTTTTAATAAAATGTTATGTTTTTAATTAAATTGATTTTAGTTTAATTATAAAAAAGAAAAAAATTTTGGGAGGGATGAGAATTTATGGAATAAGTTGGCTGAAGTTTATTGGCTAAATTTGGGAGGTATGATAAATTTCAAACACCCCACTCCTAGTGCCCTTACATGTGAAACTAAATCTTTCTCATTTTCTCAACTACTGTATATCAAAAAAAAAAAAAAAAAAAAAAAAGAAAAAAAGAATCATAATGGCGATGGTACAAAGTATCTTTTACTCAGCATCACTCCAAACACATAATCCCTCAGACCTTAACTCCTGTGATGATTCTTCATTTTAAGAAGGTGTAAATTACACCACATCTTTCTCGGCAAGTTCTATAAAAGAACGTACTTAGTTTTGTCAACTTACATGCTATTTTTCATGATCAACATCCTTTTGAAATGTACAGTTAATGCGAATCAAGGATATGTAGGGAAACGATGATAATATTTTGCGTCACATCACAACATTGGTAAGAATTCATTTTGTTATTACACCTAAAAACCAAAACTCAAAACTCTTCATCATACTCAAATATAGAAGACAAAAAGCATCCTTCTCAACGTTGGGATATACAAAGTTACATTGCTTTACTTTTATTATTTTTCCTATATATAGAGAGGAGGTGAATCAAAATCTCTATGACCAATAAATATGTATTGATCATTATGTGTTCTTGATTTCGACGTTTATGGTATGTGGTCATTGCTCTCAAACCAAATATGCTTCCACTTTCGTTAACATCAGACTCCTAATCGAAGGTCACATGTAATTATTCATTTCTGCTCATTTTCCTGTCATTTTCAGTACACATAGCTTCTATTGCATCCCTAACTCAAACCGCCATTCTTAGTTATTTTCTCTGTGGAATGCATCTAATACAATATGATCTCCGAATGTAATAAATTTGAGGACTCAAACTAAGGTATTAGAAAGATAATTAAACAAATAAAATTAATATAATGCGTTCACACGGTTACCTTCATTATTGAAAGTCACACTTCTTTACCAAAGGCTTCAACTTCGCCTCAGCGTGACTCAATGGTCGTTTTCAACTCATGTTTATTAGAATAAGTTATTGATATTGATATTGATAAATAGTGGACGTGAACCAAAATCCTCAATGGGTCAATTTTCAACCCATTTGATCTTTGGTTAAATCAACCAATTGTATAAATTAAATATAAGAGTTTACCCAATGTCAATTAGGAGTTCACAATGCATAAGAGTAAACTACCTACTAAATTATAGTCCAAAAGAGTTTACGAATAATATTCTGTATTAACCCATTCATAAGTAAATGGGCTAAAATTGCAACCTCAAAAAAATCAAAAATAGGCAAGATAACCGCGTAAATCTGTAAAAATAATTAATATCATATCAATTTTCACTGATTTGTATAGTAAAGATGATTAGAATAAAAAGAAACTAACATGAACGGCCCAAAAGGGAACAATGTTTTCTCTCAATGGATATTTAAGATCGGTCATCATATCTTTTCCCATAATAGAAATTTTGTATGGCATTTAGGCCAACCTCAATGACGGCAAGCAGTCTTGATATAAGCCAATCATGCATATGAATTCTGGCCACCCTTCTTTCATGAGACTGCATGTAGAATAGTTCAACAATTGATTATTTTTCAAACTTGCAAAAATCCATAAGATAAGTCTTAACAAATTTAATCAGTTTTAAATAGTATCGGGAGAAGAATTCTAACCTGATGAAGACCAAGGTTGCACTTTAAATATAAAAATTGACGTTGCAGATATCTGGTAACATGGATGGAATCAGTTGTCCTGCATACGCTTCGGTATTCTTTTCCTCCAAATATTAAATCGAGTCTCGTATTGCTTTATTCACCATATCACTAAATATATTAGGGCTGCCAGGCGGTTTAGCATTATCACACGGCCTTGTATCACTATAAAGCTTGTTTGGAGGATCCCAATTTTTAGCAAGAAACATCATTTTCAAATGTAATTTTGTTCCCTCACGGTATTCTGGTTGATAAAACCTCCATAACTCATATCAAGTTCCGTACACTTTTTCACAATACTAAACTGTAAATATAATCATGACTATCGATTAAACAATAATCAACATTCGGTTTCTATACATTATAAACTTTCAATATTTGTTTTATAAAACAATGCTGTATAACAAAATAGTACCTGATCATTAAAAGATATATAGCCCTTCATGAGTACCATACCAGACTTATCCTTTTTAGAACAGGAAGCACCATACAAAGATATATCACTTGTAATCTAAGATTATATCACATCAATTAAATGATTCCATATTTTAAAAGAGATAATTTGGACATTCATACATTTTAAAAGTAAAGTATCTGCAAAGGTGATGTTTATTACAAATGTTTTCTAAACTCTTCACAAATTGCAATAACAGTAACTAATTAAAAGTAAAGTATTTGCAAAGGTGATGTTTATTTCAAATGTTTTCTACTTGATGTCACTTCCGTAAACCTATCATCACCTATCTATGTAGAACCTTTTCAATTGATTGAAAGTATAAGTACCAATAATGGGTGTATAGAACCCGTGAAATCATGGGATTTTTTAAAGAAATTATCCATTAATAGATATAGGGCCATACCTTTAAGAAAAACAATTTTAATAAATCAGGCCATACCTCATAAGTTAATGGTTTTTTTACATCTAGTTACCTTTCCATGTTGTCAGTTTGCCCTTCCAAGGCCTAAAAAAAATCTTGCTCCTCGAAAGTAAATTCTGAAACCAATATTTCAACTGCCAAACCTCTGGTAATAAAACTTCTATAAGAAAGTTTCCTTGCAATATACAGAAGAAGAAAAAAATATAAAGAACTCACACTTTAGTTATAATTTTCACCTATGGTTTTAAACTCGAACTCATCAATGCCTCCTGTCCTTCTGGCAACTTTTGTCCAGGTAAGTCCCGCTCCAGCAGCTGCATCAATTAAAATGTTAGCTATCAGGAACAGTACTCAATTAAAGGTCGTGAATTCTTATAGATAAACTAAAAAGATGTGATTTTCTTCACCTCCAAATGAGGCAGCCACTGCAACAAAGCCTTCCACACTTCCTGCAGCGTTTGCAACAGCAGCAAACCTATCGGATCCAGTCACTGGTATAATGGTCCACAACGTAGGTGCTAAAGTACAAAATCCAGTAGCAATTGTTGGAGCTAAACCTATTACAGATGCAACAAATGTAGTAAAATCCCTATTCGTTTATATAGATAACGTTAAAGTGTACAAAAGACTGGAAAAATTTAGATATCATGCCACCACAAATTGCCATTAAGGTTCCACCATTTATAGCAGCAGCTCCAATGATACCTCCGCATTTCAACTTGGTCCACATGCTTTTTGGCGCTAGTGCCTCTTCCTTTTCCCTCTTCTTGTTTCAATATAGCCATAGCTTTGAGAGACAATGATCTCGATTGGTTCCTGCAAAAAAAAAGTCACTCTTTTAGAATATTATAGGAGATATTCATGGAAAACACCAAAATATTCATGTTAGTCACCCATTGGTCTGATAAAATTAAATGTATAACAACCTTTTCATAATACAAACGGAAATTATCACTTGTTAGAAAACAGTCACATGAAAGTTCTTAGTCTCTGCAAATCATAGAGTAAGTAACCCATTACCAAAAGCTTAGTGGCTGGCAATATAAACGGAACCATACTAAGCAATGCATTTTATCTAACACAAAGTTAATAAATTTGTAAGATTGGCACGCATTAGTATTACCCATTTATACCTTTACCCTTTAACCGGTTAGCATAATCAATGAAAAGTAAATGTGGTTTAATCAAATTGACAACCTTTTTTTCAAAACTACGTACTTCCATTTAGTACGCATTTTATATAATGTCGACCGACCCATTTTTCATCTAAGCTAAATATACATACACCAAACTTATGTTTGACAACAACAACCCATCACCCTCCACCACTTATTTTCCACCCTGCAACAATATGTAAACCCGAACTATTTGTAGTTACATCGCCTTGTCCTACGGGAACTGCATGGTTTGATCAGTTTAGGTAAGGAGGGTAATGAAAAGATATATAACCTTAGGTAAACAAATATCTAAAATGTACAACAAAAGCTCTTAGATCAACAACTATTCCATATTATAACATACTGCTTCTTTATTATAATATATTAGCTACTGATAAGGAAATATAAAAAAAAATGTAGATGGACACATTATCCAACCCATCAATTTTGAAACCTGATTAAAATTCTATTAAAATCAAGTTGAGAAAGTTGAGAATTCTTTGATAATGTAAATAGAGGATCTCTAACCTTGGTATTATAGATTTGTTTGAGCCACTTAAAATGTGGAATGGAGACCTTTTGTTTATCTCTTTATCCCTGAACAACAATCTACCAAATTGTTAAATTTGATCCATTCATGTTCCATTATAACCTTGAAAGTCCAACGTGCATTAGAGCTCTTTAATGGAAAGACACACAAATCTACACTCAACTCCATTAAAGATCACACACTCAGCTTCTAATTACTTGACCGGATCTACACACACAACTTGTGTTAGATTAGTACTTTGAATGATGTCTAGTCTAGCAAGCGGGATTTACTAGCTAGCACTTAGAAGATTTATTTGTTTGTGTTTTGTTTTAATGAATTAACAAAGAATGAATAATGAACAATGAACACAATACTTCAACTTCAACGATTCAATATTATTAATCAATAATACGAGTGATCTCCTATCACTAGGGTTTACAACCTTGAATCCTAACAATCGTAAAACTTCTATGTCGTACCAAAACTTTAACCTAGGTAATCCTTTTATAGACTAAGGATTCCTTTACAAGATAACTATCAACCTAACATTATAAGATATACATTAAATCTTTTCCATAATTATCTTTACACGGTTTTATCATAAACAGTACAAACTTCTTCATTCACCAGTACTAACTGCTTATGTCTTCAAAACTCTTCAGCAGTACTAACTTTCATCTTCAACAGTACTAACTGCTATAGCTTAATTTCCTAACAATCCTCCCCTAAACTTATGATTTCTATCCAAATCATTAAGTTTCTTCAAATTACGCTTCTTCTTCTTAATGTGGAAAATTCTTTCAAACATCTATCCCATCAGTCACTTTAGCCTTTGACTTTTCTTTGCTCTACAAGGTTGAAAATCTTTGTAACTAACAAGTCTGCCATCTCAGAGTCTTCTTCAACCTTGAGTCTTCCTTGTATCATAGCCACTAACACAAATGTTCTGAGTGGATAGTCTTTTTCCACCAACATATAGATTGCTATCCCATTTGGAGTAGAAACTCTATGTACTCCACATAATTCAAACAAATACCAATACACATCTTTAACTTGTGCTTCAAATCTCCACATTGACTCTCCACTATCAGGTTCATAGATTCTCTTCAACTGAACCCATAATTCTTTGTCTTTGTCTTCAATGGGATCTTTATCTCTGAATCTCTCTTTTACTAATCTCCATAGTTGATTAAGATCTTCTCTGTCAAAACCTCTGAGTAAATCTTCAAACAACTTGTACCTTTCAGAAATATCATCAAGTCTGATAATCTTCCATCCTTTCATTCTTCCATCAGTGAACACTTCCCAGTCAATGATTGGATGTTTTACTTGTAAAGGTTTGATATAAGAAGATTCTGGAACAATCATCATCATACTCTTGATCTTCTCATTGGTTAACCCTTCTTCTTCAGACTTTTGTTTCTTTGCCGCATCAGATTCAAGAACCTCTGGTTGTCTTTTCTTTTTCCTTGTCATGTCTTCTCTGATTGGAGAATTCAGCCTTGCATATACTTCAAAGAATTTCCTTTCAATTTCAGCATCTGTCCATCCAGTAAAGTCACTCAACTTGTAATCAGCTTGATTCTTCAAATAGTACTTCATGAACTTGACTTTCTCCTTCCTGGTAGGTAACTTGGTCTTGTAACCAGACTTTTTTCTTTCTCTGATTCTGTGCATTAAGTTACTCCAAGTTGCTACTTTATTTGTCTTCAAGACAAATTCTTTGAGCTGCTCTGACTTTTCTTCTTCATTTAACTCCTGATCATTAAGAATCATCACACCATGAGCTTTTATAATACAATCAGAATCTAACAAGTATTGAAGTTGCTCATTAAACTCTTCTTGATTAAAATCTTCAGTTCTTGTTCTATCCATAAAACCAGCTATGTTCTTTTCATCATTAGCAGCCATTTTCCTTGCTAATTCCTCATCTTGAGCAATCTGAGCTTTCTTAGCTTCTTCATCAGCCAATTCTTCTTCTACCATTCTTCTTGCAACTTCTGAATCATGATCTATCTGATCTTGAGTTTTTGGTTTTAATGTCTTGAGCCTTTCAAGTTCTTGAGCTGCTTCCTCTTCTTCTTGTGTCATAGCTCTTTTACCTTTATCAGCTCTTCTTCTTTCATAAACTAGCTCAGCTGAAGTTTCACCAGTTGGAACTGCTTGATGCTCTGTCTCAGCAGTTGGAATTGCTTGATGCTCTGTCTCAGCAGTTGGAACTGCTTCAACAGTCTGAACTTTTTCTGCTTCATGGGTATCAGTCTGAACTGCCTCAAGTTCTTCTTCCATATCTGCATTACCAGAACCTATATCAAATTGTTCTTCTTCCTCTTCATTATGCCTCCCCTGATAACTTGATCCATCTTTGTCTTTACCAAATTTCCTCCCCTGTTTGGAAGAATTTCCACCATCAACATCATCTGAGTCATCACTAGTAGAATCATCATCCAATATCATTCTTGCCCTTTTCTGCCTGAGTTGATCTTTCAGCTTTTTCACCTTCAAAGATAACCTGTTAAAAACTTTAGCAGAATTCTCCTTGTGGGCTTTGAGCTCATCCTTGATGCTTGCAAGATCTGTCTCCAAACTTTCAACTTTGGCATCTAACTTGGTACATAATTCCGTCAAAGCATTTTGGTTAGAACTACCCTCATCAATTCTAGCTGTGTGACCTTCTAGGAGAGGTAAATCATGGGGAAAAGATCTAGGAACCACTCTAGGTGTTTCCCTTCTCCTATAAGTGATGCGCAATTGTGATGGTTGGGTTCTTTTAAGTACTTGAGTGGATGTGTGATGGGGATCAGTTGGAACTGCTGAACCTTCACCCAACTCAGTTTGAAGCATTTGAGGAAACAATAGAACTGGTTCCCCTTGAAAAAGCCTACTAGCCATAGCCATATTTTGAAAAACTTTTGATTGAAGGCTAGGAGTAGCAAAAATTTCAGTTGGTTTTGTAAGCAGGTATGTCTTTTTATTCAAAAGTGTTTGAACAAACCGGGATACATTAAAAACTTTGTTTTGCTTTTAACATTAGATTCCATACCCTCAAAAATAAATTTTTAAAAGTTAAAAACCGTGTTAGTAGACAAGCAAATGAGAGCAATAGCAATATTGCTACTGAACTGCTCCCAAGCAGTCTTTTTAGGACTTAAACAACTTAAAAGGGTATGTATCAAAAATCTCCATTGAGGTGAGAAACATCCTTTTTGAAAAGTTAATTTATGTTCAGATGTATCATATCCCATTTTGGTAAGTTCTTCCCATATTTCAGTGTTAGGCATAGTGTTAATACCATCTGAGTCATTTAATTTAAGATGTCTCCTAATTATAGACTCGGTAACAACAAAAGATACACCATCCACTTCAGAATGAATTTCTGAGTCTCCATCTTCACTAGTCAAGACAGTAGCATACTGCCAGAACTGTGTGATGTGCGAGACATAAAGAGTAGGAGAAACAGTTAGAGCATACCTTATGTGAGAGTGGTTGAGAAAGTCCACAATCTCATAAAACTTTGGCCCATCTCCCGCCTCTGTTTTCTCAAGAAACGCAACCTGTTATGACGCTAACAAATTCCAATCCAGCCATTCTTAGTGATGAAAAATGAAAGATTATAGCAATACGATGATCGTTTAAATTGGAATTGAGGTTTTATGTAGTCGTTTGGGGTTTATAGGTACTGTTTAGGGTTTTGCGAAATATGCGTATGAGATAAATTATCTTTAGAAAGAGAATAAAAGAATTTATGGTAAAAAGATAATTATCGTCTATAAAAATCCCTATGAATACCTTAAGAATAACGGTTTTACCCCAACGGATAGAAAATTAATTACCGACAAATTTTTACAACGGCTCGTTGAACCGTACTAACCGTACCAACTGTTGGAAAATTTTTGTTGAGCCGTATGAACTTATGAAATAAATTTTAAAATACCGTGGTTCAAACATAGTTTTTAGCAAACTATCAGCTATCAACGGATTTGATATGTCTTTACCAATAGCCATTTGCTTTGGACTAGCCAACTCTTCACACTTAGATATGGTGAGCTGATAACCATACAATTTTTGGTAAATTGTCAACCATCAACGGATTTGATTAGTCTTTACTAGATACCGTTTGCTCTGGACTAGTTGGTTCTTATGTGGGTTAGACATGGTGAACCAATTACCATTTGTTGTGTGCAAAGATCACACACTCAGCTATAGCAGTTAGTACTGTTGAAGATGAAAGTTAGTACTGCTGAAGAGTTTTGAAGACATAAGCAGTTAGTACTGGTGAATGAAGAAGTTTGTACTGTTTATGATAAAACCGTGTAAAGATAATTATGGAAAAGATTTAATGTATATCTTATAATGTTAGGTTGATAGTTATCTTGTAAAGGAATCCTTAGTCTATAAAAGGATTAACTAGGTTAAAGTTTTGGTATGACATAGAAGTTTTACGATTGTTAAGATTCAAGGTTGTAAACCCTAGTGATAGGAGATCACTCGTATTATTGATTAATAATATTGAATCGTTGAAGTTGAAGTATTGTGTTCATTGTTCATTATTGATTCTTTGTTGATTCATTAAAACAAAACACAAACAAATAAATCTTCTAAGTGCTAGCTAGTAAATTCCGCTTGCTAGACTAGATATCATTCAAAGTATTAATCTAACACAATGAGTGTGTGTAGATCCGGTCAAGTGGTATCAGAGCCAGGTTACTGATACTTTGGTTTAGAAGATCTAGAAAAATTTATTCAAGAAAAGATGGACATGGAGACAACAGCAAGTCAGACTAACATTGCTGCTAAGCTTCCAGTGCTTAAACCCAATGAGTTCGATATGTGGCGATTAAGAATAGAGCAGTTCTTCCAAGTTCAAGATTATACTCTATGGGAGATCATTGAAGAAGGAAACTCCTTTTCACCCCTATCAACAACAACTGTTGTTGAAGGTAAATCTGAGACTACAGTGCAGACAAAGCCACCCACTACTGAAGAGAAGGCAAGGCACACGAATGATGTTAAGGCTAGAAGTTTGCTTCTGATGACTATTCCCAATGACCAGTTTGTGGAAAACTAGAAGGGGGGTTGAATAGTTTTGCGTCTTTTTAATTTTATTATGAAAACCTTTGTTTACTTTTAAAAACTTAGATTCAAGTTTGTTAAGACTTAAATCTTATTATTAGTTATATTTGTATTCTTTTAAATTGATTGTAAATGTTTTGATTTCTTGAATGGATTTTCAAATTGATCTTTATGTGAAGTCAATCTCTAATAAATACTAGCAGTTATATAATCCTATGTGTATGAATGTAATGACGATATAAGTAAAGAAGTAAATAAGGTATGGAAAGATCTAACCGGGACACGAGAGATTTATAGTGGTTCGGCTACAAGGACACCTTCCTTGCCCTACTCCACTCCCCGAGCACCGAGCTCGAGAGTTTTCTTCACAACTTCAATAAGCTCCCTTATGGCGGAGAAAACCTTACACGACTTTGGCTTACACCGGCTTAACGACACAAAGCTAAATGTCGAGTTCTAATCGTAGCTAGAACCAATCTCACAACTTCACAACACAACTTCTTCACGACTTATTCACGCCTACTTCACAACGGCTTCACGACTGCTTCACGACTTCAACACGACCGCTACACAACCTCTATGCTACGGCTTCACGACTTCAACACTATGTCTTCACGACTAAGACTTCACGACTTCAACACGACCGCTACACAACCTCTATGCTACGGCTTCACGACTTCAACACTAGAGCTTCACGACTAGGACTTCAAGGCTTCAACACGACCGCTACACAACCTCTTATGCTACGGCTTCACGACTTCAACACTAGGACTTCACGACTTCAAAGCTACGGCTTCACAACTTCAACACTAGGACTTCACGACTTCAAAGCTACGGCTTCACAACTTCTACACAACGGATTCACGACTTCTACTCCGCGGCTTCACAACTTCTACACTATGTCTTCACAACTTCTATACCACAACTACTTATACAACTTCTTCACTACTTACATACAACACTAATCTACTATACACACCTTACACAAATGAATAAATGATTTACAAACTTTCTTAAACTAACAACTTAAGTAACAAGATGATACTAAGTTGTAATACTTCTAATCTTGATTGATAGAAGTATTCTTCTTTTGCACTTGAAAGAAGGAAGCTTGGATCACTTGGAAACCAAAGCTTAAGATTATATGATCAAAGGATTTTAGAAAGTATTTACAAGATTTAAAACAGAAAGTTTTGGGGTGCAAAAGGTAAGTAAAAATCCAGGAGAAGGCTGGTATTTATAGGAGAAAAATTGGACAGCTGGAGGCCTACTGGAGCGGGGGCGGTCCCCTTAAATAGGGCGCGGTCCCCTTAATTATTAAGGGGGCCGCCTAGTAAAATTAAGGGGGCCGCCCCTACTGAACGTTGGTCAATTTTGTCCTTTTGTGGGGAAGGTTTTTCTGGAACATTTTAACTGATTTTGGTTAAAAATTTGAATTCATATTTTTTTAAAAGATTAAACATTTTTATTTAATACCAAAAATGTTTTTCAAAAATATATAAAATGTTTTTGATGTTTTATAAAAAATCTAGTTATTAAGAAAATGTTCCGTTGATCATATAATGCATTAAACATTAGTTTATTCATACCTTAAGTGATTTGAGTTGTAGAAATAGATATTTACAACTAAATACTTGTTTACGTCATAATTTTCCGATTAATGATTTTACATTTTGTGATTATCAAAACGTCGAGATATCGAAAAATATTAATAACGTGTTTAGGCATTATTTATATCAACAATCTCCCCCTTTTTGATGATTACAAAATCTAAACTCATTAAATCTAAAAATTAGTTTTTAGACAAGTATTTAGTGAGTTTACATCTATTTCTCCCCCTTTTTGTAGAATCAAAAAGGTTAAGCCGACAAGTTTTAGAATCAAATTTGTCGGGACGAGAACTCCCCCTTGTTGTTTACTCCCCCTCGTTTGGGGGCACCAAGGAAACGAGCTATGAAACGCTTGCGAGAAAAATGTTAGAAGCACAAGCATATATATAGCACAAATAATGAGCATGCATGAAAATAAAGACATTCATAAAAATAAATGTTGTGTATAATTACACAACCATACATGAGTACAAGCATTCCTACACTAGCTAATAATTCCAACTACATAATCATCCTAGACAACATAATCTTCCATGGAGCTTGCTTACAAAATGGGTGGAAAAATTATTTTTGAGTAAGCATTGCATGTGCTTACTTGGGTGAAAATGGAGGTGGTGGTTGTGTAGTGGGTGAGGATGGTGGTGGTGGTAGTGGAGGTTGGTTGGTAAGTATGTTTTCAAGTGATGAAAACCTATAGAATATCTCATCTCTAAGACCAAAGATTATGGTCCGATTATGGATGCAACAAAGACAAGTGTCACCATGGGTTTCAAGTAGTGGCCAAGGTATGGGAAAAAATGGTTGTGGGTTTGGTGAAGGTGAAAAATGAGAATCAAGTGGTGTAATGGGTGATAAGGAAATGGCAAGTTGAGTGGATGGAGGTTCTTGAGTGGATGGTAGTGATGATGTTAGGTGAGTATGGATGTAGTCATTGATGGATGAAGTGGATGGAATGGAGGAAGATGAAGCTCCATGGGTAGAGGGTGTTTTTGATGGTGCATTAGGTGCACTTGGGGATGAATTTTGAGGTGGTGGTGATGGAGTTTTGATGTCATCTTGGGTTAGGTCTATGAAGAGTTGTTTTGGTGGTATGATGACAAGTCTTTGCTTCCTTGGAGTCTTAGAGATGGAGGTTTTTGGTGACAACATGGTGGATGAAAATTGGTGTTTGATGAAGGTGATGGTTGATGAAGTGAAAGGTAATTGTAAGGAGGGTATTTATATTGTGAAAATGTGGTTGATTTAGGCAAATTGTGAAGGTTTTGTGGTAATATTCCAAGTTCAGTTCGTGCATTAAGGGTAATAGTAGCTGGGGCTAGGTAAAAGTGGTCACAAGATGCAAAAGGAAACAGTAAAATTTACTGTCCAGATGGCCGATCCCCTTAATTGCTGGGCGGCCCCCTTAAAATTAAGGGGACCGCCTAAGGAATTAAGGGGGCCGCCCATCTGGTGATTTCCCAAGCGACCAAATTTGAAAAATTTCCAGAAAAAGGTCATTTTTAGGGTGTTTTTGCAGCAAGTTCCATTTGGATCATGGATATTAAGAATGATTAAATAGTAGCAAGAACATATTAAAAAGAGTAATGGTTATATGTAAACTACTAAGATCATATTGTAAGCATGTGATAAGCATATATCTTAATTAAACAAGAAAAGAAACAACACATTCATAGCAAACATATATAGGAAAGGAAGACACAAACATTCATTAATTTAAAATGATTATGTGACAAACATAATCATTGTTACACCATACATAGTGCTTAAAGCATACATTTGTTAGAGAATTCTAATTTGCCTAAGAAATCCATTTGATTTGCTTGATGATGGAGGTGGTTTTTGAAATGAAAACTAGTGAGAGGATGAGTAAATGGGATTAGTGAAGGTATATGTTTGGGTGTGTGGAGGTTGGAGATGGTGATGGTGGTGACATTTGAGGTGTAGAGTTTGGAGGTGGTGAGTTTGGAGCGGACCATGATGGGTGAAGGTTTTGATGTTGCTCAAGAGTGGATGTTGGATGAGGTCTTGTGAGAAGATACTCAATCCATGTGAAGTGGTCATTAAGAGCAATGGTTTGTTGTTGGAGAAAGATGCAACAAGGACAATTGTTGACATGTTTCTCAATGTGACTCTTGTTGTGTGGTGATGGTGGAGAACTCGATGAAGGTTGGTCAAGATTGCTTTGAGCAAGATGTAGGGCAAGAAGAGCATTTAGCTCATGGGCTTCTTTGAGTTCGTCAACGAACTTCAAGTGTTCGTTGGTGGGTGATGATGGTGGAGTATGGTTGATGGTAGGGAGTGGTGGAGACACTCTTGGTGGTGGAGACACTTGTGAGCTTGGGTAGTTATGAGTGGGTGATGATGGTACATTGATGGATTGAGGGAGATGTGGGGTGATGTGAATGAGATTTGGGTTATTGTTTTGGGATTGTTCTTGTTCTTCACATGGGTGTGATAAGGGTGTATTTGTGGGAGTGAGAGTATGAGGTTTAGGCTTAGGTTGACTTTGAGCAACATCACATGTGGAATTGGAGTTATGGCATGTGTTAAGTTTTCGTCTCCAAATTGGTCTCACCGAGATTTTGGCAACTCTTGAGGGTTTTGATTTTGGGTAGTTGGAGGAAGACATGTTTGAGTGGATGATGTGAATGGGCATTTATGATGAGGATGTGCATTTATAGTGAAGGAATGATGTGATTTAGGAAGGTAAATTTTGGTGGGTGGTTTATGACAAAATGTGTTTGTGAATTTTGGGAAGTATGGAATAAAATGGGTTGGAAATTGAAAAAGGAAACAGTAAGTCGGATCTCCAGATGGCCGGTCCCCTTAATAATTAAGGGGGCCGCTTAGGTATTTAAGGGGGCCGCCCATCTGCTGACTTCCAGATTTCTGAAAATGGGTTTTTGGCAGAAATTTGTAGAAAAGGTTGTGTTTTTGAGTTTAGCTTCAAGCAAGTCCAACTTCTTTTTGAGGCAATTTAAAGTTTAATAACTTATGTATGCTAAGCACATTCAATTAAGCAATTTTAATTATCATGCAACCTATTCATTTACCAAGAAGCATATATGCATATATGAACAAGAAAACAACATATAATTGCCAAGTAATTCATACTACCATTATTATGACGATTAATTTGCAAGATAATTAATCCTAATAAGTGTCTATGTGATGGGAAATTTGTGATAGCATGGATTTCTAGACTTGGATCAAGCATGTTTTGAGTAAGTGTTTTTGGGCATTATTCAACAATGTTTGAGAGTAGGTTTTATTTGAGTATGAAAATTATTTCACCAAGGTAGATTTGAATTTGTTTCAAAGTGTTTTTATAAGGAAATAAAAAGAAGTTGTTACACTTTTTAGTTATGATAAAAACATGTTTAATAGTGAAGTGACATAATCTTTTTGAAAAATCATTTTCCAAAATATGAAGATTTTCATTTAAAAAAAAAATAATCTCAAGCTTGATTGATTAAGGCTATTGTCTCATGCTATCTCTTTCAACAAATAAAGTGATTTAAATGAAAGTGATGACTAAATTTTATATGTTCAATAGAGAACACTTTATTTAAAGCTTAGGAGGGTTAACTAAAGGTTTTCTAGTTTACTAACAAGTAATCTAACTAGTAGTGTGAGAGCAAAGCAACCTATCAAACTAAGCATATCTAAAGGCAGTGATTATCATAACTATATGCAAGAAGTAACTACTCAGGAAAGTTTAAAAAGAAGACTTATCTCAGGTCCAGTATTTTTTCATGATATGAGGTAGTAAATAATAGATGAGTATCACTTCGTTCCATCCTCATTATTGTAGATAAATAAGTTTTAATGCGCTTGTTTTGAATATGAGTAGGTTAACGCAAGATTTGAGTTTCATTCCATTTTGCGTTCATTACCTAATCAAATAAAACAACTTGGTACCCAGATTCTCATGGGTCCGAGATGGTTAGTTGTGGACATCCATTGCATTTATATGCACGTGGAGAAGATGTCACCAAGAAGTACAAGAATTCCTTGACAGTTTGTTTTGAAGAACAAACAATGGATTTCTTGACTTATAGATTATAATCACAGGAAATAACCTTATATCTAAATTTCTCTACTAGGTTTTTTTAATTATAATTTGTTTTGATTTACTTGTTGAAGAGTTATCCGAATTAAATCCTAAACTGGTTTTATCATTAAATGGCTTTTGACAACTTAGTAAGAGTTTAAGAGATTTGGAGCTTTCTTCAAATTTAGCTAATATTTTTGCTCTTTCATTTAATCTTTTAATTTCAAGTTTATAATCTTGACATATTTTGCATTCTAGATCAATTTCAATATTACTTTCAAGTCTAGACATTTTATCTTCTAAAATTATTTCTTTTTCAAAATTACTTTCAAAAGATTTTGATAATTTATGTTTAGAAATAGTTTTTAGATCTATGTTGCAAAAATATTTAAAATCATTTTCTAGTTTTGAAAATTCTAAAATGAATGGATCATAACAAAAATGTTCGGTTTCGTATTGTACCTTATTTGGAGTTTTATCTAGTTTGCATTCGTCACATACCGGATGGTGATCTTTTCCTTCGTCTGTGTCACTCCATGATGTTGGGTTGAGTTCACTTTGCAGTTGATTCATGTAGTCTTCGTCGTTAATACCTTCATTAACAACATTTGATCTAGTAGCACATGTATCTATTGTATCTAAATGTTTATCTATTAAATTTTCTAAAATGACTAATTCATGTACAAGATCAAAATCCTCATCTTTGGCTTGACATTTTTCTTGATGAAAGTTTAAGAGATTTTTCCAAATATCATTTGCCGTTTTACAGAAAGATATTCTTTCATATTCAACTTTCGGCAAGGTTTTGTAAATAATTATTTTAGCTTCATTATTTTTGTTATTCTTTATTTTTAAATAACCATTTTGAGTTTCAAAATCCGTTTTTGTTTGACTTTCAAAATTTGTTTTTGTTGGTTGAAAATCACCAATCGAAATGACATGCCAAAGATCCAGATCAATTGATTTCACATAATTTTCAAATTTATTTTTCCATTCAAGAAAAGTATAGTTTTCAAATAGCGGTGGTGTTTGCAAAAATTCCCCTTCTAAATATTTTTCGGATTCCATAGATCGTTTCAAGTTTTAAAATACAGTATATTTTAAAGATCTTGATTGACGTGGCTCCTGATACCAATTGTGGAAAACTAGAAGGGGGGTTGAATAGTTTTGCGTCTTTTTAATTTTATTATGAAAACCTTTGTTTACTTTTAAAAACTTAGATTCAAGTTTGTTAAGACTTAAATCTTATTATTAGTTATATATGTATTCTTTTAAATTGATTGTAAATGTTTTGATTTCTTGAATGGATTTTCAAATTGATCTTTATGTGAAGTCGATCTCTAATAAATACTAGCAGTTATATAATCCTATGTGTATGAATGTAATGACGATATAAGTAAAGAAGAAAATAAGGTATGGAAAGATCTAACCGGGACACGAGAGATTTATAGTGGTTCGGCTACAAGGACACCTTCCTTGCCCTACTCCACTCCCCAAGCACCGAGCTCGAGAGTTTTCTTCACAACTTCAATAAGCTCCCTTATGGCGGAGAAAACCTTACACGACTTTGGCTTACACCGGCTTAACGACACAAAGCTAAATGTCGAGTTCTAATCGTAGCTAGAACCAATCTCACAACTTCACAACACAACTTCTTCACGACTTATTCACGACTACTTCACAACGGCTTCACGACTGCTTCACGACTTCAACACGACCGCTACACAACCTCTATGCTACGGCTTCACGACTTCAACACTATGTCTTCACGACTAATACTTCACGACTTCAACACGACCGCTACACAACCTCTATGCTACGGCTTCACGACTTCAACACTAGAGCTTCACGACTAGGACTTCAAGGCTTCAACACGACCGCTACACAACCTCTTATGCTACGGCTTCACGACTTCAACACTAGGACTTCACGACTTCAAAGCTACGGCTTCACAACTTCAACACTAGGACTTCACGACTTCAAAGCTACGGCTTCACAACTTCTACACAACGGATTCACGACTTCTACTCCGTGGCTTCACAACTTCTACACTATGTCTTCACAACTTCTATACCACAACTACTTATACAACTTCTTCACTACTTATATACAACACTAATCTACTATACACACCTTGCACAAATGAATGAATGATTTACAAACTTTGTTAAACTAACAACTTAAGTAACAAGATGATACTAAGTTGTAATACTTCTAATCTTGATTGATAGAAGTATTATTCTTTTGCACTTGAAAGAAGGAAGCTTGGATCACTTGGAAACCAAAGCTTAAGATTATATGATCAAAGGATTTTAGAAAGTATTTACAAGATTTAAAACAGAAAGTTTTGGGGTGCAAAAGGTAAGTAAAAATCCAGGAGAAGGCTGGTATTTATAGGAGAAAAACTGGACAGCTGGAGGCCTACTGGAGCGGGGGCGGTTCCCTTAAATAGGGGGCGGTCCCTTTAATTATTAAGGGGGCCGCCTAGCAAAATTAAGGGGGCCGCCCCTACTGAACGTTGGCCAATTTTGTCCTTTTGTGGGGAAGGTTTTTCTGGAACATTTTAACTGATTTTGGTTAAAAATTTGAATTCATATTTTTGTAAAAGATTAAACATTTTTATTTAATACCAAAAATGTTTTTCAAAAATATATAAAATGTTTTTGATGTTTTATAAAAAATCTAGTTATTAAGAAAATGTTCCGTTGATCATATAATGCATTAAGCATTAGTTTATTCATACCTTAAGTGATTTGAGTTGTAGAAATAGATATTTACAACTAAATACTTGTTTACGTCATAATTTTCCGATTAATGATTTTACATTTTGTGATTATCAAAACGTCGAGATATCGAAAAATATTAATAACGTGTTTAGGCATTATTTATATCAACACAGTTGTTGAATTTTAGCAAGTTTAAGTGTGCTAAAACCCTTTTTGAAGCTACTGTTGCAAGATATGGTGGGAATGAAGCCACCAAGAAATCTCAGAAGACTCTTCTCAAGCAACAGTTTGAAAATTTTTCAGCAACAAGCAACGAGTCACTAGATCATATGTTTAATAGACTTCAAAAACTAGTGAGTCAATTGGCTGTTCTAGGAATTGAGATGCCTTAGGAAGATCTCAACTCCAAATTTCTAAGGAGTCTACCAGCTGAATGGGCTATGCATGTGGTTGTATGGAAAAACAAGCCTGATATAGATTCCATGAGCTTAATGGATCTCTATAGCAACTTCAAGATAGTTGAACATGATATTAAGAAGTCTGCTGGATCAAGCTCAAGCTCAAGCTCAGGGAATTTGGCATTTGTATCAACTCCCAGTACCTCAAGTCCAGATGAAGAAGTGCAAGTTGCTGGAGCAGTTGGTACTGCTAGTGCAAACCTTGGTACTGCTAGCACCTCAAACAGTACTAGTGGACTTTTGAATGAAGAGACTTATTGTGCTTTCTTGACTACTCAGCACAATGGAAGTATGTTGACTCATTTAGATCTTCAAGAGATTGATGAAGATGATATTGAAGAGATGGATATCAAGTGGCAGCTCTCTCTTCTCAGCTTGAGAGCTAGGAGATTCTTTAAGAAAACTGGCAAGAAGATTGTCATAAACAGCAATGATGTTGCAGGGTATGACAAGTCCAAGATTGAGTGTTTCAATTGCCACAAGAAAGGTCATTATTCAAGGGAGTGCAGATTGCCAAGCCAAAAAGAGGGAAAGAGCAGAGGTTATGGAAACAAGTCAAGGGTTGTGGAGGTTACTGATTCAAGCTCGAAAGCCATGGTTGCCATTGATGGCTTAGGGTTTGACTGGAGCTACATTGCAGAGGAGGAAGTAAAAGCATCTACAGAGGTTGCTCTCATGGCATTTTCAGATTCTAAGTTACAAGTTTCAAAATATTCTAAATCTTGTGAAGCTTTAAAAGATCTAGATACACTTAAGAAAAGATATGAGAATCAGAGAAAAGAGCTAGTCGAAACTGCTTTTAACTTAGCAAATCATAAGAGGGCTTTAGCTGTGTTAGAAGAACAAATTGTTCATTATAAAAATAATGAGTCAAAGTTTTCTGATGATATGATTATTGTTAAGAGAGACTTAATGTTTAGAGAGAATGAAATTACTGTGTTGAAACATGAGCTAGAACAGGTTAAGAAAGCAAAGGAGAACATTCAAATGACTGTTGACATACTAGAATTTGCAACTCAGGGTGTTAGTAAGATTATTGAGTGTCAGATCCTTAATAAAGCTAAGTCAGGCCTAGGTTATAAGTCAGTTCCACCTCCCTATAGAGGAATTCCAACACCCCCAGGCATAGACTTAGAACACACAGGACTACCTGAGCTTAAATATGGTCCTCAACCTAAAAAGAATGTAGTTGATAAACCTGTGTATGAGAGTGCTAGTGATAAATCACTATCTGAGGACAAGGTGTCTTCGGATAAGGTGTCCTCAGCTAAGGACTCAGATGCTCCAACCATTGAGGAATGGGCTTCTGATGATGAGGATGATCAGGCTGTGGTTAAGCCTGTTAGTGCTAATGTGGAGGAACCAAAAGTTCCAAAGATGGTTAAACCTGAGACTGTTAGGCTTAGATCAAATGCTAAACCTTTTAGACCAATAGTTAGGTATGCAGAAATGTATAGAACCACAAACAAGCCAAGAGGTAACCAAAGGAATTGGAATGACCTCAAATCTCACCAATTAGGGGATGATTTTGTCTGTTATAGGAAAGCTTGTTACTCTTGTGGTAGCTTTGACCATCTTGCAGATTTTTGTGATAAATGGGTATCTGGATATACAAATCATAGGTTGAGCATAGCAAGACCTCAATCTTTTCTTAGGAATGATAGAATGATACCCAGATCAGTTCTATTAAAGTCTGGCCAAAGACCAATTCAAACTGCTAGACCAGCAGTTCAGACTGTCAGACCTATTAGATCTGTTCACCCAAGGCCAACAGTTCAAGGTGCAAAAATGTTTTCCAAATCAGCACCAACAACTGTTAAAAGACCATTTCAAAACAGACAAGTAGTGAAAAACCAAGTTTGGAAACCTAAGGTAACAACTACCAAGCCAGTAGTTCCAACTGCTTGCAGAGTAATTGGTACTGGTGTTAATAAAAACACTGCTAAGGGAAATATAGGAAATGGTGTGAATGCATCAGCATGTTGGGTGTGGAGACCCATCAAACCCAATGGTGCTAAAATTGTTTTGAAAAGAAAGAATTATGTTGATGCAAGAGGAAAGCCTAAGTCTGTTTTGGCTTAGGTACCACAAGGAAATTAATTTTTTTTTTTGTAATGTGCATTGTTAGTCATATACTTTTATATTGCGAGACAAGTTCTTTGCGGCTTATTTCTTTGTTTTTGGACTAACACTTGCAGGTTTTGGATGACAAACACCAAGGAATTTAATGCTATCTGTTTTGGACATTAAATGGTGATTTGGAGCTGAGTGTGTGATCTTTGCACACAACAAATGGTAATTGGTTCACCATGTCTAACCCACATAAGAACCAACTAGTGTAGAGAAAATGGTATATGGTAAAGACTAATCAAATCCGTTGATGGTTGACAATTTACCAAAAATTGTATGGTTATCAGCTCACCATATCTAAGTGTGAAGAGTTGGCTAGTCCAAAGCAAACGGCTATTGGTAAAGACATATCAAATCCGTTGATAGCTGATAGTTTGCTAAAAACTATGTTTGAGCCATGGTATTTTAAAATTTATTTCATAAGTTCATAAGACTCAACAAAAATTTTCCAACAGTTGGTACAGTTAGTACAAAGTTAGTACGGTTCAACTAGCCGTTGTAAAAATCTGTCAGTAATTAATTTTCTAGCCGTTGGGGTAAAACCGTTATTCTTAAGGTATTTATAGGGATTTTTATAGACGATAATTATCTTTTTACCATAAATTCATTTATTCTCTTTCTAAAGATAATTTATCTCATACGCATATTTCGCAAAACCCTAAACAGTACCTATAAACCCCAAACGACTACATAAAACCTCAATTCCAATTTAAACGATCATCATATTGCTATAATCTTTCATTTTTCATCACTAAGAATGGTTGGATTGGAATTTGTTAAGCGTCATAATCAGGTTGCGTTTCTTGAGAAAACAGAGGCGGGAGATGGGCCAAAGTTTTATGAGATTGTGGACTTTCTCAACCACTCTCACATAAGGTATGCTCTAACTGTTTCTCCTACTCTTTATGTCTCGCACATCACATAGTTCTGGCAGTATGCTACTGTCTTGACTAGTGAAGATGAAGACTCAGAAATTCATTCTGAAGTGGATGGTGTATCTTTTGTTGTTACCGAGTCTATAATTAGGAGACATCTTAAATGAAATGACTCAGATGGTATTAACACTATGCCTAACACTGAAATATGGGAAGAACTTACCAAAATGGGATATGATACATCTGAACATAAATTAACTTTTCAAAAAGGATGTTTCTCACCTCAATGGAGATTTTTGATACATACCCTTTTAATTTGTTTAAGTCCTAAAAAGACTGCTTGGGAGCAGTTCAGTAGCAATATTGCTATTGCTCTCATTTGCTTGTCTACAAACAAGGTTTTTAACTTTTCAAAATTTATTTTTGAGGGTATGGAATCTAATGTTAAAAGCAAAACAAAGTTTTTTATGTATCCCAGGTTTGTTCAAACACTTTTGAATAAAACGACATATCTGCTTACAAAACCAACTGAAATTTTTGCTACTCCTAGCCTACAATCAAAAGTTTTTCAAAATATGGCTATGGCTAGTAGGCTTTTTAAGAGGAACCAGTTCCATTGTTTCCTCAAATGCTTCAAACTGAGTTGGGTGAAGGTTCAGCAATTCCAACTGATCCCCATCACATATCCACTCAAGTACTTAAAAGAACCCAACCATCACAATTGCGCATCACTTATAGGAGAAGGGAAACACCTAGAATGGTTCCTAGATCCTTTCCCCATGATTTACCTCTCCTAGAAGGTCACACAGCTAGAAGTGATGAGGGTAGTTCTAACCAAAATGCTTTGACGGAATTATGTACCAAGTTAGCTGCCAAAGTTGAAAGTTTGGAGACAGATCTTGCAAGCATCAAGGATGAGCTCAAAGCCCACAAGGAGAATTCTGCTAAAGTTTTTAACAGGTTATCTTTGAAGGTGAAAAAGCTGAAAGATCAACTCAGGCAGAAAAGGGCAAGAATGATATTGGATGATGATTCTACTAGTGATGACTCAGATGATGTTGATGGTGGAAATTCTTCCAAACAGGGGAGGAAATTTGGTAAAGACAAAGATGGATCAAGTTATCAGGGGAGGCATAATGAAGAGGATGAAGAACAATTTGATATAGGTTCTGGTAATGCAGATATGGAAGAAGAACTTGAGGCAGTTCAGACTGATACCCATGAAGCAGAAAAAGTTCAGACTGTTGAAGCAGTTCCAACTGCTGAGACAGAGCATCAAGCAGTTCCAACTGGTGAAACTTCAGCTGAGCTAGTTTATGAAAGAAGAAGAGCTGATAAAGGTAAAAGAGCTATGACACAAGAAGAAGAGGAAGCAGCTCAAGAACTTGAAAGGCTCAAGACATTAAAACCAAAAACTCAAGATCAGATAGATCATGATGCAGAAGTTGCAAGAAGAATGGTAGAAAAAGAATTGGCTGATGAAGAAGCAAAGCAAGCTCAGATTGCTCAAGATGAGGAATTAGCAAGGAAAATAGCCGCTGATGATGAAAAGAACATAGCTGGTTTTATGGATAGAACAAGAACTGAAGATTTTAATCAAGAAGAGTTTAATGAACAACTTCAATACTTGTTAGATTCTGATTGTATTATAAAAGCTCATGCTGTGATGGTTCTTAATGATCAGGAGTTAAATGTAGAAGAAAAGTCAGAGATGCTCAAGGAATTTATCTTGAAGACAAATAAAGAAGCTACTTGGAGTAACTTAATGCACAGAATCAGAGAAAGGCAAAAGTCTGGTTACAAGACCAAGTTACCTACCAGGAAGGAGAAAGTCAAGTTCATGAAGTACTATTTGAAGAATCAAGCTGATTACAAGTTGAGTGACTTTACTGGATGGACAGATGCTGAAATTGAAAGGAAATTCTTTGAAGTATATGCAAGGCTGAATACTCCAATCAGAGAAGACATGACAAGGAAAAAGAAAAGACAACCAGAGGTTCTTGAATCTGATGCTGCAAAGAAACAAAAGTCTGAAGAAGAAGGGTTAACCAATGAGAAGATCAAGAGTATGATGATGATTGTTCCATAATCTTCTTATATCAAACCTTTACAAGTAAAACATCCAATCATTGACTGCGAAGTGTTCACTGATGGAAGAATGAAAGGATGGAAGATTATCAGACTTGGTGATATTTCTGAAAGGTACAAGTTGTTTGAAGATTTACTCAGAGGTTTTGACAGAGAAGATCTTAATCAACTATGGAGATTAGTAAAAGAGAGATTCAGAGATAAAGATCCCATTGAAGACAAAGACAAAGAATTATGGGTTCAGTTGAAGAGAATCTATGAACCTGATAGTGGAGAGTCAATGTGGAGATTTGAAGCACAAGTTAAAGATGTGTATTGGTATTTGTTTGAATCGTGTGGAGTACATAGAGTTTCTACTCCAAATGGGATAGAAATCTATATGTTGGTTGAAAAAGAATATCCACTCAAAACATTTGTGTTAGTGGCTATGATACAAGGAAGACTCAAGGTTGAAGAAGACTCTGAGATGGCAGACTTGTTAGTTACAAAGATTTTCAACCTTGTAGAGCAAAGAAAAGTCAAAGGCTAAAGTGACTGATGGGATAGATGTTTGAAAGAATTTTCCACATTAAGAAGAAGAAGCTTAATTTGAAGAAACTTAGTGATTTGGATAGAAATCATAAGTTTAGGGGAGGATTGTTAGGAAATTAAGCTATAGCAGTTAGTACTGTTGAAGATGAAAGTTAGTACTGCTGAAGAGTTTTGAAGACATGAGCAGTTAGTACTGGTGAATGAAGAAGTTTGTACTGTTTATGATAAAACCGTGTAAAGATAATTATGGAAAAGATTTAATGTATATCTTATAATGTTAGGTTGATAGTTATCTTGTAAAGGAATCCTTAGTCTATAAAAGGATTACCTAGGTTAAAGTTTTGGTATGACATAGAAGTTTTACGATTGTTAAGATTCAAGGTTGTAAACCCTAGTGATAGGAGATCACTCGTATTATTGATTAATAATATTGAATCGTTGAAGTTGAAGTATTGTGTTCATTATTCATTCTTTGTTGATTCATTAAAACAAAACACAAACAAATAAATCTTCTAAGTGCTAGCTAGTAAATTCCGCTTGCTAGACTAGACATCATTCAAAGTATTAATCTAACACAAGGAGTGTGTGTAGATCCGGTCAAGTGGTATCATAATTATGTATCTTTTCCTTTAGTTGTATTGACTTAGTAAAAGAATGTAACATCTAAATCAACAAATTGTCACCATCAAAACCTGTAGCCACATTAACTTGAAGCAAATAGTATAATACCAAATTCACAAATGTTTTCGTCAACCAAACATGATGGTTAATACAATGAAAACACACTAAAAAGGCTTCCTAGTCACAAGATAATTTTATGACGCATTTCGTGAAAAAAAAACTCTATATTGTACCGGTTGTTTGAGTTCGTAGGCATCGACCAGTGACCACACACAAACCATCCTTCCTCTTCATAACCTGTTATAAATTTAATCCAATCGCAATTAGAATGAATATATATATTGAATCCCCATACCACACAAATCATAAAAACTAATTCATGCAATTAATTTTTTTCTAGGATTTTTTTAATCAAAGAAAAATCTTTTATAAATAAATCAAAACTAAATTAAGTTGATTTTTAAATCGAAACCCTAAAAGAACAAAACAAATCAAAATAGCTGGTCTATGCGATTTAAATCGAAACCCTCAAAAATTTAAATAGCTGCCATACTTACCAATTATCTTGTGTGGACAACATAGAAATCACTTGCATTAGTGATAGAAGGAAAGTGTTTTGTTTGGTGTTTCAGAATCAGAATTGCTCATAGATCGAAACTGTCATGGCTGATGTTTACCACCAATTCATACAAACAATTTTCCCCAATTTTTTTCTAGGGTTTTGGTAGAACTCAAATTAATCAAGGCGATTTGAGAAGAATTTTCTTTGGGGAACCGTTAAATGATTTGAGAAGGAATATGGGTGAACTGAAACTGCCTTTAGAAAATCTATTGGAGGTGGAAACTAATTAATCGGGCTCCAGCACTTACATCTTGTGGCATTGTAACACTAATCTCTGCATCATCTGTTTTTTTAGTGCTGATCGCATTGTAGCATTACCCCTGAACCATTAAAAAATCAACTTATTACTACGGTTACCTTACATTTGTTAAGTAAAAACAGTAAGTTACATGTGTAGACGTACCTGCAATTCGCCAAAATGGCTATAGGGACATAAACCACCTTGTACAACGACATAAAAATGAGCTTTACAACATAAAAGTGACCCTAAATGACCCATGTTTTCAACTTGTAAGAAAAAATGTAACTAACTTTATTTTAATTGTACGCCCCGGAGGGTGTTGTTTTAAGAGAACATCCAACATCGAGAAGTACGAATACAAACATACATCCATTCTAACAGCCACATTTCATGAACTCTCTACTAAAGTGAACTCAAAAAATAGAAGAATAAGACAATTTGAGGAATCTTATAGTGGCGGCAATCTCAATAGCAGTTTAGGTTATATTAGGTTTTTAACAGTTCACATTAGCTGAAAATCACCGAAAGTGTATTAAAAAAAAGGACAAAGCTCCTTAATTGAGTTATACATAAATTTTAGATTGTCATTGTCATGAATTGTTTTTAAATCATAATTTATCTTAGCTTTTGAAGAATCTGAGAGAGTGGAGACTATCTAGTATGTCGAATCTCCGAAGCAAGTGCTTGAATGACCCAATAATCTTAACGGAAACATGGCAGTAAAAGAGAAAATAGTAGTGATAATTCCTTAACTCATTAAGCAACTCCAATGAGGTTCACAGGTAGGCGACTTGTAATAAAGACTAAAGGAAAAACTTACTTTTGATGCATTGTCGACAATTTGCTAACACATGCTTCCAAGTCTAGACCTTCATCGTAACTTCCATTCCTCACGCACCTACAGACGTTAGGATTTCAAAACGCGACATTAGAGGTTCTAAATGCATTTGTGTTGTTGAACAACATAATGATTATTTTTATCATTAAATAAAGAACATGTAACATAAAATTATTTTGATAATGAATTTATGACTGTTAAAAATACCTGTTGATCCTGTAACACCATATCCAAACTGTAAGGATCTTGTGGCTTTCCAGCACTATGGCTATGCCATAGTGCAATGCACATTGCCTTGATTTTAGTGTCATCAAGCATTGAGTCCACTTCATCTAACGACGATTCATCAAATAGTTAATCAAGCAGTTGGTGTGCATAAAAAACACACATTGAACATAAACTACATTTAATCAGTTGCATCAATCCATATCATCTAAAACAATTAAATTAAAGAATGAAAAGAGTCACACCCCCAAATACCTGATTTGCAGCGGAATGGAATACCTGGGGCACGACTGCCATAGCATCACAGTTACAGTTATATTGAATGACCTAAAGTGTCGTTTTAAAAGTACATCATTTGATTTCATAAAACATTCAGAGTTTACAAAAGATAGGTCCCAAAAGATTTGTCAAAGTTGCGGAAATAAGTTTGTTACAAACCAAACGATAGTTTAAGTGCATAAAATACAATTGAGACGCGTCGTCATCGCGACTCTATGATATGTCCTCATGCAGGCCATGATGCGAATGCCATAATTACCTGAAAATACATTGCTAAAACGGTCAACACGAGGTTGGTGAGTTCATAGAGTTTAGTGTAAAATGTAAAGCATTTGAATAAAGATTTCCCAGCAAAGGCATTGCAAATCCACTCAGTCCCAAGTCCCGCCCATACAAGACTTGCAACCTATGTGTTTACAACTCACTGCCAAATAAGATTTGGTTTAGGTAAACAAGAGTAATATATGGACCACAAGATTTAAAATAAATTTGACAATGTCGCCATATAAGGTTAAATATGACAATGTCGCCATATAATTAAGTGTGACAATGTCGCCATGAAAATGTCGCCATATTATTAAGGGTGACAATGTCACCATACAATTAAAATAATACGTAATTAACGGTTCATGATAAATGAAAGAGGACTTTAACTTGACAATGTGGTAATTTAAGCAAATGTAAATGAATTTAATGTACTTGGACTCGTAATAAAAATGATGTGCAATGTATTCTACCACGTAGGTTTGAAATAAAACATTAACTTAAAAAACGGGGCTATGAAAACTCACCCGATGCAATAGTTATGATGACAAAAGTGGATACACTGAAATGAGGCACGATCTCTAACCGCAACTTGATTATGAGGGGTTTTTGAGGTAAATGACTTAATTACTTCAAGGGTTTTATTCCAAAACCTTAACTAGAATCACTAATAGAACTTGTAAATTACTTGATCTTGAAATATTGATGGATTTTTCTTCTTCTTTTTGTGTTGGCCGAACTACAAAGTGAATGGGGAAGAAGCGATAATTTCTTGCTAGTTTATTTTTGGTTAGTTATTGTATGTGTGGTTATTTAAGTTACTAGAAGTATTAATTGAAAAAACATGTAGTAATAATTAGTTAGCTAGCTAGCATTGGTCTAAGTTGAAGTCAAAGTGGGCTAGGAGGGGGGGGGGACATGGGGCGTATAATGGGGGAAAGGGGAAGAGATTTGTGGGCTATTAATTAAACTTGTCCCTTGGTGTAAGATTTAGTTAGTTTTAGTTAGGATATTGTGTTACCGGGTACTGAGTTAGCTAGAAATCAGTTTTGACGGAACAAAATAAAGTATGACGAAGTTGTAAAAATTATAAAATCACATTTCTTGCTAGGATCGGGTGTTCAAATAATTATCGTGTTGAAATTTCGTAAACCGTCGTAATTATAAACATTTGACGATACATATGGTAAATAAATTCAAAACACCGGGTAAACTAATAATATAATTTTTATATCATTGAAATGAGTGTGAAAATATATTAGGACCATAGTCTGGAGTGTCGGGTTTATTGTTCGTAGTAAATGATTGAGTGGTAGCGTTTATTTAATAAGTAAATATACGCTAATTGAAATTACGCAAACCCGTGAATGATCTAACTTGCAGATGATGTTACTGATGATATGTAGACTACTCTAGTCTATATGATATGTCCTTAGTGATGTTCTATGAATACGCAGCTAAACCCTTACGGTTACGCGAATTTTTAATACCCGTAAACCTAGTTTACGAAATGATGGATGATGATCATGAATAGTGATTTTCCTCCGGGAATGAATAGTGTTTCATGAATAGTAAATTTTTTGATAACGTTTCAAAGTCGCAAACTGACTTCAAAAATGATGAATAGTGAAATGATGAATAGTAATCCATGAATATTAAATTTTGAAGTTTGGAAAATGACCTGAAATTACGATTTGTCACAGTCCTCCATCGTAAAAGGAATTCAGTCCCTGAATTGAGTTCGTGTTGGTCTCTGGTTTGGTATTGGTGAAAAGATGAGGATATTTGAGTCGCATCTGGTCTTCCCGCTCCCAAGTAAACTCGGGACCTCTTCGAGAATTCCAGCGAACTTTCACCATAGGAATTCGACTCTGCTTTAATTGCTTGACATCTCTGATCCCTAAATCCTACAGGCCCTTCGATAAAGTTTAAGTTTTTCATTGAGTTGAATTTCTATTACTTGCTTTCATAAAAATTCGCCCACTCCTTCAAAACCCGAGATTTTACTTGCTTTCATAAAAATATAAAAATACAAAAAGAATCACCCATCACCCTTAGACCTATTAGAGTAGTTTTTCATACCTAACGAACACTATTCCCTGTGGAGAACGATCAATCCCCCGTACTTACCACTACACTATATTACATCGGTCAGGTACACTGCCTGGTGGGGTCGTAAGCCTCTTGAGATCCCTCGAGAGGTAACCTGTTGTAAGGTTGCAAAATCACGCATCAAGTTTTTGGCGCCGTTGCCGGGGAATAGTTATTGTTTAGGTTGAATTTTTATTTTATAGGTCTACTCACTAGATTCCTTTCTAGTGAGATTTTTATTTTCTTTTTCTAGGTTTTCTTTAGTCTATCTATTTTCTTCGTTTCTTTGTTCGTAACCATTACCATTCGACATCATGGAAGATGGTAATATCCTTGATCCCAACAACCCACCACCACAACAACCACCACCACCTCCTAGAGCCCGTACCTTAGGAGACTACTCCCGTCCTAGCCACCATGGCTATCGAAACACCATTGAGCTCACTCAAGGAGCCAATGTCACACCCTTGCGATCCGACACCATCCGGTTGGTGCAAAGCGGATGCGCATTCCATGGACTTCGTTCTGAAGATCCTAATCAACATCTCAAGGACTTTCTCAAAATCGTTGATTCTATAGACCTTGATGTTGACACTCGAGAGACGACCCGACTGCGTCTCTTTCAATTCTCTTTGCGGGACCAAGCTAGTCAATGGCTAGAGCGTCAACCCGCAGGATCCATCACCTATTGGGATGATCTCACTACTCGTTTCCTTGCTCAGTTTTTCCCACCGGGAAGAACTACCAAGCTAAGGAATGATATCTTGATGTTCCAACAACGTCAAGGCGAAACCCTCTACGAGGCATGGACTCGATTCAAGGACTTACTCCAAAAAGTCCCTTACCATGGCATAGAACTTTTGCTCCAAGTCCAAATCTTCTATGACCATATCAATCTCTCCACGAGGCAAACCATTGACCAATCGGCCGGTGGTAAGCTACGTGATCTAAGTGCGGAACAATCATGGGCTCTCCTAGAGGATCTTGCTCTTTATGACAACGAAAGTTGGAGTGATCCCCGTGATTTGAATAAAACGGTCAAGGCAATATCTTTGCCTTCGAACAATTCAAGCACTTCCGACCGTAGGATCATAGAACTTGAAGACCAAGTCAAGTTTCTTATGAAATCCTACGAGGCTCCTAAACCTTCAAGCCAAGTGAACAAAATCACTTCTTCGTGTAAATTATGTAGTGGTCCCCACGACACTCGTGATTGCATGGAACTCCCCGAACAAGCTTTTGCGGACTACGCATCCTCGCGTACCGACGGAGCGGGAGACAAGTGGTACACTTTCAAACCCGAGCCAAACCCCTACGGTGATACATACAACCCCTCATGGAAAAATCACCCGAACCTTAGGTGGAAACAAAACCAAAACGCACAACAAACCAATTCTTCCAACCCACCTAATCGTTTCCAATCAAGCGGTTCCAACTCGAACCGTACTTTCAACAACAATCCTTCCGGCAATGGTAGTACCAATAACTTTGAAGGGTTGATGTCCCAATTTATGGCATCTCAAGAAGCTCGTTTGGCCAAGTTTGAAGCCGATTTCAAACAAAAACAAAGCGAGATGACCAATAAGATTGACACTTTGTTGAAAGCCCTCAATGACCGAGAAATGGGAGCACTCCCTAGCAACACGGTCAAGAACCCGAAACTAAACGTCAACGCCATTTCATCGGTTTCGTCCCCTAGTTCTTGTCCACAATATTATTCGGTCAATTCCATGAGCACGTGTTTCAAACAAACCCAAGTCATAGTTGAAACACCTCCCACTCAAAACCTTGACGAAGAATTCAAGGAGCTCCACCTTGAAAGTCCGGTTATTGATGTGTTGGATGAGAAGAAGCTCAAGTTAGGCGAAAAAGGGACCGCCTTCGTTCAAAACAAGCTACCTAAGAAGTTAGATGATCCGGGCTTATTTGTTCTACCTTTCAAGATCGGTAATTCGGAGGCTTATGACACATTAGCCGATCTTGGATCAAGCCTTAACCTACTTCCGTTACCTCTCTACACCTCTCTAAAACTAGGAAAACTTGAAGAAACCGAGGTAATTATAGGCTTAGCGGATGGAAGTGTTGCTTACCCGGTTGGAGTAGTTAAGGACGTGTTAGTACACATTGGAAAACTAACCATTTTAGCCGATTTCCACGTCCTTGATATGGTTAGCGACCCTACATGCCCCTTGTTGATAGGTAGAGGATTTTTAGCGACCGCTAGTGCTATGATTGATTGCAAGGAATCTAAGATAGCGGTAGGAGAAGGTGATACTTGGTCAGTCTATGATGTTAAGAAACATGCCTATGATACTAGTGATGAACCGACACCCCACTGGTTAGAATCGAATAGGAGACCATCTAGATATGGACCTTGGATCGATAGAGACTTCATAGGACCCCAACGCCTATTTTACCTAGAAGAGGACTTTGTTAACCGAACACATACGGTAGAGCAACTCTTGGCTAGGGACACCGAATTGGATCCATTTGAAGACCCTCTAGTTTTTAGGAAGATGATTGATTTCCTAGGAGTTTTGCCAATTAACCTAGGGATGAATAAGTGGAATTGTGAGGAAGATGATCATAAGTGGGATTGGGACAAACCACCCAAAGATGGAGATGGGTCATGGCATATTAAGATGACATTGTATGACCCGGATGGAGAGAAGTTTGAAAAGATATATTGTACTAAGCGAACCAATAGGAAACTTCAATCCAAGCTTAACCCTAAAGACGTCCTCGATGACGAGCTCACTTACATAGGGTAGAAGGACTTTGAGTCTAGCTACAAGACTCGTTAATAAAGAAAAGCGCTTCTTGGGAGGCAACCCAAGTTTTATTTGCTTTGTGTGTTTATTTATTTGTTTGTTTGATTTTATTTGTTTCCGTATGTATGTTTAAATTTTATTATTATTGATTCATGTTCAAAAGTAATTTGTGAAAATGCTTTATTTTGTTTTTAACTTCGTCTTAACTACATATAAAGGTATTTTGCAAAAGTTAAGTGTAAGGGAAATCTAAACCGGTTTATTAGAACACAAATGAACATGAATCATAATAATAATAAATTAACATACATATTAGTATTTGTTTGAGTCAAATGCTTGTATCGAGTCATAATGATGTTTTGCAGGAATTCCAGGAAGTAAGGTATAGGTTTTTCCAAAAATTTTCCGGAAACTTAACATGAGAATTCTGTCAGATCATTTCTGACGGCGTCAGGATTTACAACCTGACGGCGTCAGGTTTAATTTTCTGAAAATTTTTGAAAGTTTTGTTTTCATAAAAAGTTTTTATTAAATCTATAACTTATAATCTCCAGGAATCTGCAAAATTATCATTCCACAAGCATTATATCCTTATATATAGAGTTTATCCCGCCGATGTTATGCAGGTTTTCGTGTTTGTTTTCTCAGGTTTAACAGGTTATTTTGGACAAGGAAATGTTTGTTGGATCAAGCTTATGGCGATGCATTAGTCATGGAGCTTCAACATTACTTTGAAAGAAGATCTAACCATGTTATTTCTTTATCCACCGAACGAATCAGGGGAGTATTTGATTTCATTCTTTTACTTTTTTTACTTTTACATTTGTTATTTGAACATTGGGGACAATGTTCATCTTAAGTGTAAGGGGGGTAAAAGTACGATTAGAGAATGCTCTTACGCTTGATTTTTGTTTGTTTGATAGTAGATGTGTAATAAAACTGAGATAAATACTTGTTAGGGTAATTTTAGTGCCAAATTTAAAATTTTTTACAACATTTAGGAGTGAAACTTTGATCTTAATGAGCGTCTCATGGATAGGAGTTATATGACTAGCACAAAAACCGTACCACTAAAAATTTTCCACCCCCAAATATGTGAGGTTCGCCCCTAGAATTGGTAGGAAAAGCATTTATGCTATGATGTGTGTACCGGTAGCACTTAGATTCTAGAACTTGCGTTAGGACCATTCCGAGGCCACAAGTGAGACTACATTCGTGTAGTTAGATTTACTACATGATAAGAGGCATTAGGATTAACCCATTGTTTTACACCTGTGTTTTTGTTATAATTACATTGGCTACATTGGTCAAGTAATTCTCCCACACCCTTTGCGTTGTACTCATTTTTAGTACACGATACCCCTAGTACACCCCTCAGAGCCTATCTTTTCGTTTCGACCTTTAAGCATTTTACTTAAAGGAAGAATTTGTTACACCCCACTAAAATGTACACCCAAATCGCCTTAGACTACCTTGTATGCACTCATCTTTAGTGCATTATTGTGACAACATTTGTTTAAACCCAAGTTAATTATCTAGTTGATTACATGGTTGCTAAGTCGAGTCATATCCTTGTACATATTGTTTTGGGACGATTGGGACTCATGGGTAAAGTACTAGTGTAATGGAGTAATGGGGAAGAACATCATTTATTACCCCCATATGTGCTAAATAATTTTAAAAGTACTCCAAGTGTTTTAATTATCTTAATTCGAGTCATTAGAATAGTTATTTGTAAAGTTATGTAAAAGTTCAAGTGTAAGGGGAATGCAACGCCCCTATGATGTATTATTTTGGATGGTAGGGCAAGAGTGTATGAAAAAAAAAATGATAAGAAAAAGAAAAGTAGAAAAAAACATACGGACTACCATCCCGTTTTATTTTATGTTTATTTTATGTTTTTGTTATTTTGTTTTTAGCTTAAGATTGAGTCGAGTCTTGGCTTAGCAACATTGTATAGTACATGTAATTAATCAAGATCTTTAACTCGCCACCAGTAAAATATCCCTTATCCAACAAAACCGTGTTTTCCTTTTCCCTACACCTAACGTTATAACCCATGTAAAAGCCCTCTTTGATAGTTTATCTTAGGTGCTTACGCCTAGTGGAGGAGGTTTTTGATCCTTTCCCAAGCCTATGGTAATCTATTTGCTATGACAGGTAGTGAGAGATATTATCCGTTTTCATTTATGAGATTTATTTTGATGACACTTGAGAGATGTGAGTATCTAAACACTACTTGTGAGGTGCTAGTTTGTAATCTCCGTGCTTATTATGATTAAAGTGGAACGATTATTTGTTGTAATTACTTTTATGTTAGCATTAAATGACCCCTAACTAGTATTTTGATTAGAATAAAAGCGCATTTGCTTGAGGACAAGCAAATCTCAAGTGTAAGGGTATTTGATGAAGCGAAAAGTGTACCGCTTTTAAGGGGTCATTTAAGCCCTAAATCGTATTTATTTGATCAAATATTGCCCTAAATCGTTCTTTTTTTCATTTTAGGTACTTTGGAGAAGAAATCTGGAAAAGGAAGCATTTTGGACGTTTTTGGAGCATAAAAGTGAAGAAAACGACAAAGTCTTAAAATTATGCTGGAAGTTACCTTTGACGGCGTCAGGATTATCCCCAGACGGCGTCATGGCTTGGCAAAAGTGGTGGATGTGAAATTTACTCATGATAAGCCAGAGAAATTTGCATGGGAATTCTGACGGCGTCACCCTTTAATATGATCAAGGTCGTCACGACTTAATTTAAAGAGGGACAGCGTCACGCCTAATTCTGACGGCGTCAAGCCTTGATAAGCCAGAACGGATTTTGGAGAGCTAAAGAGGGACGGCGTCAAGAAGGCCATCCGGGAACCCTAAAAGCGGCAAGGTGACGGCGTCACACTCCATAACGTGACGCCGTCAGATCTGAAAGTCTATATATAGTTTTGCAATTTTTTGTCATTAGTGTGGAACTTATTGTAGAACTTATTGTAGAACTTTGTGTGTGAAAAACCCTAAGACGATTTTAGCAGCTTTCTCAAGGCTTTTTGCCTTGAGATCTTCCATGTTACATTGAAGATAAGTTATCAATTAATCATTCAATATGTCTATGTGTTGTTTGATTCTATCGTGTTCTTGTCTTTTGTTTAACATGCTAGGCTAGGTTTTCTTTGTGTTTGCTTAGATCTAATGAAACCTAGCTATTGATTATTGGTTATTAGTGTGTTATTAGTTGTATTGGATGATTGTTTATCTATGTTAGGCTTAAGAAAACTGGCTAACTTCCTATTCGGTAACTTGCTTGAACGTCTTAAGAAACATGAACCAATGCGTACTAAAGGTTTTTATGGTTGTATTTAATGCATGAGCGAATTCTAGTGATCCCATGTTAGGAGCTTCCTAGCCGGCTCGACATAGGAGTGAAGTAGGAGTTCATAGAGTTGGGGAAGTACGTACGCCACCCACGATTGGTATTAAGGAATACACCCGTCATCCACGCAATTAATACACACTAATCAACCGGTAAAAGATAGTTAGGGAGTAAGGAAATCTAAGTAAACACATTTTTCTCCACATAAGTTTTACCACCTTTTCATTTTCAGTTATTTTATTTTATTTGCATTTGTAGTTATTTGGGTTAGTTGACTAGCAACTAATTCCGCCCACTCCTTCAAAACCCGAGATTTTACTTGCTTTCATAAAAATATAAAAATACAAAAAGAATCATCCATCACCCTTAGACCTATTAGAGTAGTTTTTCATACCTAACGAACACTATTCCCTGTGGAGAACGATCAATCCCCCGTACTTACCACTACACTATACTACATCGGTCAGGTACACTGCCTGGTGGGGTTGTAAGCCTCTTGAGATCCCTCGAGAGGTAAAACCTGTTGTAAGGTTGCAAAACCACGCATCACAATGTCAAAAGGTTATTCTGAATATTTCAAAGTTGATTATACGGCGCTGAGCATGTCCTATAGTGTTTGGATAGTTCTCTTCAATGTTCGTTGGTCTGAGGATGGGAGAGCGTGCGTATATCTGATTGGGTAAGAAAATATCTTAAAGGGATTGCCAGAAATTTGAGGTGTATCGACCCTATTCTATTAGAAATGACTGAAATTCGGTACAACATGTCTCGTGATTAGTTCTACAATGATAAGTTTTTCAGAAGGGACGTTATCGGAAGGATAAAGCTACGGTAACTGTTTTGATTTCTCGTGTTTTGCTCTAACCGATGTCACGATATGAGTCTCCCTTTGCCTAAGGTGCTTAGTCTTCACTGCTAAGATTCTTACTGTTTAATAGTTTTTCCCTAGATTTCCTTCATCAAAAGTTTCCAAGCTATTGTTTATCAGCCACAAGATCCTAAATGTATGAAGTGTTGTAGTATGGTGGTTGATTTTCAAAATTTGACTCGATATGGATGGTTTTGTTTGGAATCATTCTCCGAATAAATGAATTTACAAGTTTGGATAAATGAATTTTCAAGTTTGAATAAATGAAGTTTCTCTCTCGATATGGGGTGTTTTGTTTGAAATCTTTCTTTGAATAAGTGAATTTTCAAGTTTGAATAGTTTCGGTGGTTATGCAAGATTATACTATTTTCAAATGTGACCCAAAGTCTTATAGACAGATCTTTGACATGATGTGAATAGAACCATTTAGTAAAGATTGATGTTATACCTTTCTTAACGTACGATAGTTTTGTTAAAAGCTGACCATAAAGGGATTACTTGTCAAAATGGGTTCTTTAGAAAAATATTTTCCTACAAGGTATATGATTTGTATAATTGCATTTTAAAGAAAATTCGTTTGAATTGGAAGCGTTAAAAAAAATGATGAAATAGTTGGGTAGGTATGTTCGCATGAATGCTTAGATGTCTAACGTCATATTTTTGGTGTCGGATAATGCCTATTGGTTGATATTAGGTAAGTCTCACAAGTATGAGCATTCAACTTACTTGGTTGTTTCTAAAATGGATCATGGCTTAGGTTTGTTGTCTTACTTGGTCTAACTAGTACTTCCGAACTGATAGGATTTGGTGACTATGCCAAAGATAGTGATTTGGATTGCCTCGTGAGATCTTATGTTTTCCATTGCGGTACGAATCAACTTGCTGTATACTTCTAGTCCTTGTTTGTGGTTTCGTAATCCTTTCATTATTTTCTTATATCATGGAATACTCCTCGTATATGGAAAGTCTTTCCTAGAGAGGTCAATGGTAAAGATCCACTTAACAGCTGAGTGAGTGACATGTGGTGTAGGTATCTAGAGAGGGTTTGTCAAAAGGGATGTTTATGAAAAATTATATTTGGTTACAAAACTTTTGAATGAAGATTGTTATTAAGAATTTTGAAAAGATGATTGATTCCTTCATGGCATAATCCTTCCTGAATTAGACATAGGTGATCAGGCTATGTATAACTGAGGACTAATGATGCGATGTTCAGTTTAGTCAAAGTAGCATTATGTTTCTCAAAAGTTTTAAATGATGTTCAACGTGTTGTTTGGTAAAATATTAGTAAATAGCTGGTAGGATGACATAATATCAATTTATTAGGTGGTAGTAATATAACTCGTTTGAAAAATTATGTGAAATAATTTCCTGAGATGGTAGTAAAATAATTTGAGGTAAAGTTATGTGAAACAATTTTATAAAGCGGTAGTGCAATAGTTTGGGATAAAGTCTGTTGGATGGGTTATAGGACGTATGGGAGAATCTTATAGAATGGTTTATAGTCAGGGACGAAACTTGCCTAACCCCTACTAGGATAGCAGTATGTTGCTGCGAAATGATTGAAAATTGGGCAAATGGAATGATAATAGGGTGGTTGGGTGAAGACATATAGCTGTGAACCAGGTCAATATAAATATATATAAGCATAAGTATAAGTAACTCGCATAGTGTATGTATGAAACCGCATGTATAGTGAATATGCACATATGATGAAATGATGAGATGCTATGATGATGTGGTTATAGTCTAGGGTTCGTGATACAACCTAGTTCGTTATAACCTTAGCTCTGATGCCAATCTGTCACACCCCCAAATAACTGATTTGCAGCGGAATGAAATACCTGGGGCACGACTGCCATATCATCACAGTTTCAGTTATATTGAACGACCTAAAGTGTCATTTTAAAAGTACATCGTTTGATTTCATAAAACATTCAGAGTTTACAAAAGATTTGTCCCAAAAGATTTGTCAAAGTTGCAGAAATAAGTTTGTTACAAACCAAACGATAGTTTAAGTGCATAAAATACAATTAAGACGCGTCGTCATCGCGACTCTATGATATGTCCTCATGCAGGCCATGATGCGAAATGCCTTAATTACTTGAAAATACATGCTAAAACGGTCAACACGAGGTTGGTGGTTCATAGTTTAGTGTAAAATGTAAAGCATTGAATAAAGATTTCCCAGCAAAGGCATTGCAAATCCACTCAGTCCCAAGTCCCGCCATACAGGACTTGCAACTTGTGTCTTTACAACCCACTGCCAAATAAGATTTGGTTTAGGTAAACAAGAGTAATATATGGACCACAAGATTAAAATAAATTTGACAATGTCGCCATATAAGGTTAAATATGACAATGTCGCCATATAATTAAGTGTGACAATGTCGCCATATTATTAAGGGTGACAATGTCGCCATACAATTAAAATAATACATAATTAATGGTTCATGATAAATGAAAGAGGACTTTAACTTGACAATGTGGTAACTTAAGCAAATGTAAATGAATTTAAAGTACTTGGACTCGTAATAAAAATGATGTGCAATATATTTCCCCGTAGGTTTAAAATGAAGTATTAACTTGAAAAACGGGGCTATGAAAACTCACCCGATGCATTTTTCTTCCAAAACCTTAACTAGAATCACTAATAGAACTTGTAAATTACTTGATCTTGAAATCTTGATGGATTTTTCTTCTTCTTTTTGTGTTAGCCGAACCACAAAGTGAATGGGGAAGAAGAGAGAATTTCTTGCTAGTTTATTTTTGGTTAGTTATTGTATGTGTGGTTATTTAAGTTACTAGAAGTATTAATTGAAAGAACATGTAGTAATAATTAGTTAGCTAGCTAGCATTGGTCTAAGTTGAAGTCAAAGTGGGCTAGGAGGGGGGGGGGACATGGGGCGTATAATGGGGGAAATGGGAAGAGATTTGTGAGCTATTAATTAAACTTGTCCCTTGGTGTAAGATTTAGTTAGTTTTAGTTAGGATATTGTGTTACCGGGTACTGAGTTAGCTAGAAATCAATTTTGACGGAACAAAATAAAGTATGACGAAGTTGTAAAAATTATAAAATCACATTTCTTGCAAGGATCGGGTGTTCAAATAATTATCGTGTTGAAATTTCGTAAACTGTCGTAATTATAAACATTTGACGATACATATGGTAAATAAATTCAAAACACCGGGTAAACTAATAATATAATTTTTATATCATTGTAATGAGTGTGAAAATATATTAGGACCATAGTCTGGAGTGTCGGGTATGTTGTTCGTAGTAAATGATTGAGTAGTAGCGTTTATTTAATAAGTAAATATACGTTAATTGAAATTACGCAAACCCTTAATTGATCTAACATGCAGATGATGTTACTGATGATATGTAGACTACTCTAGTCTATATGATGTGTCCTTAGTGATGTTCTATGAATACACAACTAAACCTTTACGGTTACACGAATTTTTAATACCCGTAAACCTAGTTTACGAAATGATGGATGATGATCATGAATAGTGATTTCCCTCCTGGAATGAATAGTGTTTCATGAATAGTAGAATTTTTGATAACGTTTCAAAGTCGCAAACTGACTTAAAAAATGATGAATAGTGAAATGATGAATAGTAATCCGTGAATAGTAAATTTCAAAGTTTGGAAAATGACCTGAAATTACGATTTGTCACAAAAGGAGATAAAACTTGTCAAACCTGGTTATTCTTCCTCAATCACATTCTACCTACAAATATAAATTATAACATAATCAATCAATATATCAAGGTGATTTCCCCAAAAAAATTTTAGGGTTCTCAAAATAATTGCAACATAATTCGTCAAGGTGATTTTCCTCAATTTTTTAGGGTTCTGATTAAACACAAATATAAAAATTAAGTCATCAAGTAATTATTCGCAGAAATATATCATATGTTTGAATCGAAACAAAATAATTGTAATATGCAACACATAATTCAAAACCCTAAATATTAAAATTAAATAGCTACTTACTGATTCGTCGATATTGCACAAATATTTTTTGTAGTGATTTTGAATCGGGCATAGTCATAGATCATAGAACGAATTGAATTGAAAACTGGTGTTTATTGATAACTGACATGCACTAATCTTGTAGAGGAAGAATGAAGAGATTAATTGTTTAACAAAAATAGAGAAAGCAGAGAATTGAATGTCGATAATTTTAGTCAATGGTTTTGATGTAGTGTATAGAAGAAGTTTTAGCATAATATTGGTTTGAAGAATGAGCTTTGGTGTGTTGTACGCATTAAATCTTCAGCCAATCAAATTCAAGACACATTGACCGGATCTACACACACTCCTTGTGTTAGATGTATACTTTGAATGATGTCTAGTCTAGCACGCGGAATTTACTAGCTAGCACTTAGAAGATTTGTTTATTTGTGTTTTGTATGAATGAATCAACAATGAATGAACAAGGAACACAATATACTTTAACTTCAACGATTCAATATTATTAATGAATAATACGAGTACTCTTAATTAGTACTAGGGTTTACAACCTTGAATCTTAACAAAAACTCGATACTAATTCATATCGTAAACTTTAACCTAGGCAATCCTTTTATAGACTAAGGATTCCTTTACAAGATAACTATCAACCTAATCGTATAAGATATACACAATATCTTATCTATAATTATCTTTTACAAAAACATAAACAGTACTAACTTCTATATTCAACCGTACGAACTGCTCTTGTCTTCAAAACTCATCAGCAGTACTAACTTTCATCTTCAGCCGTACTAACTGCTTAAGCTTAATTCCTAACAATCCTCCCCTAAACTTATGATTTCTTCCCAAATCACTAAGTTTCTTCAAATTAAGCTTCATCTTCTATATGAGGGGGATTCTTCCAAACACCTTTCATAACTGTCTCTTACTACTGATCTTTCTTTGTTCTGCAAGGTTGAAAATCTTTGTTACCAACAAATCTGCCATTTCAGAATCTTCTTCAACCCTCAGTTTTGTATACAACATAGATGTTAAAACACTTGATCTGAGTGGATAATATTTTTCCACTAACATATAGATTTCTATGCCATCTTTAGTAGAAACTCTGTGCACTCCACACATATCAAATAACCTCCAAGAGACATCTTCGATTTGTGCTTGAAACCTCCACATTGATTCTCCTCTATCAGGTTCATAAATCCTTTTCAGCTGCACCTATAACTCTTTATCTTTGTCTTCAGTAGGATCTTGAACTCTAAATCTTTCTTTTACTAAGTTCCACAACTGATTAAGATCTTCTCTATCAAAACCTTTTAGTAGATCTTCAAACAACTTATATCTCTCAGTAAAACCTCCAAGTCTTATGATCTTCCATCCCATCATCCTTCCATCAGTGAAAACTTCCCAGCCAATGATATGATATTTGACTTCTAATGGTTTGATATTTGTAGACTCTGGAACTATCACCATCAATGGCAACCATGGCTTTTGAGCTTGAATCAGTAACTTCCACAACCCTTGACTTGCTTACATATCCTCTGCTCTTTCCATCATGTTGTCTTGGCAATCTGCACTCCCTTGAATAATGACCTTTCTTGTGGCAATTGAAACACTCAATCTTGGACTTGTCATACCCTGCAACATCATTGCTGTTTATGACAATCTTCTTGCCAGTCTTCTTCAAAAATCTCTTAGCTCTCAAGCTGAGAAGAGAGAGCTGCCACTTGATATCCATCTCTTCAATATCATCTTCATCAATCTCTTGAAGATCTCCATGAGTCAACATAGTACCATTGTGCTGAGTAGTCAAGAAAGCACAATAAGCATCTCCATTCAAAAGTCCACTAGTACTGCTTGAGGTGCTAGCAGTACCAATATTGGAACTAGCAGTACCAACTGTTCTAGTCACTTGAACTTCTTCATCTGGACTTGAGGTACTGGGAGTTGATACAAAGGCCAATTTCCCTGAGCTTGAGCTTTAGCTTGATCCAGCAAACTTCTTAACATCATGTTCAACTATCTTGAAGTTGCTATAGAGATCCATTAAGCTCATGGAATCTATATCAGGCTTGTTTTTCCATACAACCACATGCATAGCCCATTCAGTGGGTAGACTCCTCAAAAATTTGGAGTTGAGATCTTCCTGAGGCATCTCAATTCCTATAACAGCCAGTTGACTCACTAGTTTTTGAAGTCTATTAAACATATGATCTAGTGACTCGTTGCTTGTTGCTGAAAAATTCTCAAACTGTTGCTTGAGAAGGGTCTTATGCGTTTTCTTGGTGGCTTCGTTCCCACCATATCTTGCAACAATAGCTTCAAAAAGGGTTTTAGCACACTTAAACTTATTAAAATTCAACAACTGATCATTGGGAATAGTCATCAGAAGCAAACTTCTCGCCTTAACATCATTCTTGTGTTGTGCCTTCTCTTCAGTAGTGGTTGGCTTAGTTTACACCTTAGTTTCAGTGACACCCTCAACAACGGTTGTTATAGTTGTAGGTTTGAACGAATTCCCATCCTCAATAATCTCCCAGAGAGTATAATCTTGAAATTGGAAGAACTGCTCAATTCTTAATCGCCACATATCGAACTCATTGGGTTTAAGCATTGGAAGCTTAGCAGCAATATTAGTCTGACTTGTTGTTGTCTCCATGTCCATCTTCTTCTTAAACAAATTCGTCTGGATCTTCTAAACCAAAGTATCAGTAACCTGGCTCTGATACCACTTGACCGGATCTACACACACTCCTTGTGTTAGATGTATACTTTGAATGATGTCTAGTCTAGCACGCGGAATTTACTAGCTAGCACTTAGAAGATTTGTTTGTTTGTGTTTTGTATGAACGAATCAACAATGAATGAACAAGGAACACAATATACTTCAACTTCAACGATTCAATATTATTAATGAATAATACGAGTACTCTTAATTAGTACTAGGGTTTACAACCTTGAATCTTAACAAAAACTCGATACTAATTCATATCGTAAACTTTAACCTAGGCAATCCTTTTATAGACTAAGGATTTCTTTACTAGATAACTATCAACCTAATCGTATAAGATATACACAATATCTTTTCTATAATTATCTTTTACAAAAACATAAACAGTACTAACTTCTATATTCAACCGTATGAACTGCTCTTGTCTTCAAAACTCATCAGCAATACTAACTTTCATCTTCAGCCGTACTAACTGCTTAAGCTTAATTCCTAACACACATCATCGCATTAATTCATTGGGCTGCTTTAAAGAGTAGTACATTATTCACGTTTATTATATAGTATAGACTAGCTCATAACCCGTGTTAAACACGGGCAGTATTAAGTAAAGGTTAAATGATAAATGTAATGAGAATATAAATTGCCACTACTATAATAGAGTACATTACACAAAATTTGCACAAATAAATTAGCATTTGAGTTACAAATTACATAAACAATACCCTTAATTATGTATTGCATTTTATACATGTTCAACTTTCTAAATTATTGATGAGTGTGTAAATACTCATCATTCTATACTCATAAAAGACAAAAAAATGACCAAAAACACCCAAATAGATCAAATATTGTTGCAAATATTCTTGGTTTGTGTTTTTATGTGTTTCAGGTACAAAATGATTGAAAACAAGGCAAAACGGACAAAAACCGAGCACAAGATTGGAAAATCGTTAAAAGCCGAGGACGGGGAAGAAATTTACAAGTTTCGATCGAGAAATTGCTCAAGTGTCAAAAGTCAACCTTCAAAGAAAATCAAAATGGCAGAATTGGCCCTTGGATATATTTTTCAGACTTGGCAAAATTAGTCCCTAAACTTAAACCAATTCCACATCTAACCCTAAACTAACCAAAACCTAATAATCCTAAAACTTAACCCACTACCTAAATCCTAAAGCCCAATCCAAAAATCCCAGCCCATTCAACAAAATAAACCCGGATCCAACCCTTTACCAACCCAACCCTTTATTAAATAAAAACGGGTCAAATGGTCAACCCCCTTTATCCCTTCCCTCTTGCCGCCAAAACCACCCACAGACCACCTTTCTCCTGCTCCAATGCCCAGACAACATTGTCCCCTCCACCTTTTTACTGCCACAACCACCCTATCTTCCCCCTCCTCACGTGTCCCCCAGCAAATCTCACAAGTCAACTCTGCCTAGATTAAAACCCAAAATGCTTTCCCGCCAAAATGAGGATTAACGGCCAAGATTAATTGGAAGAAATCCAATGGGTGGGATGAGTTCGGAATGGAAAGAGAAGACTTTGGGGAAGTATAAAAAGACTCCCCACACACACAGTTGAAGTAGATTTTAGTTAGTAGTTAATTAAGTAGGAGTAGTGTAAATTAGTAACTGTTTAATGCATTCTTTAGTGTAATTGTACCTTAAAAGCTTTGGCTTATTGTAATTGTCATTCTCAGCTTTCAAGATTGTGCTCAATTCGAATTTTTAATAAAAGTCAAAAAGTCAAGGTTAGTCAAAACAGCTTATTACTTATTTCTACTGCTTATTTTCCTTTTCCTAGCTTACTTGTTCTATTTATGTTCTGTTGATGTCATTTTGACAGTTAGTTATAGCTTAATCTACAATTTTGCTTAGAAATCTATAAAGTCAAAATAGGTCAACTCTGCTTATTGCTTAATCCTAGTGCTTATTAAGGTTGTTGAGTGCTTTTTAGGATTTAATTTATGTAGTAAACTTCTGTTTCTAATTATACTTAGCTTAGTCAGGACCTATCTAGTTTTAAATAACCAAAACAGTCCATTAAGGACTGTTTGGATTAGTGCTTAAAATGGTCAAATTATGAAATCACTGTTCATTTACCATTTAGGATAGTTCACTTTAGCTTAAATAATGTTAGATAAGCTGTTAGTTAGGAACTTTATGCTGATTTTCATGGTTGTGCAGGATTGAGTTTATTTCCCAAGTTTTGAGCTTCAAAATTGCATACAATAGCTTATTAATAAGGAATAGATTAATAGGCATATTTTTTATATTTCAGAGTTAAAACAAAGAGTGTTAGTTGATTTTGTGGTGTTGGTCGCATTTTATAGTTCAGTAGTTGAGTTGTTCAAATCAGCAGCCTGCTCAGATTCCTTGTCTGCAGACCTGTTATGTGGTCTACACTAGTTTGCCTAGGTCTGTTAAAGTGCTTATTTGTAGTGATAAGCTCTTATTGATCTGAGTTCTTAGGAGTTTCCCATTTGTTCTTTACTTATTTCTAAACTCCAGTCCTTTTCCTTGCTTAATAGAGCTTAAAAATAAGCTCACAAATTGCCTATTCACACAAATTGAACTCTGAGTTATCAGTGTTCATTTTGTACTGACTAAGCTATTTGTTAGCTTAAATTTAAGCAGCTAATAAGCTGATCTAGGCTTGGTATTTGGTTCCTAAGTAAATTGATGTATGAATTTTAAGTATTGTCTGAGTTTGATATCATAGCTTATTCTATAGTGCTTAATCTTGGGTTCAAAGGATGCTTGTTGGACTGCTTTTACCATTGCATCAGTAGAATTAGCTTATTTGGATTAAGTGTTTAAAGCTTTTTTTTTGTAGCTTAATGTGTTTCCTTTAGCTTGTTTCAGATCATAACTAGTTCAAGTAGCTTATTTTAACTTTAATATAGCTAAAAAAAAATAGCTTAATGGTCCTCTCCCTTATAGCCTTAGCTTATCCTTGTTTTTGTAAAACTGCTCTGTCCTTTTTGCTTAATTCTGAGCTTATTTTAGGTTTTCAATATTAGTTGTCTTTATTAAATAAGCTTATTTTGTAGTGCTTATTAGTTTGTAAAAAGAAAAAAAAATAATTTTACAAAAAGGCTGAGAACAGGTTCGAACCTGGGACCTCTAGCCTTCCAAGCCTCACAAACACACCCAACACCAACTCGCCCTTGGGTCTTTCCTGGTATTAGTTTGCAAAGTTTATTAGTTAACCCTTGTTTTCCCATTTTAGCTTATTGAAACTGTTTTGCTTATAACAGCTTATTTACCATGGCTTTTTCCTTCATTTTATTTTTCTTTAATCCCTGATTACATTAGTTAGTTTTTATAAAAATTTCGGATTTTTCCTCTAAGGTTTAATATTTTTAATCCATTTTTCTTTGTAATTCAGTTTTTAATTCATAGAAAATAAAATAAAAATCAAAAAAATATAATTCTTTTTTTCAAAATTTTCTTTTATTAATTAGAACTTAGGAAAAATAGATTTGTACCCGTAGAGTTAGAATTTCACCATTTTGACGTTTAGGCTCGGTTTTCCCGGTTTAAACGTGTCTTTTATTTTTCTTTACGTTTTTAATTACGCATTCCTTAGATTATCGTTTCCCTTGCTTTTAAAGCCGTTTTTAGTTCATGTTCACATATCTTAGCGTAAAAACCCAAAACCTCTTTGTTTTCATTATTCAAACACGTATTCACAAATCGAGATCACGAATTCCATTCAAACCTTCGTTGGGGACAACGAACCGGGTTACACATACTTCACTTGTGTTTCCTTGGAGAAAAATAAGTGTTGATTTTCACGAATCAATTATATAAAAAGAAAATGGAGATTACATCACAGGTCACAAGCTCTATTGTTGTTAAATTGACTTTTACACGGAATAAACAAATAAAAAAAGGAAACATATAACTTAATAACACAACTTAAGCAAGGAAAGTAATTAGATCACTTGGTGTAGTGGCTAGCTTAAGTTACTCATTTGGGGCCCATAGGGTGTCACATTATTTTAACAAACCTCCACAACTAACCCCCCCCCCCCCAATAACAACTCACCTCAACTTACTCATTTGGGGCCAACCACTTACAACTTTATTTTTTTTATTCAAATTTCCAAATAAACTAAATTCATTTCATTAAAAATAAAAATACGTTAAATTCAAATGATACTAATAATATTTTATATATAAAAAAAAGTTTTTAAAAAAATACAAAACAATACAAAAACTAAACCCAATGTCTAAGTGGGCCTTACTAAACCCACAATGTTATGACCGAATGAGTTAAGCCCATTACACTATGTCAGATAATAAAAAAAGTCGTCTTCTTCTTTACCTACTGTACACACACCACACACACACTTAAACCCAAAAACATAAATTGATTATAGATCGGAAAAAAAGAAAAGAAACCTGACAAGATTGTCAGACAATAACCTCGCCGTGTAGACGACGAGGGTTCAAGTGGCGAGAAAAAACAAGGGGGGGGCGGTGTCGTGGCGAGGCACAACGAGGGTGCCAGGGTGGCACGGCGAGCCACAACGAGAGCCACACCAGGTGCTCTTAATAACAAATGTAACAACCGACAAGTTTCTAAAACTTATTTTACTAGCCAAAACAATTATTTTTGATCTTCCTTAGCTTTTAAATCTCTTTGAACATGTTTGGGATTGAAGAACCGTAAATATCTTGTTTAACGTGAGCGTTATTCATTTATCAAGCCGGCACAACCTAAAATGCACGAAACGAATCAATTTATTTAAATATATTTAACTCCAAGAAAGTTATACGTATTAATACTCGTTTTTATTGGAAAATTTATTTCGGACTCAATGGCGCAAGTCTCGTAATATAAAACGGAATTTTGACACACTAAACGGGGCCCACAAGGCTTATTTACAAAGGATAGCAAAAATTACATAATCCACCGCTTTCCAGATTTTACATCGCCACCCCTGGACTTTTGTTTGTCCACCTTTGCCCCTCCCCTCTATATATAAACTCTTACACTCTCTCACCTCCTCATTTATAACACCATCTCACTGGAAACACTGTTCCGGCATCGTCACCCAACTTTCGGCCAAATTCTGGCCAACTACTTTTCAATACTAACGCATAGATCAAGCCCCCTACATCGTTTCTGGAGAGTTTCGAGCCAAGAAGAGACCGTTTGGGTTGTTTTGGAGCTCCACCGTCGCACACCACCACACGGCGCCGCTCACCACCACCTCCTTTCTCTCCTCTCTCTCATTTGTAAGACACGCGGGCCTCATTTCTTTATCTCTTTCATTTTTATTCAAACCCTAATCGGCTATTACTTAATCTAAACGATCCTTATATAAAACTAAACTAAAACTAATGTTTTCTATTGAATCTCGTGTGGATCTATTTTCTTGGAGCTAAAACCATTCGACTCGTCACCGAATCGCTTGACTCGTCCGAGTCAACTCACGAGTTGATTTGACTCGGAGCTATATTTGTTTATTTATATTTATTGTATTATATTTGATCTTGAATCGTCCTTATTTATTTGTTCTGAGGTTGTTTTGTTGCGTTTGGTGGTCAGCCGAGTGGTATAGGTCTCGATAAGGGTTGAGCCGTGACTCATGGGAGCCAGAAAAAATTTCAAAGGGGGGCAAAATATGATAATTTTTAGAAACTACACTAAAAATTGATCCGTTGGGGGGGCAAATTACAAAAATAGCCGAAAAATTTCAAAAATTTACACTACAATTTTTTTCGCCGGGGGGTCACGTGACCCCCCGGACCCCCCTTGTCTCCGCCCATGGATAAGGGTTGAGCCGTGACTCATGGGAGTCACGGCCTGTTGGTTATTTGTTTAGTTGAGTCGTTGTTTGGATTGTTGTCGAAGTTGGTTGAGCCGTGACTCGTTACGAGTTACCACATATTGTATGGGTGCTTGTTTGGGTTGTTTATGCTCGTGTACCATGAGTTAAGTCTTGATTTTGTCATGGTTAGCATATTATTGATTTTCAGTTTAGTATTGGTGCGTTTGGCTGAGTAATACCCTCGAAAAGGGTTTTTGTTGTGATGACATTGTATTAAACGACCACTAGGGTCGTTGTGGTGATGATTGTGGAATAAAACAACGACACCAAGGGGTGTTGTTCGTTTGGTTATGGGTCTCGGGTATGTTGGATTCTATTTGAGTTGATAAAGATTCGACTATGAATTGTTGATTGATTTCTAGCGTATTTGACCCCACCACAAGCACCACATGTGTGGTGTTGATGGTTCGGTTTGTTCGCGAGTCACACAAGTGGATCGTTGTGTGTTTTGGTTCACCCACACCCACGTAGGGTGTTTGTTGGCTCCTCGTTAACTCGACCACAATGGTGGTTTTGTTTGTTTGCTGGATTAACGACACACCCACATAAGGTGTGCTCGTTGTGGCTTGTGGTCATGGCAAAACAAAACCCTCAAAGGGTTGTGTAAGTGGTAGTGTCAGTTGGGCTTAGGCCCAATAATCTGTTATAGTACCTTAATTAGGGTATGTTGGACTTATAAGCCCAAAATCTTATAAGGGCTAGTATTTCCTTGGGGTTGGGCCAAGGCCCAATGAAATTGTGTATGATATTAAGCAGTCATAACTGTTTGGTGGTAAATGATTTTTTTTTTTAATTATCTATCGAACTCATTACTAACTTAATTTGTTTTGTTTTTGTGTATCGATGATGATGTTGGATGCCATCGGAGTTATACGGAGATTTTGTCACCAACTCATTTTATTTGTAAAATTATTGTAATAGATTAGTCATTCGGAAAAATCATTGTAACCGTTATTGGATTTACGATATTAGTGTAGTATTATTGTATGATTTGATACAAGGGACGGAAGAATATGTTATACTCATTGAGCTTAATATATTTGAACCCGAACGTACACAAATTATCCGATAAACCGAATCTAATAATTACGCTAATGATAACGGTATAAGAACTTGATTAAAACTTGAATAAAACTTATAAAAACTTAATAATAAAACTTGATTACAATTAATCATGATAACTCGGAAACATGATATAAAAGGAAGTGTTACGCCAAGGCTTATAAAACCTTTCAACTTTATAAACTTATAAACAATATCAAATTCTTATGAAACCTATATAACTCGACTTTATCCAAACTTATACAAAGTTATATTTTGGGATACGGGTAAGCATCCAACTCATTCATCGACTTATCTTTAGTCTGGTATTCACTCGATATCGTTTATTCGTTCATTCTTGATTCTATTCGTTTTGGCGTGAGTTATTGTTTGATTATACATCTTACGACTTCTACGCGTGAACGTTTTATTCCCTTTCTTCATCCTCTTCTAATTGCTTGATTTTGTTTCGTCGACTTTTACCGTTGTAACGCAATTTAATCTTGAAATGATATTTTCCAAAACCAGACGAGATACAAACATTTACTTCTTTTATCTCCATTGAAAACTAAACTCCTTTTATATTAGCACGAGTATCCAAAGAACACTACTTCATAAATTACTTGAGGATTACTTTCTGAAACATGTTACTTACTAGGTTGTGCCGATCCACTACCGTTGTACTCCACTTTTGATATCATTGTGCCTTTACTACTTGAAGCCAGTTGTGATATTTGTGATATTTTGCATTGCTGCATACTGAGGTGAGTTCATAGCCCCACTTTTTACTTGCTTAAACTGTTTTATAAGCTACTTGGGGTGAGATACATGCTACTGTTTTGACTATGATCACAATTGTCTGAAAACTGTAATTTGAACTAAAAGCTAAGCTTTCTGCTTTCTGAAACTTTATTTGAGCTGGAACAACACTTATACTTTCTCGGTACTGTGAGTGAAGCAGTAGCCATTTCTACTTTTCTGGTACTGTGAGTGAAGGAGTAGCCACTTTGCGAAATATCTGATATGCACTAAGTACCGTCCTTGCCAAAATCAAGTCCCTCGATCATGAACCATTAATCACTTGCGAAGGAGCGCGAATATAGTTTATAGGCCTATAGGATTTGACCATCCCATCCTTGTTGCTGGGTAGGGAACACGGGTGTGCTATATTTGAGTTACCTAGGTATTTGGCAAGATACCTAGCTTTGGGGGCAACTATTATATTATGAAATCCGCGGTTACTGTTGACTTACGCCAGGGTTACTGGTGCTGGTTAACGCTTTGTGTGTCATGAGCTTAGTGCAGTGGTAACGTCTAGATTATGGGTGCTAACAACTGGGCCCAATCTTGAGAATTGTGTTCTATTGATTTTATGCAAACAAACTTTGGGCGTATAACAACGTAGCCCACTTTCTCTTAAACTTGAAATATTGTGATCAACTATTTTATTTAAACCTATGAATTCACTCAACCTTTGTGTTGACTTTTAGCATATTTTATCTCAGGACTTTTCTGCTGCATATCTTACTATTGGAGGAGCTTGGTGAAGGGCATGACATGGTCATAGAAGACTCAGAAAACTATTTGAGACCTCTTTAAACCCTTTTATGGACCTATATTTTTCGCACTATTTTTAAATAATGTAAATTGAATGTTTTCAATTATGAAATTTTATCTAAAATGGTTTATGTAAAACCGTTCTTTGTACCTTGTGTTGTGATAATTATTTAATAACACCCCCGACCCGTATGCTTCCGCTGATCCAATTTCGGGGTGTTACAGATGGTATCAGAGCCACAGTGTCACACCCCCAAAATCTGGATTGCAGCGGAATGGAATTCCGGGGGCGTGATGTACATGGTTAACAAAGTACGAGGTAATAAAGAACGACCTCTAAGTGAGTCATTTCAAAACAAGCGTTTGATTTAAACAAAAAGTTTTACAAAACATAATTATCAGAGTTCACCATCAAAACGTAAGGTTTTAATACATAATCAAACACATAAGTAATGCGAAGAAATCTTCATTATGATGTGCTTCCAAAATGTGACTCAAAAGTGCTCCATACAAAGAGGTGTATCATCACCTAATTACCTGAGAATACACGCTAAAAGGGTCAACATAATTGTTGGTGAGTTCATAGGTTTAAGTAAATAAGTAAAGTGTGGACCACAAGATTTCAATAGCATGAAAATCACAATAAATATAACGTCATAGCCAAAAATATATATACAATGCTCTAAGCTCATGACCCCGAAGTTCGACGAATTGGTATGCAATCAAGCACAATAATAAATGCCCCAAATAAGTGTTTGCCAGACACTCGGAAATAATCCGAATGATATGCGTCCGTTTGACATGTTGGCGCGACCAACTCGGGCGGGGTGTCAACCCAAATAGATCTATTCATAACATCCGCGCTTACAAGTAATTAACAGTTCATGATTCGTGGGGACTTTAATGGCAATGCGGTAACTTAGGCAAAGTAACTGTTTTAATACTTGTGTCCGAAAAATAAGCAATGTATTCCCACCCCGAGGGTTTAGAAATCATGTATAAATAATGTAAAAATCGGGGCTATGAAACTCACCTTAGCAAAAGCAAATCCCGATTGGTAAATTGGCAAACGGTAAATTAAGTCCGATAACTCTAATCGCGACCTAAATAATTCATATGTCTTAGGTTCGAAAACAAGGTCATGCACGCAAGTTCATACTTTACTTTATCACTTGTACATGTTTGTTGTAATATTTAACGTCAAAAATGTAGTTGCGTCAATGTGATATTTTATTTAGAAAATCACCCTTTTTAGAAAACGTAACTTGTTACTCTGGTGATCAAACTTTAGTCGTCTTGTTAATAGATATTTTGAAAATCTCTAACGCGCCTAACAAGTGTATATAATGTTCTACAATTTTCGTTTACGTCATTTTAGCCAAAATACACTCTAAAGTGTCCTAAATCCACTTCAAATAATTCCATCAGCTTTTTCTAATGGCAAAAAATAAGCTGTCAAAACTATATGTCGTCGTAAACTTTCTTTAGACCATAACTTTTTCATCGTAGCTCCGTTTCTTAAGTTTTACCTATCCCCGCGAAGGTATTTAAATATACTATCGGATTTTTAAGGCCTCGGCTAGTCTAGTTATCATTTAACATCAGTTTTCATCACTCAAAATTCCTAAAAGATTCAACAATTTTCAGAAAATTTAGTTTTCGTCGCATGAATTGAAACTAACGTATCTTTTTCGTTATAATCCCGTTTTAACTCGTTTTCGTTATTGAGTCTATTTTCTATATTTCAAGCCTAAACTTGTCACCAAGCTACTGAGTTTCCTGTAGGAAGCCAAATGGGACAGACTCATTATCAAAAGTGTCAAACTATTTTTCCTAGCCTTCTAGTTATTATAACCACTTAACAACAACTCCAAAACTAGTCCTAGTTCATCCACTAATTTCTCAACATAGCAATAGTGATCTAACACTAAACTTAACTATATTCAAGAGTCTACTTTCATGATTGTAAATGATCTTCAAGGATGGTTAAAATTACAAGTTCACTAACATATATATATATATATATATATATAATATATATATATATTCACTAATATATATATAATATATATATATATATAATGTTTATCATCACTTTCTTGTGGAGATTTTTACCAACTAGTTTTCTTATGATCAAAACTTGTTTAAAACATAACCATTAGTTTAGAGATTATTGTGGTTATAAAGCTTTGATTAACATGTACAAAGTAATAAACTAAGTATATACACTTGAACTAGAATTATGATATGAAAAGCATGAAGTTTAGCTATGTAAAGATTACTTACAAAAGGAGATTAGTGAGATGAGATTGCAATATCTTTGATTAACCTAAGCTTAATGTTTCCAAACCCTTACTAGTGTACCCTAATTATACTTGAACTTAACTACAATCAAGATCTTTTCTTCCCTTGTTCCTCTTGGTGTGTTGACTTTTTGTGTAGAATGGGAGGTGATATATATATATATATATATATATATATATATATATATATATATATATATATATATATATATATATATATATATATATATATATATATATATTGCCTTGAACTAACTAGTGCAAAATGAGGATACTTGAACCTATTTATACTAAAGGAGTTTCAAACTTAGTATAGTTGGGTCAAAAGATATAATTTGGCCTAGTTTATGAGGTTTGGCCGAATGGAATGGGGGGGGGGGACAATTTTGAAGTCAAGCCACCATTTGCAATGTTATGTTCCACGTTTTAAGGGTGTTTGTAGGCTAATTAATGTGGTGTAGTTTTTGTCTAACAATTAATTATAAGACAAGGAGGGGGCGGCATATGTATAATACTTGGAGTAGAAGAGTTATTTTGATACAAGAGTGTATATGTTGTATGTATTGGGTATTAAAAATAGGTATTGGTTGTTGGTTAGGTGATTAACGTAAATTGTACGTAATTAAACGTAAGAAATAAAGAAATTACTTTAGGCGTAAGGAAATATTTTTGGAACTTTGGTAATAATTTAGGAAGTATAAAAAGGTGTTAGAAATAATCGTTGGGAGAATTAGTTATATCGGGTGTTAAATTTTAAATTACGAATAGCGTTTGTTGAATTGACAACCGTAAGTAAATAAAGAAAAGAAAATTGTTTTAGGGTTTAAAATTGTGAACCGGAGTAGGAGCAAGGTACTGGAACGTTGTGGACTAAATATAACCTAAGTCCTAGTGTACTTGAAATATATTCTAATTTTCACGTTGGTTCAAGTAAAAAATTATATGTGATTTGTTCTCAAATAAATGTCAAGAAGATAAATTTGAGTTTGTTGAGTAGTATTGACGTATAAATTTAGCGGGATGTCATAGTCTACCACCCATAAAAATGAATCTCATCCTCGAGATTCAGTCAGTGTTGGTCGTTGGAGTGTGGTCGGTGAAGAGATGCGGATACTTTTGACGGATCTGGTCTTCTCGTTCCCAAGTGAACTCGGAACCTCGTTGAGAATTCCAGGGAACTTTGACGATAGGAATTCTTCTATTTTTCAATTGCTTGACATTTTGAACCGTAATATCTACCGGCCCTTCGATAAAGTTAAGTTTGTTATCGAGTTGAATTTTTCCTAATAGAATGATAAGGGATTCGTCGGATAACCACTTCTTAAGGTTGGGAACATGAAATGTATTGTGCACACTACTGAGCTCTGGTAGAAGTTCAAGTCTATAAGCTACTCGGCCGATTCTAGCTAGAATCTTAAATGGTCCAACATACCTAGGGTTCAATTTCACGCGTTTTCCAAATTGTATCACGCCTTTCCAAGGCAAGACTTTCAACATAATTCATTCTCCAACTCTAAAATCCCAATGGTTCGCGACTTAGGGAGACCTAATTTCCAATGATTTACATCATGTACCGACATAATTTTTCTATCGTTTTCTTGTCGCTTGTAACTGATTCTTGATCTGTACGATTTTCCTTTGCTGTTTCACGAATAAGTCCTAGACTAGTGAGTTGGGCTTTTCCAATTTCGGCCTGTCAATAGGTGATTGGTACTTCGACCATAGAGTGCCTTAAAGGGTGCAGTCTTTATACTCGTGTGATGACTATTGTTGAAGGTGAAGTCTGTCAAGGTCAAAAGATTACTCTAAACAATTCAAAGTTGGTCATACGGCGCTGAGCATGTCTTATAGTGTTTAGATAGTTCTCTCCTATGTTCGTTGGTATGAGGATGGTAGATCGTGCTTATATCTAATTAGGTAAAAATATCTTAAAGGGATTGCCAGAAGTTCAAGGTGTACCGACTACCTTTTATTGGGAGTATTTGAAATTGGTACAACATGTTTCGTGACTAATTCTACAATCATAAGTTCGTCGAAAAGGGCGCTATCGAAAGGGTAAAGCTATGGAAACAGTTTTGATTCCTCATGTTTTGCTCTAACTGATGTCACGATATGAGTATCCCTTCTCCTAAGGTGCTTAGTCTTCATTACTAAGATTCTTACTGGTTAACAGTATTTCCTTAGAGTTTCTTCATCGAAAATTTTCCATTCTACTGTTTGTCAATCACAAGATCCTAAATGTATGAAGTGTTTTAGTACGGTGGTTAATTTTCAAAATTTGACTCGATATTGAGTGTTTTGTTTGAAATCTTTCTCTGAATAAATGAATTTACAAGTTTGAACAAACGACTTTTTAAGTACTCTGGTTATTTCGATAAATGAATTTACAAGTTTGAATAAATGAATTTACAAGTTTGAATAAATGAATTTACAAGTTTGAATAAATGAAATCATTCTCTGAATAAGATTCAAAATTTAGTAGTTATGCAAGATTGGACTGTTTTCAGATACGACCCCAGGCTTTATAGTCAGGTTTTCAACATGATGTGAATAGAACTGTTTAGCAAAGATTGGTGTTACACTTTTCTTAACGTACAATAGTTTTGTTAAAGGTTAACCAAAAGGGATTTACTCGTCAAAATAGTTACTTTAGAAAAATATTTTTCCTACAAGATATATGATTTGTATAAACGCACTTTAAAGAAAATTCATTTGAATTAAAAGCATTAAAAAGGATGAAATAGTCGGGTAGGTATGTCTCCATGAATGCTTAGATGTCTAACGTCTTGTTTCTGGTGTCGGATAATGCCTATTGGTTTATATTAGGCAAGACTTACAGGTATGAGTATTCAACTTACTTGGTTATTTCTAAAATGGATCATGACTTAGGTTTGTTGTCTTACTTGGTCTAACTAGTACTTCTGAAATGATAGGATTGGGTGACTATGCCAAAGATAGTGATTTGGATTGCCTTGTGAGATCTTATGTTTTCTGTTGCGTTATGAATCAACTTACTGTATACTTCTAGTCCTTGTTTGTGGTTTCGTGATCCTTTTATTGTTTTCTTATGTCATGGAATTCTCCTCGTAAATGGAAAGTCTTTCCTAGAATGGTCAATGGTAAAGATCCAACTTAACGGCTGAGTGAGTGACAAGTGGTGTAGGTATCTAGAGAGGGTTTGTCAAAAGGGATGTTTATGAAAAATTTATTTGGTTACAAAGCTTTGAATGAAGATTGTTATTAAGAATTTTTGAAAAGATGATTGTTTCCTTCATGGCATAATCCTTCCTGAATTAGACATAGGTGATCAGGCTATGTATAATTGAGGACTGACGATGCGATGCTCGGTTTAGTCAAAATAGTATTATGTTTTTCAAAAGTTTTAGATGGTATTCAACGTGTTGTTTGGTAAAATAGTAGCCTAATTATTTTTTTAATATATCTTTTTATTTTTTTTACGAGAAAAAAAATCGGTTCGTACAGAAGTAAATAGTTGGTAGAATGCTAGAAAATCAATTTATGAGGTGATGGTAATATAACGCGTTTTAAAATCTTGTGAAATAATTTCCTAAGGTGGTAGTAAAATAGCTTGAGGTAAAATTTGTTGAAAGGGTTATAGGATGTGTGGGAGAATCTTACGGAATGGTAATAGTCTAGAGTCAAAGACGAAATTTGTCTAACCCCTAATAGGATAGCGGTATGTTGTTGCGAAATGGTTAGGAATAAGATAATTGGAATACAAAATGTAATAGACGAAGGTTGTGAGTATCGTGGATATAATAAAAGATAGAGATTACATTAGATAAAAAGGTTCTGGTTACAACTAGGTTATGCTAACTTCCTAAGGTGAAGTACAATAGGAAAATACAACCCTAGAGGGTTTAGACTTCGGTTTTATTATACAAGCAGAAACTTTTTCTTAAACATTATCCTTGCCCGTAACAACGACAGGATCCTGGCAAGCTCCTCCACTAGTTCTTCCTCCATTTTGACTTCTTAGCTCTGGGCATTCACTTTTGAAGTGTCCAATTACTCTACACTTATGGCATGTTATCGTGACTTTCCGATCCATTACGAGGGTGGGAGCCCTGTAATCCCTGGCTTTGTGTCCGACCTTTCGGCAGTTCCCACATTGAGCGGGGCAAGGTCCATTATGGTGAAACCGACACTTATTGCACTTGGGTAAAGTCCCTGCATATCCTTTCTTTTCACTTGGCCCAACAGCATAGGCTTTCACCACTTCTTGTCTCTTAGGTAGTTGTTGTGCAACACTTTCACCTTGATTGTTGTTGTTGTTCCATTTTCGTTTGTTGTCATTATTGTTTCCTATGGCCTTGGTGTGAGCTATGTGTTCCTTTGCCTCGATCGCCATACAGATAGATTTAGGCATGGTATCGGGTTCTAATGAGGCGACCAACATACGAATTTCAGGGGAGAGTCCCTCGATATACCTCTCAAGTTTCTTGCATTCCGGTTCATCCATTGCAGGGCATAGCCATGCTAATTCGTAAAAATGACCAGTGTATTTGGTAACATCATCTCCTACCATGGTAAAGTCCAGGATTTCCTGCTCCATTGCTTGTAATTCGCTCCTTGAACAATATTCTAAAATCATCATCCTTTTTAGTTTCTCCCAAGAGATTGAGTAAGCAACGTCGACCACTACTGTCTGCACATGTTTAGTCCACCATTCCTGAGCACGATCCCGAAAAGTGCAAGTGGCGAACTTAACTTTGTCTTCCTTGTGGCAGTTACAACATCGAAATATTGTTTCTACTTCTTCGAACCATTTGCAAAATCCCCCCGTGCCTTCCGTTCCACTAAAGGTGTGGGGATTGCAATCCATAAATTCCTCGTGAGTAAGATTTTTGGCGAGGGCTGTGGCTATGCTCTTGGCAAGGATTTGTTCAGCAGTGGCTTGTGTCATGGCTGGAGCGGCTTGCTTCGACATAACTTCTTCAAAATCATAAGAGACCATGAGAATTTATAATTAGTAAGGATCATCACACTCACATATACATAGGGATGGCAAAAAAACCCGAAACCGACGGGGAAACCCGAAACCCGAACTAATTGGGGCGGGGCGGGGCATGCTAATCGGGTTACGGGCCGGGTTTGGGGATTAAACGGGGATTTTAATCGGGTTTGGGGCGGGGAGCGGAATATCCTCGCCCCGCCCCACCCGATTAATATATACGTATATACAAATATTACTCTAATATTGTTAGTTTTTTAATATTTGTAAAAATGCAAAATTGTGATTATAGAAACTCGTTTAGTGTCATATTTTTAAGTTTTAATTTTTGGCGTATAATTTATCATTATTTTTGCATAATACTATTGTTGAAAACTTAATAAGGCTTGTTTGTAATTGATTATTAATAGGTTCGTTATTGCTAACGGTCTAAAAATAACAATAAATGTGAAATGGTACGGTTTTGGTCGATAATTGTACCCAAAGAGGACACCCAGATATGATCCCCGATTAATACGGGGCGGTTTGGGGGACAATCACGCCCCAACGGGGCGCCCCGATTAGTTCCCCGATGGGGATCGGGGCGGGTTTGGGGAGAACTTTGGTAATCGGGTTTGGGGATGGGGATGGCCGCCCCGCCCCAAACCCGCCCCGTTGCCATCTCTACATATACGCAACCATGACATGTATAAATGAAGTGAAATCACAACAAGATACAACCACGAAAATATCATAAATATAATCATAACACACATGAATATATAAAATGAAAATTTTGGCCTATATAGACCGATATCAGACATAGCACAACCATATCCATATAGTAGAGTCTATACTTGGTAATTTCATTATACAACAACCAAAATACTACAAGTTTCTTTGAACTATGCCACACATCCCGTGGCTAGGATAATAGTAAAAGCTAGTAAAGATATAAGTCTAGTCTAGAGGCTTCCTGGTGCTCCTCTGATTGGATCCTGGGTTGTGGCATCATAGGGTTGTGATGAGTTCTGATGTGGGGCCTGTAGTTGTGCATCGATCATATCCGAGATAGTATAGATCCCAAACCATTCTTGAGAAATCTGCTGTTGTCCCTGTTGAGTCGGTGATCTTGGTACTATCCACAGAGTGTCATCTAATTCCCGATATGTGGGAATGGAAAAGAGGAATGACAATGGTGATAGTGGGAAGGTAGAGGCAGTCTCCTGAATCTCAAAAGTCTCAGTGTCATATCTGGTAGTCTCTTCTAAGTCTGGCTCAGGTAGTGCTAATACCTCAAATAGGTGGGAGTTATCATCTAACGATGGTGAGTGATATGGGAATGTCGAGGTATAGGAAAGTGAGAGTAGTGATGTAGGTGTATTAGTGGATGAAAAAGCATCCTCGATATCCGAGTCTGCTGGAATGATAATAGGGTGGTTGGGTGAAGACATGTCGCTGTAAACCAGGTCAATATAAATATATATAAGTATAAGTACTCATATAAAATAAGTAAATAAAAACATGTATCGTAATCGTATGCACATCATGATGTTGTGAAGTGTCGTGACCTAGTAGTTATAGTCTAGGGTCAGCGATGCATCCTAGTTCTCTATAACCTGGCTCTGATACCAATCTGTCACACCCCCAAAATCTGGATTGCAGCAGAATGGAATTCCGGGGGCGTGATGTACATGGTTAACAAAGTACAAGGTAATAAAGAACGACCTCAAAGTGAGTCGTTTCAAAACAAGCGTTTGATTTAAACATAACATTTTACAAAACATAATTATCAGAGTTCACCATCAAAACGTAAGGCTTTAATACATAATAAAACGCTTAAGTAATGCAAAGAAATCATCATCATGATGTGCTTCCAAAATGTGACTCAAAAGTGCTCCATACAAAGAGGTGTATCATCACCAAATTACCTGAGAATACACGCTAAAAGTGTCAACATAATTGTTTGTGAGTTCATAGGTTTAAGTAAATAAGTAAAGTGTGGACCACAAGATTTCAATAGCATGACAATCACAATAAATATAACGTCATAGCCAAAAATATATATACAATGTTCTAAGCTCATGACCCCGAAGCTTGACGAATTGGTATGAAATCAAGCACAATAATAAATGCCCCAAATAAGTGTTTGCCAGACACTCGGAAATAATCCGAATGATATGCATCCGTTTGACAAGTTGGCGCAACCAAATCGGACGGGGTGTCAACCCAAATAGATCTATTCATAACATCCGCGCTTACAAGTAATTAACGGTTCATGACTCGTGGGGACTTCAATGGCAATGCGGTAACTTAGGCAAAGTAACAGTTTTAATACTTGTGTCCGAAAAATAAGCAATGTATTCCCACCCTGAGGGTTTATAAATCATGTATAAATAATGTAAAAATCGGGGCTATGAAACTCACCTTAGCAAAAGCAAATTCCGATTGGTAAATTGGCAAACGGTAAATTAAGTCCGATAACTCTAATCGCGACCTAAATAATTCATATGTCTTAGGTTCGAAAACAAGGTCATGTACACAAGTTCATACTTTACGTTATCACTTGTACATGTTTGTTGTAATATTTAACGTCAAAAATGTAGTTGTGTCAATGTGATCTTTTATTTAGAAAATCACCCTTTTTAGAAAACGTAACTTGTTACTCTCGTGATCAAACTTTAGTCGTCTTGTTAATAGATATTTTGAAAATCTCTAACGCGCCTAACAAGTGTATATAATGTTCTACAATTTTCGTTTACGTCATTTTAGCCAAAATACACTCTAAAGTGTCCTAAATCCACTTCAAATAATTCCATCAGCTTTTTCTAATGGCAAAAAATAAGCTGTCAAAACTATATGTCGTCGTAAACTTTCTTTAGGCCATAACTTTATCATCATAGCACCGTTTCTTAAGTTTTAACTATCCCCGCGAAGGTATTTAAATATACAATCGGATTTTAAAGGCCTCGGCTAGTCTAGTTATCATTTAACATCAGTTTTCATCACTCAAAATTCCTAACAGCTTCAACAATTTTCAGAAAATTTAGTTTTCGTCGCATGAATTGAAACTAACGTATCTTTTTCGTTATAATCCCGTTTTAATTCATTCAAGCGGCCATGTTTTCGTTATTGAGTCTATTTTCTGTATTTCTAGCTTAAAGTTGTCACCAAGCTACTGAGTTTCCTGTAGGAAGCCAAATGGGATAGATTCATTATCAAAAGTGTCAAACTATTTTTCCTAGCCTTCTAGTTATTATAACCACTTAACAACAACTCCAAAACTAGTCCTAGTTAATCCACCAATTTCTCAACATAACAATAGTGATCTAACACTAAACTTAACAATATTCAAGAGTCTACTTTCATGATTGTAAATGATCTTCAAGGATGGTTAAAATTACAAGTTCACTAACATATATATATATATATATTTTATATATATATATATATAATATATATATATATATATATATATATTATATATATAATGTTTATCATCACTTTCTTGTGGAGATTTTTACCTACTAGTTTTCTTATGATCAAAACTTGTTTAAAACACAACCATTAGTTTAGAGATTATTGTGGTTATAAAGCTTTGATTAACATGTACAAAGTGATAAACTAAGTATATACACTTGAACTAGCATTATGATATGAAAAGCATGAAGTTTAGCTATGTAAAGATTACTTACAAAAGGAGATTAGTGAGATGAGATTGCAATATCTTTGATTACCCCAAGCTTAATGTTTCCAAACCCTTACTAGTGTACCCTAATTATACTTGAACTTAACCACAATCAAGATCTTTGCTTCCCTTGCTCCTCTAGGTGTATCGACTTTTTGTGTAGAATAGGAGGTGATATATATATATATATAATATATATATATATATATATATATATATATATATAATATATATATATATATATATATATATATATATATATATATATATATATATATATATATATATATATATATTGCCTTGAACTAACTAGTGCAAAATGAGGATACTTGAACCTATTTATACTAAAGGAGTTTCAAACTTAGTATAGTTGGGTCAAAAGATATAATTTGGCCTAGTTTATGAGGTTGGGCCGAATGGGGCGCGGGGGGGGGGGGGGGTGGACAATTTTGAAGTCAAGCCGCCATTTGCAATGTTAGGCTCCATGTTTTAAGGGTGTTTGTAGGCTAATTAATGTGGTGTAGTTTTTGTCTAACAATTAACTATAAGACAAGGAGGGGGGCGGCATATGTATAATACTTTGAGTAGAAGAGTTATTTTGATACGAGAGTGTATATGTTGTATGTATTGCGTATTAAAAATAGGTATTGGTTGTTGGTTTGGTGATTAACGTAAATTGTACGTAATTAAACGTAATAAATAAAGAAATTACTTTAGGCGTAAGGAAATATTTTTGAAACTTTGGTAATAATTTAGGAAGTATAAAAATGTGTTAGAAATAACCGTTGGGAGAATTGGGTATATAGGGTGTTAAATTTTAAATTACGAATAGCGTTTGTTGAATTGACAACCGTAAGTAAATAAAGAAAAGGAAATTGTTTTAGGGTTTAAAATTGTGAAAATGTTGTGGACTAAATATAGCCTAAGTCCTAGTGTACTTGAAATATATTCTAATTTTCACGTTGGTTGAAGTAAAAAGTTATATGTGATTTGTTCTCAAATAAATGTCAAGAAGAGAAATTTGAGTTTGTTGAGCAGTATTGACCTGTAAATTTAGCGGGTTGTCATACACAGGTTATAGAGAACTGGGTATTTTCAAGAACTGGAAATTTTTGAAAACCTAGACTATAACTATCCTTACGAAAATTTAGATCCTATGACCATCACGTGCCTGCCTGCCAAGCTGATGCCTCGATTGTGGTTTGTATTTCACCTTATTTTCACTATTCACTATAAGTATTTTCATATACTTACGTTGATGCACCGAACCTGTCACGGAGTTACGCTATTTTCTTGCGTAACTACATTATTTGATTCAAGTTTGGACACCTGTTGTGGTTTTAAAACGATTCTAAAGTAAGGAACATAGTACTTGTTGATGCAAATAATGTTTCTAAAAACGTTATTTATATCTTTCGATTACTTCACGTTTTGAGGATGACAAAATGTGAAATCACGTTACGTTAAAATTAACGTAAACAAGTTTTTAATCGGAAGATCCCGTTTCTACACAAATCACTCTTAAACAAATTTACAAACTTGACAAATGATCAAAGAAGTAAATTTTGGTTTTGAGAACTCACATTTTTAATGGGACAAAACATTTTTTTTAAAATACACATGACCAATTATTTTTGAATTATTAAGAAATGTTTTAATGGAAAAATTAGTTTGAAAATCACAACAGCTATTTCCCCCCCCAAAATAAGCTCCAACCTTCCCCAAATAAGTTTTCACCAGAAAAGACAAAATTTGGAGCGTCCTAGTCTAGGACGGCTCCACGGTTCCACTAAATTTAGTGGAGCCGTGGCATGTTTAGTGGAGCCGTCCACCTGTAACGGTAAGATTTTCTTTGCCTATAAATACCAACCCACTTCACAGTGTTTAGGCACCCAAAAACACACAGAAACTTCTGAGTTTAAAACTCTCTCACCTTTCTTTCTTTTTGATCATTTAGATTAGTTTTCTTTTGTTTTAAGAGTGATCCAATCATCCAACCAAGTGATCCTCTTCATTCATCTTCATTAGCAAGAGAAGAACACAAGTATCCAAGTTGATACAAGGTGTTGTCATTCCTCTTCATTTGCAAGAGAAGAACTCAAGGTATTCAAGAAAATACAAGAGTTATAGTTGTTAGGTCTTTGTAACATTTGTTACAACCTTGTTGTATCATAGTATACATCAAGTTTACTTATCTTTGGTGAGTGAGAGTGAAGATCAAGTGTGATCTTATAAGAGATAGTGAACATCTCTTGAAGCCATTGGGCTTGTGTGATTGATCAAGAAGATCAAGGGTCATTAGGATAGAGTTAGTAGAGTGTGAGTTGATCACTGTGATCGTGTTGAGATCTTGGTGATCTCTTGAAGCCATTGGGCTTGAGTGTTTGGTCACGTGGACCTTGGTAGATTGGTGCTAGCTAAGATTAGCACTCGACATCTAGCTTAGTTTCGGTAATAGGATAAGCGATGTGTACGGTTTTCTCCGCCTGAAGGGAGGTTGTTGACATAGTGCTTGAAACTCTTGAGTGTGGTACTCGGGGAGTGGAGTAGGGCGAAGAAGAGCTTCGTAGCCGAACCACTATAAATCTCTTGTCTCGGTTTGATCTTTCCAACTCTACTCTTTACTTTCATTAGTTAGTACTAGTTAGTTAAGTGTGTAGTTCATATTGGTGTTGATTGATTACGCATAGAGTTCGAATCAAAGCTTCCAATAACAAATCTTTTAAAAGGAACATTTTTAAAAGAACTTAAAAACCGGCAAACTATTCAACGCCCCTTCTAGTTTCCCACAATTGGTATCAGGAGCCACGTCAGTCAAGATTTTAAAGTATATTGTATTTTAAAACTTGAATCGATCAATGGATTCTAACAAATATCTAGAAGGGCAATCTATGCAAAGACCACCACTTTTCGAAACCGATTGTTTTATTTATTGGAAAACAAGATTCGAAACGTATGTGAAATCAAAAGACATTGATCTTTGGCATGTTATTACCGAGGGTGACTTTCAACCTATTCAAAAGAATCCAGAAACTAAAAAGGATGAAATAGTTTCTTATGATAAACAAAGTGATGAACTTAAAAGGAAATTAGCCAAAAATAATGAGGCTAAAATGATGATTTATAATGCTTTGCCTAAAAAGGAATTTGAAAGAATTTTCATGTGTAATACGGCAAAAGATATTTGGAAAACTTTTTTAGTCACTCACCAAGGTAATAACCAAGTCAAAGAGAACAAGATAGATCTTCTTGTTCAACAATATGAACAATTTTCCATTACGAAAGATGAGTCAATAGATAATGCTTTTGCTAGATTCAATACTATTATTACTAGTCTTAAAGCTCTTGATGAAGGTTACTCTGGCAAGAATTATGTTAGGAAGTTTCTTAGGGCTCTACATCCTAAATGGAGAGCAAAGGTTACCGCCATAGAAGAGTCAAAGGACTTGGCGATGTTGTCACTCGATGAACTTATAGGAAACTTGAAAGTTCACGAAATGATAATTAAGAAAGACTCTGATATAGTCAAAGGCAAAAGCGAGAGAGTTAGATCTCTAGCATTGAAAGCCAAGAAGGAGTCTAGTGATGAGGAATGTTCGAGTTCCGACAGTGAAGATGAGGAATACGCATTAGCGGTTAGGGACTTTAAAAAGTTCTTTAGGAGAAGAGGTAGGTTCGTTAGGCAACCTCGTGATGAGAAGAAGACATCACAAAAGAACCATGTTGAAAAGAAAGGGACGAGTGATAGGAAATGCTTTAGATGCGGAGATCCTAATCACCTCATAGGAGAGTGTCCTAAACCACCGAAATTCAACAACCAACGAGCTTTCATAGGAGGCACCTGGAGTGATAGCGGTGATGATGAAGAAAAGAAACCCAAGGACGAAACATGTCTAATGGCTCATACTTCAAATGAGGTACGTTACGACTACCCTGATTTTATAGATGACAACTCGTCAATAGATGATAACATACTAAATGACGAACATAATAATCTATGCAAAATTGTTTCAAAAATGCTAAGTAGAAACAAATCACTAAAATCAAAATTGCATGAACTTGAAGTAGAAATTTTAGGACTAAAGGAACAAGTCAAAGGACTTGAAACAAATAAAGAATTAGACATAGATTGTGAGTCATGCATAAATCTTCAAGCAGAAAATGAAAAACTCAAGGAAAATGCAATTAGAATCACTAGGTTCAAAAAGGAGACAGAAAATGCTTCGACAGACAAAGCAAATCAAGTAAAACCTGTCAAACTCACAAATTCTGTCAAAACCCCAGACGGCACCACTAAAGGTACCAACGGAACCATTAAAGTTAACGGAACCGTGGTACCGTCCGACACTGGAGACAGAACTGAGTCGCTTTTGAAAAGTAATTCAAGTCCTAAACCAAGTCACATAACTGTAAATGGTACAAAAGTATCTATCGCTACCATAGAGGAAGTCAAACGATTTTACAAACCTGTGTCAAATCCAAAACCTAGATTTGTAAAAACCAACACCAAGTCTAAAACACCTCCACCTAGAAAATCAAATGTTCCCAAACCTCGGTCAAGAACTCCTCTACCGAGGCGTAACTCTAGAAGACAAAGCTTTCCAAGTAACTACCCCGTAGCTTGGAATAACCGTCAACTGCAAAGTTACTTACCATGGGAAATGTGTCATCCATTTCTACATCCTAACCAAATGCAACTTATGCATGGGATGTTTAATGCTAACAACTTTGGACCCATGAGATATTGGGGACCAAATGTTTGAATGTTTGTCTTATGCAATAGATATGCTTGGCAATCGACTTGGAGCCTGACGAATGGGTCAAAGATAGTGGATGCACTAACCATATGACGGGTAACCTAAGTCTCTTCACATCATACAAAGCATACAATGGAGGTAATGTCACTTTCGGTAGTAAACTTAAGGGTAACATCATTGGCAAAGGTACGATCACTCAAAACTCCCTCACTATTAGAAATGTTGAGCATGTAGATAACTTAGGATTTAATTTGCTTAGCATTAGTCAAATGGTAGATAATAAGTATAGAGTTATATTCTCTGAAGAGGGTAGTGAGATCATTAAGGATGGTAAAACCATAGGCAAAGGAGTTAGGAGAAATGGCTTATTTGTTATGAAAATAGGAAATAAGCCTCAGGATAGGATATGCTTAGCAACCATAGATGATAATTCAACTCTATGGCATAGGAGGTTAGGTCACGCCAATATGCGTTTGATACAATCATTGGCATCTAAGGAATTAGTTAGAAACCTACCTAAGATTAAGTTCGACAAACACTTTTGTGACGCTTGTAAAGTTGGAAAATAAGCTCATTCAAGTCACAAAGCTAAGAATATGGTCTCGACCTCTAGATGCCTAGAACTCCTTCACATGGACTTATTCGGTCCATCCGCCGTATGGAGCTACGGAGGAAATTACTACACCTTAGTAATAGTTGATGACTATTCTCGGTATACTTGGACTAGATTTCTTAAGAATAAGACTCAAGCTTTTGAGGAATTTGAAATCTTTAGTAGGAAAGTCCAAAACCAACTAGGATGTACAATAGTCTCTATTAGGACGGATCATGGTCGGGAATTTGATAATGAAGTGCAATTTGGAGTATATTGTGATGCTAATGGTATTACTCACAATTTCTCGGCTCCACGCACTCCACAATCAAATGGGGTAGTAGAGCGGAAAAATCATACTCTACAAGAGATGAGTAGAACGATGTTGAATGAACAATCAATTCCACAAAAGTTTTGGTGTAATGCGGTGGATACCTCAACTTATATTCTTAATAGGATTCTAATTAGACCTATCCTAGGAAAAACCCCATATGAAATCATGAAAGGTAGAAAACCTACTCTTGATTACTTTAGAGTGTTTGGAAGCAAGTGCTTCATACTAAACACAAAAGAATACCTCACCAGGTTTGACCCAAAGTCTTACGAAGGTATCTTCCTAGGTTACTCCCAAAATAGTAAAGCCTATGTTGTCCTAAATAGAGAAACCATGAAAGTCGAAGAATCACTCAACGTGACATTCGATGAAAGTCCTCCACAAACTAAGACATCACCCTTGGTGGATGATGACTTAGATGAGGACGAAGCCATTAAGGTTAATGGCAAGAAAACCCTAGAAGATGACATTGAGGATAAAATAGTTGAAGTTGACAAAATTGTCAACATTAAGGAATCCAAAAACCATCCTATTGAAAATGTCATAGGTAATCTAAACCAAAGAACCCTTAGGTCACAAGCACAAAACAAAAGTAATTTCTTTTGTTTCATATCAACCGTAGAACCTAAGAATGTGGGTGAAGCGATTAAGGATGAAAGTTGGATACTTGCCATGCAAGAAGAACTTAATCAATTCACCGCAAACCGTGTTTGGGATTTAGTACCTCTTCCTAAAAATCAAACAATCATAGGAACTAAGTGGGTGTTTAGGAATAAACTCGACGAAAATGGCGTCGTAGTTAAGAGTAAGGCAAGGTTGGTAGCACAAGGCTATAACCAACAAGAGGGAATAGATTATGATGAAACCTACGCACCCGTAGCTAGATTAGAATCAATTAGAATTCTTCTTGCCTATGCTTGTGCCTTAGAATTTAAACTATACCAAATGGACGTGAAGAGTGCATTCCTGAATGGTTATATCAACGAGGAGGTGTATGTTGCACAACCTCCGGGATTCGTTGATTTCAAATATCCGAATCATGTTTATAAACTCAAGAAAGCACTCTATGGTCTTAAGCAAGCTCCTAAAGCTTGGTATGATAGACTGAAAGCTTTCCTGATTGAACATGAATACACCATGGGAAAGGTTGATAACACACTCTTCAAAAAGAAAAGAGATTCACATCTCATCATTGTTCAAATATATGTCGACGACATTATATTCGGATCAACTTGTTCAGAGATGTGCGATGATTTCTCTAAGATCATGCATGACGAGTTTGAGATGAGCATGATAGGTGAATTAAATTTCTTCCTTGGTCTACAAATTAAACAAATGGAAGATGGTATCTTCTTTAATCAAGCTAAGTATAGTAAAGAGATGCTTAAGAAGTTTAGTTTAGAAGAGTCTAAGCCTATGAAAACTCCCATGTCCACGGAAATAAAACTCACGAAAGATGAAGAAGGTGAGTCCGTGGATAACACTAAGTATAGAGGTATGATAGGAAGTTTACTATACCTCACGGCAAGTAGGCCCGACATCATGTTTAGTGTCTACCTTTGTGCTCGCTTCCAAGAGGATCCCAAAACCTCTCACCTCGAAGCGGTTAAGCGTATCTTCCGATACATTAAAGGCACTATACACTTGGGATTATTCTATCCCAAGGGGACCGGTGTAGAAACTGTTGTCTATGCCGACTCTGATCATGCGGGAGATTATGTGGATCGAAAAAGTACGAGTGGCGTTTGTACCTTCATGGGTTGTTGCATAACTTCTTGGTTCTCCAAGAAACAAACGGCTCTTGCTATCTCCACGACCGAAGCCGAGTACGTAAGCGCAGGAAAGGCATGTCAACAAGCACTATGGATGAAACAAGCTCTTATAAACTATGACATCCATTTAGATGACGTCCCCATTATGTGTGATAATAAAGGTGCTATTGACTTGAGCAAAAACCCCGTTCAACACTCCCGTACTAAACATATCGAAATTCGCCACCACTTCCTTCGTGATAATGTTCAGAAAGGAAATATTTCTATTGAGAAAGTTCCTTCTCAGGACAATATCGCAGGCATCCTTACCAAACCTCTCAAACGAGAATCCTTCAACTACCTTCGTCTAGGTCTAGGAATGATGGAACATGTTCCATAAACCTCATGACTCTTGAAGTCATCTCGTGTGTCTCGTTAAGTCTAGTTTAGGTTCCCTAGTCAAAGGAATTTATTAGGTATAAATTCTTTCCTCGTGTCATAGAGTCTCACTAAAACAGCGAGACTTATTCGTCAAACATCAAAATGGGACAGAAGACCATCCCTGCAGATACACGGCTCCACTAAATGTGGCACGGCACCGTTAAATTTAACGGTACCGTAGAACCGTGCATCTGGAACATTTCGTATTTCAGTTCCCTTTTTCCACACCACTCATTCCAAACCCTCATAACCTCAACAACTGCTGTCATAACTTAACCTCACACCCGAAACTTAATTACACCCCTTCAAGATCATATTCAAGACATTGAGTTTCAAGATCCTCAATCATTCTCACCCTTTTCAACAAAAATTGTAAGTCATCTTACTCCAGTTTTTCTTAATTTTGGGTATAGGGTTTATGCATTGATGAAAATTGAATTGGTTTTTCAATTTTTTCTAGGAAATTTTCAATTAGAAGTCATCAACACCAAAACATTTCAAAATCTTTGGTACCAAAACATTGAGGTTACCAAAACACCCCAATTCCATCATTTTCAAAATCTCACGAAACTAGGACCATGAAATTATTCTTTTCATGCATTGTTGATGCAAACTAAAAACACTTTCTCATGCATACAAGATCTCACAAATCATGATCGAACTACATAATCAATATGTATTCTTCGACTTATTTGCTTGAGCAAAAGTAAAATTAGGAGTGTTTGGGTAATCTCATTATTTTCTTTTGAGTCGAGATTGCCGCACCTCCACATAGTTTGCATATAGGCACACACTAGGCATGTGCATATAATGCAACTATTCTTCATACTAATTTTTCCTAAAAACACTTTTATAGGAAACAAAAATGTCTCATGAATATGATTTTGATCATCTCCTAACCGACACCTACACACCCCAAATATCACAAGAACCCACAACTCCCGGTAACCACATTCGTGCCTATGTTAATCTTGAAACCCGTCGGTTTCATGAAGGCCGTGTCGTTGATCCATCCCTTGTTTACCATCGGGACATCAACACTTCTTTTAGAGCTATAGGATTCGATTGCTTACTCCACATAAACGAGCACATTTGTCCTCGCTTTATGTTGGAATTCTTCCGACAAGTTGAACTCGTACGTAACGAGGATCAATCCTTGTCTCTTTGGTTTTGGGTCAGAAATTTCAAATTTGTCCTAACCCTTGAGCAATTTGCTCAAATCCTTCAAATCCCCAATCATGGGCAATGTGCCTATACTGAGGATTGGTGTCTTGAGTCCCTCTTCAACTATCGTGAAGAGTATAGTCCATATTGTTCCTACATACCCTCTCCCACCGAAATAACTAAAATCATCCGTACTCATAAGTACTCCTCTTATCCTAATCCAACGAAAATTCGTTTGGAAGAGGTGTGTCATGAACTACTTTCTTGGGCAGTCATCCTGCGAGAAAATGTTCTAAGTCTAACAGGAAATCGTGAGCAACTCCCGGCGTGTTGTGCTCATATGATCTACTGTCTCCTTACCCAACAACCATACAATCTCGCTTACTTCTTCGCTAAGCGAATTGTTCATCTTAAGGGTAACAAGAATAAATTGATACCCTATGGGATGTTCCTAACCCGTCTTTATTACCACTTCATGAACCTTCACCCTTACCTTCATGGTCCTCCATATTCACTTTTCACACCAGTCATGAAACCCATAACCGAGTCATACGTGTCAACCATTCTCATTTCCGAATCCTCCACCCACTATGCACCCTTTGATGATCCAAATCATGAGAATGAGATAAATGCTCAAGACGGGAGTATAACAAGAATGGGAGAAGGCTCAAGTCATAAGTAGTTATGAAGAGATTTATATCTCCTACTAGGGCTTATTCTTAATAGACTATATTAGGAATTAATACTCTAATTATCTTGCATACTTAGTACTAAATCTATCAACATGCATGAATGATCTATGTGATATTTGGATGTTAGTTTATGTTGTCCTTTATGCTTGCATGCTTATGATTATCTTGGAAAATTGCTTGATAATCTTTATGTGCTAGATGTAGCATTGTAGGGGACATATTAGGAAAACAAATACTTAGTGAGTTGAGGCACTATCATTTCTAGGAACTAGTTCCCCTAGAAAATATCCCCCTAGCTGCCCAGAACTAGCCTCAACAGAAACATCCCCCTAGGAGCTTGGTGAAGGGCATGGAATGGTCATAGAAGACTCAGAAAACTATTTGGGACCGCTTTAAACCCTTTTATGGACCTATATTTTCTGCACTATTTTTAAATAATGTAAATTGAATGTTTTCAATTATGAAATTTTATCTAAAATGGTTTATGTAAAACCGTTCTTTGTACCTTGTGTTGTGATAACTATTCAATAACACCCCCGACCCGTATGCTTCCGCTGATCTAATTTCGGGGTGTTACAATAGATATGCCACACGCTGTCAAGGAAATTAGACATGTACGTTATCGTAACATTGTAAGAAACCTTATAACGGGCTCGTTCTGCTTTCTTCATGGTTTCGAACTTTCGAAAGGAAAGTAGAGGCGCCAACGGCTAGCTCTTTTATGTTTAAGCCGAATCGACAACATCGTTTTAAATTCAGCACCAACGCCCTCATTACTGAACCCCAAATTTCAGGTTCACTACTGAAAAATGATGAAGCTTGCAAATGCTCTATTTTTGTTGGTAATAATAGCCAATTAGCCATATCACTACAATTGGTTAAATGATTACAATGCTAAGCAAATTTCATTTATTGAAATGAAAACTTTAGTAGATCAAATGATGACCATGGAGTTCAAATTAAATATTAACCAAGAATTCAAGTGGAACGAAACAAAGAGGGATGAATGGATTCATGAAGGACCAGATTTTTACATAACTTTATTTTATATCTTTAACATAAAGTTACATATTAGCTCAAGATCTCATAAAAAAATTATAGGATGACTCACAATTTAGCATCTAATTCTTGTAACAGTCAAACTTTCCCAGACCTATTGACAAAATCCCAGTCACCTGGGTCACAAATTCAAACAATATCATATCACTTGGTACGATGAAATAAAGATCAATAACCCAATGTTTTAACTCTCAAACACAAGTCATCACATAAATAGGAAAATGTGTGTACCTTTCACATTATCAGATGACAACAACAGTAAAGGTTGTAAAATGAACTCATATTCCCTTGTAGCCTGCAACTCAAACAAAAGAAGAAAGATGAAACAACGTTAGCAAATGCCGCCAAGTAAATCATATACAAAGAAAAGAAGATTACTCGCAAACATGAAGTTGAAAACAAACTCGTAAGCAACATACAAAAACATTTATAAACGATACTCATCAGATCCATCAAGTAGCAATGAAACACTAAAAGGTGATATGAACTAAAATTCTGAATATAAAACTGCAAATGAATAAGTAAAATCAATGTAACAAACGGTGAATGACACATTATAGGAGGCCTTTTTTAAATTTTGAATTCTTGATTAATGTGACATAGATATCAGTGAAGGGTGGGAATTCAATAAAAGAACATCTTTAAAATATTAAAATCTAACACAATAAAAAAAGGAAAAAAAAAATACATTTATTACATCACAAGATAAATTAGATATGTGTCTAATTGGCTCACACCTAAGCAAAAGTTCAAATTCATGACGTCAGCCAAATGTGCTCTTTAATAGATAGTATAGATTATTTGAATCGTTGGTAACTAATATTTTCTACGTAGTATTTGTTACAGTTTGTCAATTAATTTTTTAATTTTTATCTTTGGCTATTTACTAGTGTAGATTATTAATTTCTTATTAGGGTTTAAGAATTCAAGAGTAATAAAGTAGTGCTTTAAATAAAATAAAAAAAAGTTTTTATTGTTTACTTCTGTTACAAACATTTTGTGATTTTAAGACTAATTCTTGTTAAGATTGATTAAGGTTGGTCTATATATTGGTTTTAGTTATTTAACGAGTGGGGTAGCCGCGCGTTACTGAGGGAATGTTTTGTTTAATTTAAACTCGAAATGAAACGGTTGTTAAAAAAACTATTTTTTTATTAAGGACTAACTATGCAAAAGAGCAATAACTGTAAGTACTATTTTCGTTAAGAATTTATGAAAATAGTATATTTTTTTACAAAAAAGTCCCTAAAGTTATCGGCATTTTGCAAAGTTAGTCCTTAGGGACTAACTTTGAAATTTATAAATAACCTAAGGGACTATTTGTGTAATTTACGATGAATAGTAAATACTGTTCATGGCATTGTTTTGCACTGTTTGGAACTGTAGCGGTGATATTTTCATTTTTAGTCCATGAAAGTGTTGGTATGTTGCAAAGTTAGTCCTTAGGGACTAACTTTGAAATTAAAATTTAACCTGAGGGGCTGTTTCTACATAATATTTTGCACAGAAACAGCCCCTGAAGTTATTGGTCCTTTGCAAGTTTAAGTCACTTCTGTTAAGTAACGGCCGTTAAGGACTAACTTTGCAATCGATCAGTAACCTCAGGGTCTAAAATGAAATTTTGATTGTTACTGTAGCTACAGTGTTTTTGTCAAAGGGTTACTGTAGCTACTGTGTAATGGTTTTTAGTGTGTATATATATATATATATATATATACATATTATATATAACAAGATGCGTATGACGTCATCAAATGCTTTAATGCCCAGTAATGCCATGTCATAATGCCAAATAAGCAAGATTTCATTAAAATTTCTAATTTTTTTGCCACCTAATTAGGAATTATTTTAATAAAATTTCGTTTTTTTAATTTTTTTATAAATCCGAATTTTATTTGTGTAAAAATTTTATGGTGTAGGATTCGAACCTAGGTCTAGGCATCCACACACAAGCATGTCGACCAGTGGAGCACATGAGTTTTTGTGATTGATAATTGAAAACAATAAAGACATGCTTTAGTAACTACTGCATTCCTTAATTATAGTTTTACAGAATTATAAACATTAACCTAAATATCCCAATATAATTGATATACGGCATAAAAAACAATACACGTTATTCTTCCTTCCTCTCAGAAAACCCTAACGTGCTTCATATGTCCGCCATTCACACAAGAACGTGTTTGAGAAATACGGTTTGTAATGGTGATATCGATCATGTTTATGCTGGAGCTGTGTTTCTACGTTACCCAATTGATTTGTGTGAATTTTTTTTAGGTGTTGATGTGAGAGAATTCGGTTATTCAAAGGTATGTTTTCTATCAATGAATTCAAGTGTTACTTATCATTAACTTATTGATCTAGGGTTTTTTTTTTTTTTGCATGTTAATATTCCAGGATTTGGTTATTTAAAGGTACGTTTTTTTTATTTGTTGTTTTTAAAATTGGTGATTGAATTCAAATGTTACTTATCATAAACTTATTGATTTAGGGTTTTTTTTTTTTTTTTTTTTTTTTTTTTTTTTTTTTTTTTTTTTTGCATGTTTATATTCGAGTATTTGGTTATTCAAAGGTATGTTTTCTATATCGTTTTCATATCGCAGGTTCTAGACGATTAAATGAATTTCAGTTGGTTACGTGAAGGTACATCTAAAATATTATATATATACGATTTTCATTTGCTGAGGTACATCAATTTTACTAAACTTGATGAGAGAATAATAACATTGTGGCAACAAATGTAGTTGTAGACCTTCTTCTGAATCATGTATATATATTTTTGTGACCCGAGGGAGTAGCATATACGAATTATTGACAGACACGACCTCAAGGAGCATCCGTAAATCATGTTGGAAAATTTGCAGTTGTTTTAGAGGTAACTTTTAGACTTTTGCATATCATCTTTACTTCCCTCACTTTGGCTTAAAACGAAGATCCTTTTTTCAGCTCAGGCGTGAGTGTAGGAGCAGGCATATCGAACCCATGTACATTTCAAAGACAACATAAGCTGACTACCAAAAACTTTAATAGACTTCAATTAGATTATGCGTTGACACCGGAAACTTATCCGCCAGTACTGAGGGTGAACAAATCAAGTTGAAGAAGCAGGGCCTGATGCAATACATAACCGGTTTGAACAGGTGAGATTTCATTCTCATGTATGTGCCTTAATTTTACAATCCTTAATTGGTTTAATCAAGTTTTTTCACATCAATTTCACAATGTAAAATTATGTTATTTTCATGAATTGAGCCAATGCTTTTAATAATGGTGTCGTACCTACTATAACTTCTGTGTGGCAGGTTAGTTTCCTAAGCAATATGGTTGTCCACATGACTAATATAAATTATTGTACGTGTCAGGTTACATTTGAAGGTTTCAAGGCCTTGCAAAGTACTTCGTGTTGGTCTATAGATATTTAAGTCTATGGTGCACAACAGAGACTACCATTAGTTCATGTTTGGTATGTGTTTTAATCTACTACTTTTTTCAGTTCTCCAAGTTCCAAAGTCCAAACATCTTTAATAAGTTTGTGATTTATTTATTTTTCAGTTATTAGTGGTAGCTTCTTTCAAGGTTTCAAATTTGTACTTCAGCCACAAAAGCTGAAGTAAGATACATCGCATTACCGTCATTTGTATATCGGGTAGTGATCCATTTAGATATGATACTAGAAATGTCTGTTGTGAAATCAGTAGAAGGGCTACACATTTATTTCTTTTCGTTCTTAATCCATTCAACTATTGTTATTCAACTATTGGTACTTTACATATGAGAATGGAAACAAGCAACAAAGTTAGGCATCTAACAGTAGAATGTGCACATCCGCATATCCAGAAGTCATTTAGCCGCAACTCAGATATATGCACTATTTTTTAGGGCTGTTATCTTTAACTGTGCTTTCTTCAATACGGATTTGCAGTGACGTGAGAAGTATGCCGTTAATGCACAAACATTACCGCCATCGTGTGGTAAATACATCCACGTTCATCAACATTTTCTCTACTGACATGAACCAGTTGATTCGTGCTGCAGGTTTTTGAAAACGTTGCTTTGTTGTAAAGGTACGATGAGTAAATACATCCAGGTTCATCAACATTTTCTCTATACCTTTAAATGTCGTTATTAGCTTACATTGAAATTTTACTTTCTCACAAGTTCTAAGCATGCTGTTTGTGGTTCTTTGTTGAGCAATAACTATTTACTTTCTCACAAGTCTGCAAATATATAAATGGAATCTATGTCTCATGACCTGTCTTTAATAGTGGCGTAACTTTATATTTTAGGCCTTAAAGTATTAGAGTCCAAGGGTTAATTACATATACTTATATGCGTGTATTTATAGATAGTTGTAGATTTGAAACACTCAATTTTACTTAGCAGCCATTGCCCGGGTTTCATCAATCTCAGCAATAATGACATAATTTATTAGCCCTTGCTGAAGCAGACAGGAAAGCAAAGGCAGCTGATGCTGCATCTGAAACAAATACACACGATTTTCAGAAGCTTTTACACCCATTTCATGTCGGTATTCACGGATTTGTCATGACTGTATCATCTGCTTTGGATTCCCAATGTATACTTAAACCTACATTAAAGTAAACCTGACCTTAGCAACAAGACCGAATAGGCGCGAACCTACATTACTAAGGATACGTTGGCGTGGAATACATACTTATATTCGCATAGGCACTATGGGTGTTTTTTGGCGCAGGTTGAAATAAGTCAGGTTGGCCGAAACACTCTTAGTGCAGGTTTGATCTATACACCAGGCCATTAGATTCGGTTTGGGCAAAATACCGGGAGGAATTCATGGACATCAAAGGTACTTTTGGTTGCTTTTTATGATACGGGTTTTCTTTGGATTTTGATTATATTCAGTTTACAATTTAGTTGAGTTATGTAAATTTATGTAGTTCATCGAAAGACCAGACATCTTACATTTGAGTTGCATGGATTGCTTTATTATAATAGAACCAATTATACAATGACCAAAGGGTGTTTGGCAAATAATTCAAGGTAGTTTGGTTATATAGCTTTTTATACTTATAATACTACTACTTTATGAACATTACTTTGCTGTAATAGTTGTATTCTTCAGTGTTAGCTCGCTTAGTGTAGGTTAAGTCCATGAATTTTGCGTTATCATCGCGTGCATTATTGAGAGCTATTGAATCAGATGTGAAAGCTGGTCTGATCCCAGTATATTTGTGTCTCACAGTAGAGACAACACCAGCGACAACAGTGGATCCGTTGGGAGCTTTATGTGAGGTTGCAAAGCGGTTCAAGATGTGGTTCATGTTAATACTGCTTACGCGGGAAGTGCATGTATATGCCCCGAGTTTCGTCACTTTCTTGGTGGTGTAGAAGGTACAAGTTCATTTAGTTTCAACCCACACAAATGGTTTTTGACATCTTTAGATTGTTGTTGTCATTGGGTTAAAGATGGAAACGACCTTAAAAAACCTCTCTCTAGGATCCTGAACTATTAAAGAATAAAGCAAGCGAATCAAAGCAAGTTGTGGACTACAAAGACTGGCAGATTGCTCTCTGTCGAATGTTTCGGGCTATGAAGTTATGGATGATAATAAGAAGCTATGGGGTGTCGGAACTGAGAGAATATATAAGGAAGCATGTGAAAATGGCTAAGGATTTTGAATCACTTTTGTGTGCTAACAACATTTTGAAGTTGTGGTTCCTAGAAACTTTGCTATGGTGTGTTTTAGGATTTCACCATTGGCATTGGCAAATGTGACTAATGAATGCAGCGATGAAGAGGTAAATCGGTTGAACAAGCAGTTGTTGGAATCGTTGAATGGGACAGGCTGTGTTTTCATGACACACACGGTGCTCGAAAGGGTTTATGTGATTCGAGTTGCTATAGGTGCAACTCTTACAAATAATTTTAGAATAACTAAAACCATCCAAATTATAATTATAAGTCATGCCCGCCTGTAGGGCGGGCTTTGAATTTTTAATCATATGTAATTGGCTCTATTTTATTGTATTTAATATAACAAACTTAAAGCATAATTTTAAGTTAACTAAAACCATCAAGCCAAATAAAACAAACGTCATTAAAAATAATTTTAGAATAACTAAAACCATCCAAATTATAATTACAAGTTATGCCCGCCTATCGGGCGGGCTACAATTTTTTAATCATATATAATTGGCTCTATTTTATTGTATTTAATATAACAAACTTAAAACATAATTTTAAGTTAACTAAAACCATCCAAATTATAATTAAAAGCCATGCCCGCCCTTGGGCGGGCTTTGAAGTCTAGTGTATATATATATATATATAAAATATGTTATTCACCTATCTTTCGAGATTGTCATGCTTTAAAAAAAAATCGGCATCTCTTAACTTAAAATCATGGCTCCGCCCAAGGGGGGGGGGGGAGGATGGGATTCGGCCTAAAGTCAAGGGGAGGAGGGGGAGGCCATGCCTCATTAATATTTGTGTCTAATAATTTCTAGATATTTTGTATATATAATGTATTATATATATTTAGGTATTAAGATAGCTAGAAATAAATTGTAGCGGAACAAAATAGAGTGTCTAAATTATAAAATAAGGTGAAAAAATTTTGTAATTGTATTTTTTGTAAATATCGGGTGTTTCGTGTTTATGCGATTTAACTAAAAAGTTGTACGTAAAATGTACTCGTGTAATCTTCAAAATAATAAATCTGAGTTTAGTAGTAAATAATGACCTTAAAAAATTACGGGTTGTCACATACTCAATGATGAATTGTTGGTGAGGTGTTTCTTATAAAAGGTTTACGATGAAGGGGTACTGATGAGGGTTTTCATGACAGTTTTCTGACGAGATTGTGGTTTCAGTAAGGGAAAAAACCACACAAATGCATCTACTCAAGTATTTACGACTTGAAATAGTAGTTTTGATAAGGGAAGCAAGCATCTTAGGTTTTTGAGTTGCTGATAAAAGGAGTTAAAGGAATGCTGAACTTTCTCTTTTGAAATTTAAATCTAAGTGGTTAAATTTATAACCTTAACTCAAAACTAATATAACAAAAATTAAACCAAAAACTCCGTGCTCTAAAACTAGTTGTTTTTTAAAGAAACCTATAGAGATGATATAATTATTTATTTAAATATAAAAAAGCGGTTGGGTTTCAAAAATGTTTGTTGTGAGTTTTTTAAAAAGCAATTCGTATAACATGAGCCGTTTAAGCCAATCTTTTTGAGCCAAGCCCATTTGACCCGGGTCCCAGTCCACCAGACCCGCCAGTTTTGCAACCTCTACTACTTACTTTAGTCTGTTCTCAAGTCAAATTTTTAAAGAATGGAAGAGGATGGGATGGGAAGGGTAAAGTAAGGAATGACACTGTGAAGAAAGTGGTTATTTTTATTTGTGTTCTTGAGTTTTTATTTTAAGTTGGAAGGAAAGGAAAGAAAGCTACCCAAATTACCAATATACCCTCAAAAGCCAATGACTGACATGAATCACTTGTTTATTACGTGTGCATAATATACATAACATTAGAATGTGATTGTTCTTTTCTTTCTGCAAATGTTATGTTAAGAACGATTTAGATAATTCCACTACTGTATGCTTTATAATAATTCACATATATAATAAGTAGTTAACTTTTTAAGTGTCTAAGTGTTGTCTACATAACATATTAAAACAGAGAAAGGAAATGCAGTGACCAAATCAAGATGCATAGAAGACCGTATACCCCAACATGAGATTTAAATTATAGCTAAAGGATTAACCAGTAATTATGCTGCTTAGTTTGTCCTTTAAAACTGACACTATTTGGTCTAACTGATAGTTTTAAGTAGATTAGTTGTAAAATCTGGTGAATACCCATTAACAGCGACAAAGTGAAGGATCAGTCTAGACCAAAATCAATATCATCAGTTAGTGTGCATTAATGATAATGGGCAACTAGGTAACATGGACTTGGAATATATCTAGATTACAGAAACAGAACTTTTGCAGTTTTATAGGCCGTCCCGGGATAGGTCAAATATATGGAACATGCATGAATAATGAGGATATATTTGTAATTTTACACAAACCCAATATGTTAATAACCTGCTTCCCCTCCTAATCCCTTCAAAATTGGACGGAACATATATACACAAGAAAGCCCGTACCTTCCATCTCTCCCACTTTCCCGTCCCCTCATCTTCCTTCTTAAAAAAAATTAAGAACACCCGTATTTTTTATTTCCCTTCTCATCCCCTTCCTTTTCTGTTGAAAAAAAAACTCGAGAACAGAGCGTAGCAGAGGAGAGAAAATGTATATCTAAAACAAGCGAACGTAGATTTTGGGGGTTAGGGTTCATCCTCATTTCACAGTTAACAACCAAACATCATTCAATTTCTTCACAGAAGGTACTCTCAAGCCCTAATGTCTATGTATATTCATCAAATTCACCTGCTTACGTCACCACCACATTTTCGATGATTAAAATTTAAAATGCTTATCAATTATTAAGATTTATTATTATTATTATTGTTGTTGTTGTTGTTGTTGTTGTTGTAGCATCATTGATATTTACATCATTACTGTGTATCATTTAATTATAATGCTTATGAATTACTATTATAAGTACTTATGGAAATGGTGGTTGGATTTGCTTTTGTTGTAAAAAAATTGCAATAATACCCGGCGGAAATGATATTTGTTTGTATTACAATTCATTTATTAAAGGTTAGTTAGATAGATATGTTTAGAAAAATCTTATTTTTCCCACAAATTAGTACTACTTCGAGTATTATTGCATTTTTACATTAAATGAGCATATCCAAACATTATATCCTGAAACACTTGTTTTTTGGGGAGTAACCATGGTTTCTGACCTGTTGGCCGACTAATCCACGGGGCAAAGTTCTCCCTTTTCAGGAGGTCGGTGTGGTCACTTGACTCACTTCAGAGCTGTTACTCGGACCTCACTCATTTTTGTGATGTTAGTCACAAGCCTTTTGTCACTAGGCAACCCCTGGGTGGTTGCTTGTTCTAAATAGCTTATTAGTACCGTTTTACCTATATTAATAGATTAAGTTTATATTAAATCAGTAAATTATCGTACTATGAAAGGCTGGTGTGCTTTTTTGTTATTCTTTTAGCAAACTTTATGTTGATCTCAATCATGTATGTATTAGTTTTTATGTATTTGTCTCTATAGATAGTTGCATTACGTTATAAAAATGATTTTAAATAACATCATTTCTTAGGCACACAGATCTGAGCTTGTAGCTTACCAAAGTAGATAATTATATCCAAACTAGAATGTAAAATCCATACTAATGGTTCAGGGGCTGATGTAGTTGCGTTCGGGTGTTTTTCTTTGTGTTTACGAAACCAAACTTTGGCTAAATTGCTATATAATTCAATTCGGTTTAGATGTATAGCTTAAAAGTTTCTTTTGTAAAAGAAATAAGCTTAATAAAAGTCATGTTTCTTTGTTTTTCCAGGCGCTGAACGGAAAAACATGATGGACAAAACTTGAACTTTCCTAAAGGCGCGGACACGATGAAAGAACAGTATGTGGCCACTTATAAGTTCAAAAGTGGAAAGTGGAACTCTCTGGAAAGCAATATGATCTCAGGTATTTATAAATTTGCGATTGAACATGGGAAATCATCAGTTATCATAGTCATCAGTACTAACCCGGAAATAGAAATAGCAAGCAACTACTTAAGTGCCGAGGGTTTTCAGATGATATTGAGGACATCATTAAAAGATCAACTGCTTTTGAAACAGCAAGCAACTGTTTAAGTGCTGAGGGTTTTCAGTTGAAATAAAGTCTTCAAAGAAGTCTTTTAATGATGCCCTCAATTTCATCTCAAAACCCTCAACACTTAAACAGTTGCTTGCTGTTTCAAAAGCAGTTGATCTTTTAATGATGTCCTCAATATCATCTGAAAACCCTTGGCACTTAAGTAGTTGCTTGCTGTTTCTATTTCCGGGTTAGTACTAATGACTATGATAACTGATGATTTCCCATGTTCAATTGCAAATTTATAAATACCTGAGATCATATTGCTTTCCAGCGAGTTCCACTTTCCCCTTTTGAACTTATAAGTGGCCACATACTGTTCTTTCATCGTGTCCGCGCCTTTAGGAAAGTTCAAATTTTGTCCATATGCTCTAAAACGGGACAGTGTTCCTTTCAATGTCTCTAAATAAATAAGTAAGACTAAGCAGATATGATGTATATTTGTTTGGTTTGTTATGACTACTATTTGCACTTTTCTCCTGGTCTAAACTATTTCTCCCTTTTCCCTCTTATGGAAATTAACATAATTTTGTGTTTCATTTATCTTTGATGATGTTCCGATTGTGTTTTCTTGCGGATAATATATATATATATATATATATATATATATATATATATGGTTCTCGTTTGATATATATATATATATATATATATATATAGTTATTTTACATACCAAACTTATCTTACATACAAAGAGACTCATCCCTACCATCCATTTAAAATGAAATCAATGGTTGAGATTAAAAGCATTTTAATATTTCACCTATTTTTTAAGAGATGGTGTAGCTGAAAAAATGGAGATTGATAGCAAAAAGGTTAGATCAGTTGTAAATCAACATAGATTGAGTGCTTTGCCGGATGAGCTTATTCATCAGATACTCTCTTGTTTCGATACCAAATTTGCTGTCCAAACGTCTATGCTGTCTTCGAGATGGAAGCTTATCTGGAAATCGGTGCCTTGTCTCGACTTTTCAAGTAGCGAATTTGATACTTTGCATAAGTTTTCCAAATTTGTGACCCATGTTTTGTCTCATCGCAACCATCAAGTAGAAGTGGCTTCGGTTAAGCTATATTTTTATGGAGCAGCTAGTCAGGTTTTTGTGAGAAAGATTGCAAGTTATGCGTTTTCTCACAATGTTCAAGAACTAACTGTCAGGAGTCGGCCTAAGAAAAACCATGAATTCCCTCCTTGCTTCTTTAGCTCACAGACGCTTAGACAGTTGTCCCTTAGATTCAATTATTCTGCACCTTGTGTTACACCCAAAACACCTTGGGATTTTCCTGCATTAACGAATTTGCATCTCTTTAGAGTGACACTGTGTGACGATTACAGTGAATATGTTGACCTTTTCTCCAAGTGTGTGAACTTAAAAAGCCTTGTTATAGAGAGATCCGACATTTGGGCTAAGGTATTTGACATTATTACTCCACAACTTTCTAAGCTCATGCTTATCCATATCAGACATTCAGGTGTTGTTAATGTGATTGCACCTCAAGTTGAGAATCTCACTGTTATTAGATGCCCAATCAACATCATCAAGGCACCACTCAGACTCTCATATTTTTGCTACAGTGGTTATCATCCACAATGGTTTAAAAATTGTTTTCGTTCTTCAAATAAAGTGAGTATCAGTTTGTCCATTTATCGAGAAAACCAGCCGTATAAGATAAATATTGAAATTTCAAATATTCATTTTTGCATGACACTTGATTCTTAGCAAGCATTACAAAAAATAAAATGTTCATCTGTGATCATTGTTGATAGAAGAGGTATACAACATATTGATGGATTTTAACTTGTAATATCTGTGCAGTGTATCTCCTCATTTCCAGATTTACTATCTCATCTTCCTTCACCATTTAGCAATTTGATTTCTTCAAATATCAACTCGTGCATGAGGAATGATGCATACAAAGTAAAATTACCTACTGAAGCTAGATACTTCTTGCTAGAGGACTCTCCAAGCGCCACGCTTATCATGGATTTGCCTGAGGTACGGTCATCAGGATGGTTATTTCTCGTTACTAAAACTGCATCACTTTATTATTTTGATATGTAAGTAGCAAGGTTTAGTTATGGTTCTCATGGCAATATAAATATATCTGTTGGCTCTTGTTTGTTGGTTAACATCTGAGTAAGTCGTTGTCCAGAAATCAGCCATCTTGTTTCCAATTCTTAAACTTGAGATGATCATGGTCTACAATAAGGGAGTCATTTATAAGAAAAATTCTGACATGTGTACGTAGACATAACATTTCTTGAGATTGAATGTTGTACACTAGAGTGAACACTCTTATCATTGACAGTTTTCAAAATTGTCTTTATTTGATATTTTTGTTAGGATGGTTTTTTCTTAGAGAAATGCTATGTCCAAAGGCCACGTTCATCATGCAGTCACCTGAGGTACTTTTATTAGGATGGTTTTTTCTTAGAGAAATGCTATGTTTACTAAAGATTCAGTCACACAAAAGCTTACACGCAATGACGTGGCAACATAATTTGTCCAATCAAAACAATTATAAAAAAACAAGAATATATTTGTTTGGATAAATTATGTTGCCACATCATTGTGAGGAAGCTTTTGTCGACATAGCAATCCTCTTTCTCTTAATAGTTTTTTTTTTTTTTATAAATAAATATGAGTATTAGTAGCAGGGTTTAATATCAATTTGATTGGTTGACATCTGAAAGGGTCATTGTTCAGATTAGCAGCTTCCAGTTTTGAATATAAAGTTTATCATGATCTGCAATAAGGGGTTAATAGCAGCTTAAGGGAAAAATCAAATTTTTATATAGACGTGAATGTTGCCTGAAGACTTCCTTTGATTGTGGAATCTGTATCACTATTACCACTAGTATATAACCTATTAACATTTGATATATTGTAGTACATCTAAAAAATTTCGAATCTACTAAAAGTATATTATGATTACAGTAAATCTTGGATGGAGCAAGTGACATTGTTGTAAATTTTGCAGCCACCACCTACAAAAGCAATGAAAGCGAAAGAGGCTAGGGAGAAGAAGAGGGCCAAACTGCTTGTAGACATTGAGTCATATGAAGGAACTGCAAGCTTTGGTTGAGCAAGAAAATATGCTATATATTGATAGAAGGCAGGCGCTGGAGGAAAACTGCCTTTGAGAATCTTTAACTGTTAGCAATTAATTTATTTAATTGTGAAAGTGATGGTCATTTGCTAATGGAACTTTAGTGTCATGTGTAATGTTTAGTCTAATTAGTGGGCTATATGTATTAGTTATATTTGTATTGTATGTGTATAAGTGTGATACAAGTATAGCCCACTCCAAAGCCCAAGTAAAAGCCCACCAATCCATTTGGTGTTGGCTAGGTCGACATATATAATCACACACTCTCACCACATTAGTTATAAGTCCTCATAGCAAAAGGTGAGAGTGTGTGTAAGTGTGTACATTCCTAGTTTGTATGTTATCTTCTTCCAAAGCTAATATACATTCGGTTCAAACCAAGCCATATGATCCACTTTACATCATTTCTCATCTTTATATTGTTCTTGAGTGTCTCGTTGTGTCGTGTGTTTGTGTGATAAAGAAAGATGGTTCGACTTCTGCAAGTGGTATTAACGAGCAAGGCTTCAAGGTAGGAGGTATATTGTGTTCGATTCACAAGTTAAAAACACCCACTGTTATTTTTCTTTAAGTAGAAAAGTTACATTTTGTGTTTTTTATCTTCGAATCAAACGCAAAATCAAGATCAAAAGTTGTGTTTGTTAGTGCTTAATCGACTTGGTTTATGAAAGTTTGCTAGTTTCTCACTCAAATCTTGTATTTCAAGCTTGGATTTTTGTTTGTTCTAAGTTATTTTAGATCGACACAAATCAAACAAGAGATTATACGATTTGTTTTTGGATATATTTGATCTTTCTTGTTGCGTATAGTACTTGTTTGTGAATTATTGATTTGAGTTGACAAGATTTGGTAAGTTGGTGAAAGTTGGCAGTGGAAAAGTCTTACATGTATGGGCATAGCATGGGCAAGTGACTAAAGGACAAGAGTGGTTGAGCTGCCATCTATCGCAATTCTGTGACCAGCGTTCTATCGCAATTCGTCAAAATTGTCACAATCTTGTAAAGATTGCGATAGGTATCGGAATTGGATCTTGGCTATTGCTATCGCAATTAGGAAACGGGATATTATTGCAATTCAAGTTTGAGTTTTATCGCAATTCAAGTTTCTTTTTCTATCACAATTCAGGTCTGAGAAGTTTATCGCAAACCAAGCAGATCAGTTTTATCCGAGATCTTTTCCCAATTCAGATATCGGACAACAAAGGCAATTCAGATATCGGACAGCGCTAGTTTTCAGATTTGGCAGATTCAATCCTTGTCTTTTCCAGCAGTATTTGGGAAGTTTCAGAATTGACAGTTTTGGCCCTCGCACTTGTGTTAAACGATTTCCAAGTTAAATAACTTTTAAGGATTTGATTCGAACGTAATTTCGTCAACACCAAAAGTGAACTCGGTATTTTCGCGCTTGTATAAGTGCGTAAAATACTTCGACAAACGGATATCTACCCTCTTGTATAAGAGTGTTAGATTTTTATATAAATTACCAATTTATATAAATTAGATATATTTCTATCTAAATTGATATTTTGCCATAATTTGTATAAATTTTGGTCAAATTGAAATTTCTATAGAAATTGTCATTTTTATCTAAATTGTAATTTACATAACTTTTGTCAAATTTGTGAACTTTTGACTTTGTCTTAATTATACTCTAATCAGATTTCGTAACTTTATTTAATTTGTTTCGTTTACAACTTCAACGATCATCAACAACAAACCAAGACTTCACAACAACAACCAAGGTTAACCGTAAACAACATCTCCTATTTTGTTGAAACGATCCTCAATCCACTTTATCATACAAAATTTCAAAGATGACTACACAACAAGACATTCATGCCGCCGGTGCAGAAAACCGTCCTCCAATGTTAGAAAAAGGTGGTTATCTTCCATGGACGAGTCGTATGCTTCGATATATGAGAACCAAGCCTCAAGGTCAAGGTAGACTCTTTAATTAAATCCATTGAGAAAGGTCCATTCAAGCCTCGTAAGATTGAAGTAACAGCTGGAAATCCAGATGCAACACCTCCCGTCGAAGCAACATACTGAATCCAAGAGGAATCAGATTATACGCCAGAAGATTGGAAGCAAATTGAAGCGGATGACTTGGCAATGCACTTAATCCAACTCGGTTTACCACAACAAATATTTTGTGCTGTAGATAGTTGTGAAACTGCCTATGATATGTGGGAACGAGTTAGACGGCTTTGTCATGGCACTGAAATTGGTAAACAAGACATCGAAAACAAGCTTCTAACTGAATGGGAGAAGTTCACATCAACTCCAGCTGAACCCATTGAATCTTACTATACAAGGTTTTGCACTCTCATGAACGAGTTGATCAGAAACAAGTTGACACCAACTCAAATTGTTCAAAATATCAAGTTCCTCAACAACCTACCAGAGGAATGGGGACGATATGTCACGATTGTCAACCAAACAAAGAACCTTCACGAGGTAAATTATGATCAGCTTTATGATTTCCTAAAGCAAAACCAGGAGGAGACAAATGAACTCAGAAAAGAGAAACTTGCAAAACAACACAATCCTCTAGCACTCATTGTCCAAACACCTACACCTGCAACAGTAAATACACAACCCTCTTCATCTTCCACTCAACAATTCATGCCACAACAACATTGTAACAACCCAACCCGATAAGGGTAGAAGTATTACGTTATGGTGACATATCAAAGCAAACACAAGCATAAGACTTAAATAATACAAATGAACTTCAAATGTTACAAAGGAAAAATCTCAAACTACAAGGTTACAAATGAGAATAATAACAAAATCCATGATAGCAATCTAAGTATAGTCTTCTAAGCTCAAAGCACTCCACTCATAACCCAGCTTCCAACTAAAACCTGCCACATGGAAAGAAATGCGGTTGAGCTTAAAAAGCCCAGTGAACAGATATATATATAACATAACATAACGGTAAATAAGCATAAGCGACATAGGAAATAGAATGCCAAAAGAAAGCATAATCATGAAAGTCATACGAATTTAAAAGGAGAACTAAAAATCAAGAATGCATGAGAACTGAGTAATAATGAATCGAGAGAAAATGAAATAATGGAAAGGTTCATATAAGGATGTGCCATAGGAACTCCATACATACATAATCCGTCAAATCATACTTAAAGCCATACAAGTGTACGAAGAGGGGAGACCTCTAAGTACTAAAAGTGTGAGAAGGAGTGTAAGGCACACACCACCTGGTCACCATACATACACATACATAAACCTAGGATGCATCCATACGCTCCCTAACAAAATATGAATGCCAGTACTGGACTGGTCACGCATATATAAAGTTGGCCAATAGTGTACACAAAATCATATCATATCATAAGGGGAACGCCGTAGATCTATCACACTTCTACGGGAGTGTCATGTCTAGGGTGCCATCCAAGACATGGTCATGGTACCTCCACAACTAGTTAAGCTCAGGCACGGATCTATCATAGCATACACAATAACAAAATAGCATGGCAAGAGAAACAAGATAGTAACTCAATATGCATGGCAAAACATAAGCATAGTATAGCAGAGACATTTAGATAAATGTCAGAATGAATCAACAAGAATGACAATCATACAATGAAAGTCACGAGTCAAATAAGGGAATCATATCAGGCATAGGATCTTAAAGGTTCATAATCAAGGTTCGAAATCAAATGGTTCATAGCAAGGTTCAATTCGAAGGTTTCTATCAAATGTTCATTTAAAGAAATCTTTTAATAATGGTTTTCATAAAAATGATCTTTAGAACGGTTTTCATAAAGGTAGTCTTTAAAAGTAGTTTTCATAAAAGTTAGCAAGTTTCTATATGAAAATGGTAGCGCATCATGCTCATAACATCGTTTTTAAAAATAGTTTTTCTCAAAACATTTCCATGATACAATTAAGAAAGGTTTTTACATCCAGTTACAATATCAAATGAACCTTCAAATCATCAAGTGATTCGAATACTCATGTCATAGGGTTACGAATGAATTATGTCAAGTATCATATCACAAGGGTCATAATGAACGAATGTTAAATGGATCATCATAAGAACGAAGCATATCAAACAAATGAATCAAAGTACAGGGGATCATAGCAATGGCTTAAGGGGATCATATCGGAATAACGAATTAATAATCAAGATCGAGTCATGAGGATGAAAGCACCCTTACTGAAAAAGGGTAGAATATCTGTACCTTATTCGATAGCAAAAACAACCAAAGACAAATCACGAGACACCGGGTCACTCCCGCTTCACGGAACCTATACGAATTAATAATCAAGTTTTACTTTAAGTTCATATGAATTAGGTTACTCTTTTTAGTATGCTTTCCATTTTTAGAAACTTTCTATTTTTGGTAACTTTCCATTTTTAGTAACTTTTCATATTTAGGAAGTTTCCTGATTTAATACTTTCTATAATTAGTAAGTTTCCCGATTTAATGACTTTTAAGGTCGGATATGTGACTCATCATAGTTTAGGGTTTAAACTGTAAATAATCCCATAATGACCAACTTAGGGCTTATCATATTTTAGAAAATCAGTAAAACCCATTTCGAATATACACACACTCATTATGCGACACGTGACTAGATTTTAATAAGGCAATGATGGATTTAACAAGACCACAAACGAGCCTTAATACTAAGCCATATTCATATCGAGTTACACACACACAACACATGTTTTCTTTGTTTAATACATCTCACGACACACAAAATTTCAAGACAAATTACATGCACTCACATATATCCAACTCTTGCCCACGTGACAGAATATGTATTCCCATCTTATTATTACTTGAGTTTTATACTCAGATCATGATACGAATAGCATGTATCCTACGCACGTCCCATCTTCATATTCCTTATGTTTCTTTTCCAGTTCTCAGTACGTATAATATATATCATATGAATGATCTAAAAACCAAATCAAGGACTTATGTAACACTGACTCGAAACTCCAAACAAAACTGATATCGACATGTATATATTGTATCGTTTGCGTGCTTTTATGTTGCGTAGGATATGTCAGTCGTATACTTGCGATTAACGAAACTAGAAGATTAGTTTTCATGGCTTCATATGTAGGTGTATACATACTATATATTAGATCATTTAGTGAATAAATGTTTAAAGTTTTCGCATGTTATTATAGACCCAGATTATACCAATGGTGTGTGTATCGATTTGGAGCAAGAAAACAAAAGTGGGATTATGGTGATACCTCTAGGACGGTAGGTCGAAACTGAAAACACGAACACGAGCACAAGATTCCGCGAGGCACAACCGAACCCAAAACCTTTAGCCTTTCGAAAAAAAGAATCAAACCTTTCTTCAACAACCTTGTCATGCCTTCTATCTTGGAGAACAAAGAAAATGGATAATATATTGTGTTTTTATTTTCTTGATCCCAGTTGTGAGAAGTGGAGAATATACGCTTTAAAAGATGGATGTGTCGTATATTTTGGAGAAATTAAAGGCCCAATTAGAGACTAATTGACCGAGTATAATGGTAATCAAGGAAGACTTGCCATATTTCAGAAAAGTGTGTGATCAATTGATACAATATTCGATCCTATATAACTTAATATGTCGAGTATTTTATTTATGGAAATAGAGATTTCGGTTCAATATATCTTGTTGGAAGAAAACGTGTGGACTTAATAAGGAAGATGGAATTATGGTTCTTATCACAAAACGTACGGAACAAATTTTATAAAGGGGGTGCGTCGTTTGCTTATCACATTAGAATTAAATTTGGTAACTTAGGTTTATCCCATATAATGATTTATAATCACATAACATATAGTTTTATTTTATTTTATTACTATTTTTTTTAACAAATATTTATATTAGGCATATCTTAAGTAAATTTATTAATCGTATTATTATTTATAACGTATGATTTAGGTTTGTAATTAATCGTGTTCATGACTTAAGAAAAATTCAAAATTAGACGTAAAATTAGGAATTCGGAATTTAGGGTTTTACAACTCTTCCCTTCTAAAAAAAAATTTCGTCCTCGAAAATTGAAGTGAAACGGAACGGAATACCAATGGACCGTGAACGGAAATGTGAATGACTTGTTTCTCATGACTCTATCTTGTTGATCAAACTAGCTTCGGCTCCCTCAGAAAAGATATACCATACTGAATCCAGATCAAAAGAATAATATACCAAACGTAACAGATGATGATCGTATTCCTTCCGAAGAGATATAGGGAACACGTAGGATTTAGACGGATATATCGTCTGTGGAATTTGATTAGGCAATCAGATGAGAACGTACCGAATCGCAGAAATATAAGGGTGATAAATATGCTTAACTCTTCAAATTTTCAAATAGTCTCGTCTTCAATATAACCTATCAAAAGTATTCTCATAAACAAACAGGTCTTGTTTTCTCATAATCCAAAATCTCATATCTTAATTCATCATCATGAACAGATTCTTCGAATGTGAGACGTATATATAGCAAAACATGGGTGTACTCCTTCATAGTAACAGATCGAATCCATATAGACAGAAAACAGATTGTTTGATAACTGATGAAGCGAAAAGTGTACCGCTTTTAAGGGGTCATTTAAGCCCTAAATCGTATTTATTTGATCAAATATTGCCCTAAATCGTTCCTTTTGTCATTTTAGGTACTTTTGAGAAGAAATCTGGAAAAAGGAGCATTTTGGACGTTTTTGGAGCATAAAAGTGAAGAAAACGACAAAGTCTCAAAATCTTGCTGGAAGTTACCTTTGACGGCGTCAGGATTAACCCTGGACGGCGTCATGGCTTGGCAAAAGTGGTGGATGTGAAATTTACTCATGATAAGCCAGAGAAATTGCATGGAAATTCTGACGGCGTCACGCTTTAATTTGATCAAGGTCGTCACGTTATAATTTAAAGAGGGACGGCGTCACGTTCATAGTCTGAGGGCGTCAAGCCTTGATAAGCCAGAACGGATTTTGGAGAGCTAAAGAGGGACGGCGTCATGAAGGTCATCCGGGAACCCTAAAAGCGGCGAGGTGACGGCGTCACACTCCATAACGTGACGCCGTCAGATCCAAAAATCTATATATAGTTTTGCAATTCTTTGTCATTATTGTGGAACTTATTGGGGAACTTTGTGTGTGAAAACCCTAGGACGAATTTGGCAGCTCTTTCAAGGCTTTTTGCCTTGAGATCTTCCATGTTACATTGAAGATAAGTTATCAATTAATCATTCAATATGTCTATGTGTTGTTTGATTCTATCTTATTCTTGTCCTTTGTTTAACATGTTAGGCTAGATTTATCTTGTGTTTGCTTAGATCTAATGAAACCTAGCTATTGATTATTGGTTATTAGTGTGTTGTTAGTTGTATTGGATGATTGTTCATCTATGTTAGGCTTAAGAAAACTGGCTAACTTCCTATTCGGTAACTTGCTTGAACGTCTTAAGAAACATGAACCAATGCGTACTAAAGGTTTTTATGGTTGTATTTAATGCACAAGCGAATTCTAGTGATCCCATGTTAGGAGCTTCCTAGCCGGCTCGACATAGGAGTGAAGTAGGAGCTTGTAGAGTTGGGGAAGTACGTACGCCACCCCACGAATGGTATTAAGGAATACACCCGTCATCCACGCAACTAATACACACTAATCAACCGGTAAAAGATAGTTAGGGAGTAAGGAAATCTAAGTAAACACATTTCCCTCCACATAAGTTTTCACCAACATTTTCATTTTTGTTATTTTATTTTATTTGCATTCGTAGTAATTTGGGTTAGTTGACTAGCAACTAATTCCGCCCACTCTTTCAAACCCGAGATTTTACTTGCTTTCATAAAAATATAAAAACATAAAAAGAATCTTCTCTCACCTTTAGACCTATTAGAGTAATTTTTCATACCTAACGAACACTATTCCCTGTGGAGAACGATCTATCCCCCGTACTTGCCACTACACTATACTACATCGGTCAGGTACACTGCCTGGTGGGGTTAGTAAGCCTCTTGAGATCCCTCGAGAGGTAAAACCTGTTGTAAGGTCGCAAAACCACGCATCAAGTTTTTGGCGCCGCTGCCGGGGAATAGTTATTGTTTAGGTTGAATTTTTATTTTATTAGGTCTACTCACTAGATTCCTTTCTAGTGAGATTTTTATTTTCTTTTTCTAGGATTTTCTTTAGTCTATCTTTTTCTTTGTGTCTTTGTTCGTAAAAGAAATTTCCATTGACTCTTCCGTTCACCATTATGGAGAACGTGAATCCACTACATAATCTACCCCTTCCACTCCAAAATGACATCTTTATGTTCCGTCGACATAATGGTGAATCTTTTTCTGATACATGGACTCGTTTCAAATACTTATTAAAAAAAGTCTTTCATCATGGTCTTGACTTATTGTTTCCACTTCAAATCTTTTACACTCGTATCGACCGCCAAACCCAGCAGGAGATTGAAAATATGGAAGATGGGAAAATGTGGGATTATGGTGATGAAGAGGCATGGGAAATCTTTGAGATTCTCGCCCAAAAAAGAAGTGGAACATGTGACCCAAAAAATGCAAGCTTAGACCTATTTGGTATTTGGATAAATCAATCGGAAGGTTTGTTTAGGAATGAGGTGGGTAGAGTTGAGCCACCTAGTTGCATGTCATGGTTAGGCACTACCATAATACTGGATGAACACATAGGTGACCTTGATGTGATGGAGGATTTAGCCGAACATGATCACATTAATCAAAAAGACCTAGGTTTTATGATCGATGACGATGAATCTCAAGAAACACATGATGAATCTTTTAGGCAATTTGTATATACCAGTCAGAATATTGAGGATGATCCTTATGATTCGGACATAGAAGTTGAGATGCCTAGAGAAGCACTTGAGATACTTGGGAAAATGTTAGGGTTAGATCCTAGTAAAACACATGATGTGGATATAGGTGATCTTGACACAAGGAATGATGAGGTAAGTAACATAAGCCCACCAAGTACCCCACAAGTCCTACCATCATTTGAGGCACACACACCGCCCGTGACTTACCCGGAAGAAGTAGAAGAGACTATAGGAACCCCAATAGAGGTAGAGCCCTTGGACCAAACACAACTAGAAGAAATAGGTTTGAATACTTGTAGTCATAACCTTTCTTTTAGTTCTATGGAAGTTCCTAGTTTTGATGAACCGGAGCCTAAACCAAAACCGTTACCTAATCTTCCATCCTTAGATGTGAACTTAGGAATTGAATTAGGTCCCGACCCACCCATCAAACCATATAGTCCGGGTAGTTTTATGTTGAAGGTAGTAGACTCTAAGCCTTGTAGAGAGGAAGCTGACATAGGAGTGAACCAAAACCTTTCATACTTACATCACCCATTCATGATTGATCACAAGAAACATTATGGGTTTAAACCGGGTTTATTAGGTCAAGATGGATTCCCAACTAGGAATCTCTCGAAGTTGATAGAAGATGATCCCTTTTTAGGAGGAAACTCAAAATCACCCATTGACCAAAGTGAACTAGGCAAGGTTATGATGAAAGGAGCACACCCCTTTGAGTATATAATTCATCCACCACTCTTTCCTCACGTGGCATACTCCTACCGAGCTGGTGTGTATCGCTACTATCACCCGCACTTAATCCTAAGTGTAGGGAAAACCTCTCCTTTATCCATTAAATAAGGGTAGAGTCAGGCTCATGACTCGAACAAAAACAAGCGCTTCTTGGGAGGCAACCCAAGCTTTATTTGCTTTGTGTGTTTATTTATTTGTTTGTTTGATTTTATTTGTTTCCGTATGTGTGTTTAATTTTTATTTTAATTGATTCATGTTCAAAAGTAAATTGTGAAAATGCTTTATCTTGTTTTTAACTTCGTCTTAACTACATATAAAGGTATTTTGCAAAAGATAAGTGTAAGGGAAAGTCAAATCGGTTTATTAGAACAAATGAACATGAATCATAATAATATTAAATTAACATACATATTAGTATTTGTTTGAGTCAAATGCTTGTATCGAGTCATAATGATATTTTGCAGGATTTCCAGGAAATGAGGTATAGGTTTTTCCAGAAATTTTCCGGAAACTTAACATGAGAATTCTGTCAGATCATTTCTGACGGCGTCAGGAATTACAACCTGACGGCGTCAGGTTTTAATTTTCTGAAATTTTTGAAAGTTTTGTTTTCATAAAAAGTTTTTATTAAATCTCTAACTTATAAACTCCAGGAACCTGCAAAACATTCATTCCGCAAGCATTATATCTTTTATTGTTTTATTTCTAAGTCTGGAATTACACCTAGTTGTGAGTTGTCTTTGTTCGGTTTGATGCTTTGGTTTTTCTTGTTTGTTTTCTCAGGATTAACAGGTTATTTTGGACAAGGAAATGTTTTTGGATCAAGCTTATGGCGATGCATTAGTCATGGAGCTTCAACATTCCCTTTGGAAGAAGATCTAACCGTGTTACTTCATTATCCACCGAACGAATCAGGGGAGTATTTGATTTCATTCTTTTACTTTATACTTTTACATCTTGTTATTTGAACATTGGGGACAATGTTCATCTTAAGTGTAAGGGGGGGTAAAAGTACGATTAGAGAATACAATTGCGCTTGATTTTTGTTTGTTTAATAGTGGATGTGTAATAAAACTGAGATAAATACCTGTTAGGGTAATTTTAGTGCCAAATTTAAAATTTTTTACAACATATAGGAGTGAAACTTTGATCTTAATGAGCGTCTCACGGATAGGAGTTATATGACTAGCACAAAAACCGTACCACTAAAAAATTTTCCACCCCCAAATATGTGAGGTTCGCCCCTAGAATTGGTAGGAAAAGCATTTTGCTATGATGTGTGTACCGGCAGCACTTAGATTCTAGAACTTGCGTTAGGACCATTCCAAGGCCACAAGTGAGACTACATTCGTGTAGTTATATTTACTACATGATAAGAGGCATTAGGATTCACCCATTGTTTTATACCTGTGTTTTTGTTATAATTACATTGGCTACATTGGTCAAGTAATTCTCCCACACCCTTTGCGTTGTACTCATTTTTAGTACACGATACCCCTAGTACACCCCTCAGTGCCTATCTTTTCGTTTCGACCTTTAAGCATTTTACTTAAAGGAAGAATTTGTTACACCCCACTAAAATGTACACCCAAATCGCCTTAGCCTACCTTGTATGCACTCATTTTTAGTGCATTATTGTGACAACATTTGTTTAAACCCAAGTTAATTATCTAATTGATTACATGGTTGCTAAGTCGAGTCATATCCTTGTACATATTGTTTTAGGACGATTGGGACTCATGGGTAAAGTACTAGTGTAATAGATTAATGGGGAAGAACATCATTTATTACCCCCATATGTGCTAAATATTTTAAAAGTACTCCAAGTTTTTCAATTATCTTAATTCGAGTCATTAGAATAGTTATTTGTAAAGTTATGTAAAAGTTCAAGTGTAAGGGGAATGCAATGCCCCTATGATGTATTATTTTGGATGGTAGGGCAAAAGTGTATGCAAAAAAAAAAAAAAAAAAAAAAAAAAAATCGAAAAAATCAGGAAAAATACAAAAAAATGAGAAAAAGAAAAGTAGAAAAAAACATACGGACTACCATCCCGTTTTATTTTATGTTTATTTTATGTTTTTGTTATTTTCTTTCATTAGCTTAAGATTGAGTCGAGTCTTGGCTTAGCAACATTGTATAGTACATGTAATTGATCAAGATCTTTAACTCGCCACCAGTAAAATATCCCTTATCCAACAAAACCGTGTTTTCCTTTTCCCTACACCTAACGTTATAACCCATTTAAAAGCCCTCTTTGATAGTTTATCTTAGGTGCTTACGCCGAGTGGAGGAGGTTTTTGATCCTTTCCCAAGCCTATGGTAATCTATTTGCTATGACAGGTAGTGAGAGATATTATCCGTTTTCATTTATGAGATTTATTTTGATGACACTTGAGAGATGTGAGTATCTAAACACTACTTGTGAGGTGCTAGTTTGTAATCTCCATGCTTATTATGATTAAAGTGGAACGAATATTTGTTGTAATTACTTTTATGTTAGCATTAAATGACCCCTAACTTGTATTTTGATTAGAATAAAAGCGCATTTGCTTGAGGACAAGCAAATCTCAAGTGTAAGGGTATTTGATGAAGCGAAAAGTGTACCGATTTTAAGGGGTCATTTAAGCCCTAAATCGTATTTATTTGATCAAATATTGCCCTAAATCGCTCCTTTTGTCATTTTAGGTACTTTTGAGAAGAAATCTGGAAAAGGAAGCATTTTGGACGTTTTTGGAGCATAAAAGTGAAGAAAACGACAAAGTCTCAAAATCTTGCTGGAAGTTACCTTTGACGGCGTCAGGATTAACCCTGGACGGCGTCATGGCTTGGCAAAAGTGGTGGATGTGAAATTTACTCATGATAAGCCAGAGAAATTGCATGGAAATTCTGACGGCGTCACGCTTTAATTTGATCAAGGTCGTCACGTTATAATTTAAAGAGGGACGGCGTCACGTTCATAGTCTGAGGGCGTCAAGCCTTGATAAGCCAGAACGGATTTTGGAGAGCTAAAGAGGGACGGCGTCATGAAGGTCATCCGGGAACCCTAAAAGCGGCGAGGTGACGGCGTCACACTCCATAACGTGACGCCGTCAGATCCAAAAATCTATATATAGTTTTGCAATTCTTTGTCATTATTGTGGAACTTATTGGGGAACTTTGTGTGTGAAAACCCTAGGACGAATTTGGCAGCTCTTTCAAGGCTTTTTGCCTTGAGATCTTCCATGTTACATTGAAGATAAGTTATCAATTAATCATTCAATATGTCTATGTGTTGTTTGATTCTATCTTATTCTTGTCTTTTGTTTAACATGTTAGGCTAGATTTATCTTGTGTTTGCTTAGATCTAATGAAACCTAGCTATTGATTATTGGTTATTAGTGTGTTGTTAGTTGTATTGGATGATTGTTCATCTATGTTAGGCTTAAGAAAACTGGCTAACTTCCTATTCGGTAACTTGCTTGAACGTCTTAAGAAACATGAACCAATGCGTACTAAAGGTTTTTATGGTTGTATTTAATGCACAAGCGAATTCTAGTGATCCCATGTTAGGAGCTTCCTAGCCGGCTCGACATAGGAGTGAAGTAGGAGCTTGTAGAGTTGGGGAAGTACGTACGCCACCCCACGAATGGTATTAAGGAATACACCCATCATCCACGCAACTAATACACACTAATCAACCGGTAAAAGATAGTTAGGGAGTAAGGAAATCTAAGTAAACACATTTCCCTCCACATAAGTTTTCACCAACATTTTTATTTTTGTTATTTTATTTTATTTGCATTCGTAGTAATTTGGGTTAGTTGACTAGCAACTAATTCCGCCCACTCTTTCAAACCCGAGATTTTACTTGCTTTCATAAAAATATAAAAACATAAAAAGAATCTTCTCTCACCTTTAGACCTATTAGAGTAATTTTTCATACCTAACGAACACTATTCCCTGTGGAGAACGATCAATCCCCCGTACTTGCCACTACACTATACTACATCGGTCAGGTACACTGCCTGGTGGGGTTGTAAGCCTTTTTAGATCCCTCGAGAGGTAAAACCTGTTGTAAGGTCGCAAAACCACGCATCAATAACATCAAATGGCAGAAAGCTCTACAACAGAACCTAAGATTCTTATCGGGAATATAGAGGTCAGCAAAACGCGTGTCAAGAATCCAAACGTATCAAATCGTATAACAGTGAAAGCAGATTAAGCGTATAGGTGGAACGAACTTAAAGTCTCACTAACACAAAAATTCTCAAACAGCTTATCAAAATTCTAAGGCTCCTAAGGCACTCCTCGAAATATCCTATGATCACAATAAGTGCACGTTATATGATGTAAGTATTATCACGTTGATCAGGCGTCATAATACTAGCATCATATAAATATGCCCCCATGATGGTCATACTTTATCTCAAGTTGTGAACAAAGCAACTTATCTTAACCACCTACCAGTCCTTCTACCTCCTAGGGTTGGTCCGAATCAATCATCATGACGAATTCAAAATCGGAGAAACAGAACGTACAAATAGCGTAACGGAATTAGTAAGCATCAAATGAAGTTCGTCGTCAAAAGCGTCAGGTCTTCCACAATTCATCATAGTTCTAATAACAAAACCATCATCCAACAAACGCATAACGAACACAGAACGGAATTTCTAATAGGGAACATAACTCATTCAAAGGATCTTATCATCAGGTAACGGAAATTTAAATTGGTTAAGAGGAAGTGAATTACGTCATCGATAGCTTCATCCTTCACAGAATTAACTCTTCCAAACCCAAACATTTGCTTCAAAATTCATCCATCCAATATACATGATTTCAAATCTCTTCCATTTCCAAGTAGTCTGTCTACGTCTGTCCATATGATCATAGGGTGGAAAGGAATTATAAACTTGAGTCTGGTCCCTCAAGCCTTCGGCACCTCTTCTGGACACTGTGGTGTAGTAACGTGAATTTCTTCTTATATGCTTCTTTCATGGTAACGCCTGTCACGAACATCTTCTACTACCCTTCTACAAGGTTTCTAACTATGAAAACGGTCTTCAATCTTGGTCCTTTCTGTGGGAAACTCTGTCATCGCAAGATACCTGGTAGTGCTGTCTGCAACAATCTCCGAATGCCAATCAAACCTATTCTTCCAGAACACAGGGGTCATTCTACTTAATACGAAAATGATCTACATATTCCTCTTTCGTCTCTGAGCACAAACACACTGTCATATTATGACAATTGTCCAAAGACTCGCGAAAAACATGATTCTATTAGCCAATACAATTGGCATCCTTTAAAACTCATAATGATCACAACGAGTACGAAGGCCGCTTCAGGGATCGTCTTCATATCTACTTCACATCACCAATCTTCCTCTTCACGAATAAAACTGAAATGCTTCGCGGGGGTTACTCTCAGTTAGTCAACTCCCTTCTTAGAAGTTTTTGTGGCTGTTTCTTTTGTCCTTCAAACCTAAATGAGACCATATGATACGAAGTTTTAAAAGGTAGGCCAAATCAATCATTGGTACGCGGAAAATAGATAACGATTACGGATAGTGATACGGTTGAGTTCACGATAGTCGATACGCCGCCGCATACTTCCCTCTTCTTTCTTCATAACCAACAGGAGCATCCAAAAGAAACACTGAGGTGAACAAAATCATATTCCATCAGCTCCTTCAATCTCTCAACTTCTAAGGTACCACGGTTTCGTCAACTGAGATCAATTCAATGCCAACTCTACTTCCCAAGCAGGGGGAATCCTAAGAGGTTCATCAGAACACACTAGAAAATTTGTACAACCAAAAACTTCCAATGCCAGAGCATTCTAAGGGTGGACACTAATAGGTGTCAGGAGAAATTCGATAATCAAATGAGATCGGAGTATGTGCTTCCATAGCAACATTAATCTTAACAGATTCAAGTGGTTGAGAGTCATCATAACAGAAGTAGGGTGAAGCAGATTGTTAAAGGTCACATTTCAGATACGGTAGTCTATGGTAACTTTACGAAGAGCCATCCAATCCATAACCAAAAGACCTCAAAGTCAATTATATCAAGAGTAAACAGATCTGTAGAACGGATACGGTTATTAAACTAGACGGGTAGTTCATATATCAAGGTCAAGTACATGGCTCATCAAAGTGTGGAGATAGATAGACGAACAGTTCAAGGTGTTGGAATCTTGTTTAGCTTTTTAGCAAAAGGGGCAGGTAGGGTGTGTGTCATCGGTAATACAAACATCGTATAGCTGTCAAAAGTGAGATGTAAGGAATATCAATTATCAGCATCATCATTCTCAATTAACAATTTCGTACTGAAATAGTATTTACATCATATCCTTCCAAAGGAAACTGGTTGGCAGGCAAGATTCATCATTCAAAGGGCGGGAAGTAAAACTTCCTATATCCATAGTTAATAATCACCAGAGTTCTCATAGGAGTAGTAAGGGATTTTGCAGGACTGAGTAGTATCAGATGATACATTTATATCCAGCATATGCAATGAATTCATAGAATGTGTCAAACATATTATGGTCGAATGACCCTCGGGATGATCGGAAAAGTATTAAACTGTTTATCAAACAGATCGGAATTGGGGATCAAAATCAGAAGGTGAACATTAAATTGTGTAAGGTATCCGTGTGGTTCCCGAAGTATTCCAATCTTACTTGGTTACTAAACTTAGGTTGCAAAACTTTCTAGCTTCTAAGACAAATGTTCTTACAAGGCATATCTAAAGGCAGAGGCACGAATCAGAGTGATGCGGAAGTACTGTTACTTACATAGATGTCCTAGTCTACCCATTCCTCACCGGTTATAACTTATGTTCCTATGGGGAATCCTAAAGCAAATTATCAAAGGTTATCTTATGAGCGCCTACAGTGGAAACTTAATGGTCCAAACCTCACAGGTCAAGGTTAGATGTACTACAAGTCGCAGCCTGTCTCTCTGATACCATAATTGTAACACCCCAACCCGATAAGGGTAGAAGTATTACGTTATGGTGACATATCAAAGCAAACACAAGCATAAGACTTAAATAATACAAATGAACTTCAAAGGTTACAAAGGAAAAATCTGAAACTACAAGGTTACAAATGAGAATAATAACAAAATCCACGATAGCAATCTAAGTATAGTTTTCTAAGCTCAAAGCACTCCACTCATAACCCAGTTTCCAACTAAAACCTGCCGCATGGAAAGAAATGCGGCTGAGCTTAAAAAGCCCAGTGAACAGATATATATAACATAACATAACGGTAAATAAGCATAAGCGACATAGGAATAAGAATGCCAAAAGAAAGCATAATCATGAAAGTCATACGAATTTAAAAGGAGAACTAAAAATCAAGAATGCATGAGAACTGAGTAATAATGAATCGAGAGAAAATGAAATAATGGAAAGGTTCATATAAGGATGTGCCATAGGAACTCCATACATACATAATCCGTCAAATCATACTTAAAGCCATACAAATGTACGAAGAGGGGAGACTTCTAAGTACTAAAAGTGTGAGAAGGAGTGTAAGGCACACACCACCTGGTCACCATACATAAACATACATAAACCTAGGATGCATCCATACGCTCCCTAACAAAATATGAATGCCAGTACTGGACTGGTCACGCATATATAAAGTTGGCCAATAGTGTACACAAAATCATATCATATCATAAGGGGAACGCCGTAGATCTATCACACTTCTACGGGAGTGTCATGTCTAGGGTGCCATCCAAGACATGGTCATGGTACCTCCACAACTAGTTAAGCTCAGGCACGGATCTATCATAGCATACACAATAACAAAATAGCATGGCAAGAGAAACAAGATAGTAACTCGATAAGCATGACAAAACATAAGCATAGTATAGCAGAGACATTTAGATAAATGTCAGAATGAATCAATAAGAATGACAATCATACAATGAAAGTCACGAGTCAAATAAGGGAATCATATCAGGCATAGGATCTCAAAGGTTCATAATCAAGGTTCGAAATCAAATGGTTCATAGCAAGGTTCAATTCGAAGGTTTCTATCAAATGTTCATTTAAAGAAATCTTTTAATAATGGTTTTCATAAAAATGATCTTTAGAACGGTTTTCATAAAGGTAGTCTTTAAAAGTAGTTTTCATAAAAGTTAGCAAGTTTCTATATGAAAATGGTAGCGCATCATGCTCATAACGTCGTTTTTAAAAATAGTTTTTCTCAAAACATTTCCATGATACAATTAAGAAAGGTTTTTACATCCAGTTACAATATCAAATGAACCTTCAAAGCATCAAGTGATTCGAATACTCATGTCATAGGGTTACGAATGAATTATGTCAAGTATCATATCACAAGGGTCATAATGAACGAATGTCAAATGGATCATCATAAGAACGAAGCATATCAAACAAATGAATCAAAGTACAGGGGATCATAGCAATGGCTTAAGGGGATCATATCAGAATAACGAATTAATAATCAAGATCGATTCATGAGGATGAAAGCACCCTTATTGAAAAAGGGTAGAATATCTGTACCTTATTCGATAGCAAAAACATTCAAAGACAAATCACGAGACACCGGGTCACTCCCGCTTCACGGAACCTATACGAATTAATAATCAAGTTTTACTTTAAGTTCATATGAATTAGGTTACTCTTTTTAGTATGCTTTCCATTTTTAGAAACTTTCTATTTTTGGTAACTTTCCATTTTTAGTAACTTTTCATATTTAGGAAGTTTCCTGATTTAATACTTTCTATAATTAGTAAGTTTCCCGATTTTATGACTTTTAGGGTCGGATATGTGACTCATCATAGTTTAGGGTTTAAACTGTAAATAATCCCATAATGACCAACTTAGGGCTTATCATATTTTAGAAAATCAGTAAAACCCATTTCGAATATACACACACTCATTATGCGACATGTGACTAGATTTTAACAAGGCAATGATGGATTTAACGTACAAGACCACAAACGAGCCTTAATACTAAGCCATATTCATATCGAGTTACACACACACAACACATGTTTTCTTTGTTTAATACATCTCACGACACACAAAATTTCAAGACAAATTACATGCACTCACATATATCCAACTCTTGCCCACGTGACAGAATATGTATTCCCATCTTATTATTACTTGAGTTTTATACTCAGATCATGATACGAATAGCATGTATCCTACGCACGTCCCATCTTCATATTCCTTATGTTTCTTTTCCAGTTCTCAGTACGTATAATATATATCATATGAATGATCTAAAAACCAAATCAAGGACTTATGTAACACTGACTCGAAACTCCAAACAAAACTGATATCGACATGTATATATTGTATCGTTTGTGTGCTTTTATGTTGCGTAGGATATGTCAGTCGTATACTTGCGATTAACGAAACTAGAAGATTAGTTTTCATGGCTTCATACGTAGGTGTATACATATTATATATATTAGATCATTTAGTGAATAAATGTTTAAAGTTTTCGCATGTTATTATAGACCCAGATTATACCAATGGTGTGTGTATCGATTTGGAGCAAGAAAACAAAAGTGGGATTATGGTGATACCTCTAGGACGGTAGGTCGAAACTGAAAACACGAACACGAGCACAAGATTCCGCGAGGCACAACCGAACCCAAAACCTTTAGCCTTTCGAAAAAAAGAATCAAACCTTTCTTCAACAACCTTGTCATGCCTTCTATCTTGGAGAACAAAGAAAATGGATAATATATTGTGTTTTTATTTTCTTGATCCCAGTTGTGAGAAGTGGAGAATATACGCTTTAAAAGATGGATGTGTCGTATATTTTGGAGAAATTAAAGGCCCAATTAGAGACTAATTGACCGAGTATAATGGTAATCAAGGAAGACTTGCCATATTTCAGAAACGTGTGTGATCAATTGATACAATATTCGATCCTATATAACTTAATATGTCGAGTATTTTATTTATGGAAATAGAGATTTCGGTTTAATATATCTTGTTGGAAGAAAACGTGTGGACTTAATAAGGAAGATGGAATTATGGTTCTTATCACAAAACGTACGGAAAAAATTTTATAAAGGGGGTGCATCATTTGCTTATCACATTAGAATTAAATTTGGTAACTTAGGTTTATCCCATATAATGATTTATAATCACATAACATATAGTTTTATTTTATTTTATTATTATTATTTTTTTAACAAATATTTATATTAGGCATATCTTAAGTAAATTTATTAATCGTATTATTATTTATAACGTATGATTTAGGTTTGTAATTAATCGTGTTCATGACTTAAGAAAAATTAAAAATTAGACGTAAAATTAGGAATTTGGAATTTAGGGTTTTACAAACATATTCCACAAACACCGTTCTACCCACAACAACAACAAGTAATCCCACAAAAAAAATACCCGCAACACCCCGATCAAGATGATCAGGATGAGTCAACTGCTGCTTTGACTCAAGCTTTTGCTTACCTAACAAAAGCATTCCAAGGACGCTACTCCACACCACCAACAACAATCAACGAATCTCATCAAACACTCGCAACAAGCAAATTGCACAGCCGAGTTTCAACATGGGACAACAAGGACAGATGGTTGGGGGATATGGGAATCAGCAGGGATATGCTCCTCGATATCAGTTGGGTAATCAGAATGCAGGGCAGTATGTTGGAAATCAGATGGGTCAGTATGCAGGGAATCAGATGGGTACAGCTGTTGGTAATCAAAGGGGTCAGAATGCTGGGAATCAGTTTGGGAATGTTGGTGCTCAGGGAGCTGGGAATATGAATCAGGGTAATTTGATGAAGTGCTTCAACTGTCAGGGTGTTGGTCACATGGCTAGGAATTGTCCTGACAAGCCGAAAAAGAGGGATCCAGCTTACTTGCAGAAAGCATTGATGTTGGCAAACAAGGAAACGGCTGGGTTACAGTTGAGTGCAGAAGAGAATGACTTCATGGCTCTTATGGATGATGCATAAGATCTTGAAGACATCGATGCAAACTGCATTTTCATGGCAAATCTCCAGGAGGCTAAGTATGACACGGATTCTGAAGCACCTCCTGCTTTTGACACCAATGCGGTTTCTGAGGTACAACCATATGCTACATGTCACAATAATGAAATGTTTGATAAGTCACCTCAAAATGAACAGCATCCTGCGACTCCTAATCTCACTTACGATACATACATGGACGAACCAAGTTGTAGCAATACTAATTTGGTAACACCAGATGTGGATTCTAATGGAGACTTCGAGTCACAGCATACTGAGAATGCTGAGGAAACACGTGCTTTGTTTGAATCATTATTGCAAAATTGTAGTATTGAAATAGAAAAGGTCAAAAAGATCAATCGCGATGTTAAGGCCGCGAATGCAAAATTGACCACTGAGCTTGAGAGTTATAAGGTGTGACAAATGGTAATTTTCACGTTGTAAATTAATATTATATGAGTATTAATTATTTTTAAGCTAAGCATTTCTATGCGCATTTGCATGTTTCTGAGTGTTTTTGAGCATTTTTGGGAGCTGTCCCGCATACTGTAGCTTACAGTCACTGCAGAAAAAGTATATTTTTTTTCAGTAAGCCTAAATTATCACATTTCTGATAGTTACTGACAAGTCTCGTAATTTACTGAGAGCTTTCTCGCGTTTTTCTGAAAAACAACCGCACGCGCGTACCGACAGCACAATACACATGGTAGCAGTCAAATAAATATATTTTTGAGTCAGTAATGATATTTTATTACATTTCTGACAAAAACGCGGATAAAAACTTTATTTTACGTAAACGTGTCCAAAAACGTCAAAACGGGACTTTACGGTCGCGTTTTAAGCTCAAACCGACACACGATACGCCAACGCGGGTAAAAATTAATTCTACCCTCCCCCTAATACACATGAACCGGCCATGGGTGTATTCTACCCCATAAGATGACAAAAACACTCCACTAACTCAATTTAATCAATATATATATAATCTAAGTTTACCTTAAATGAGATCAAGCCATATTCACTTATCCATTAGGCCATCCAAAACCTTCCTAGATCATTTTTGATCATCCATACCCACGACACACTCTTTTCTCAAAAATCAATCCATTTCTTTTGAAGTTCAAGCAAATCAAAGTGTATATTAAAGGTTTTTGGGTTATTTGGAACTTGGTTTGGGTAAATTTGGTGGAGCATTGGGTGTTCTTGGTCTTTCTTGGCTCGTTAACTACACAAACATTGTAAGGATCCACAAAACTTTTCAAATCTTGTTAACCTCTTGTTCATTTGATGCCTAATGATGTTTAAAAGTGTTGAAAGTATATATTTTGTTGATTTAGAAAAATCTAGGGCTTGTATGCTTATACATAGTGCTCGACTTTTTTGTTACATACGAGTTAGTTTATAAATTTCTTGCTTGTGTGGTAAATCTTGTTACATATGGAGTTAGTTTGATGATACAAACACTAGTTACGGTTTTTACGCGAAATTAATCAATATATAAGCTTTTGTGAACATATTCATGGATCGGCTAGATTAAAAATAAAAGATTATTGGGGTTTTGAAAAACATAAAATTTTGGCTCAAATGGTGAAATGGTGGAAAAATATAGTTAAGTGCTTATTTGGATTAGCTTATTTAATAAGCCATAAGCTATAGAAAATAACTAGTAAAAATGGAAAAATGAGTTGAACTAAATAATATGGGTCGAATAGACCATAAAATAGTCAACTTGGAATATTTAGATAAGTAGCTTATTTATTAGAGCTTATTCGATAAGTTTAAAGTTTATTAAGTAACTAATAAGTACTAAATAATAACAAAATGGACTAAATTAATTTTTGGGCCATAAAACCCACGAGTTTACTGTTGGGCCGAAACCCATGAAGAAAATTGTAGTTTTGACCTTTTGACCAAACGGACCCAATGAGCGAGTAAAATGATTTTTAGAAACGCGTCGATATATACGTTATAACTAAAAATGCGTTTTGGACTAAAACTATTGGGCTTTTCTCTAGTTTTCGGCCCAATGAGCAACAAAAATGACGAAAATGATTTTTGGAGTATTTTCCGACTCGCCGTGTTTATTAAGAGTTAACGAAACAATAAATATAACGAAAATCGTTTTCGGACCTATTTTGAGACGTTTAGTCTCCGGAAGGGTAAAAATTGACATTTTCACTAAATTGATATTGAGATTGACTTTTGTTGACTTTTTGACAAAATATTGACTTTGTGCCGAAATCTATTGTTAATACTTAAAAGTAAAGATAACGAATAATATAACGATGAAAATATTCACGACAATTGAAATATACATCACAAACACATTTTTGCACTTGTAACTAGTTAGTGGAATATTTGAGGAAAATTTGCAACACTTGAGATAAATGGAAACGTTGTACAAACGAATGGGTCATGCCCAAATTTTCTAAAAATCAAACACTTAGAATATTTTTGTGAAAACACTTAACTTAAGTAAACTTTATAAAAATTACTTAACAATGTTTTAATTTTTCCTATAATCAAAATTGTATTATAAATAATAAATAATATTTATAATATAATAATCATCCACTAACTCCATTATTTTATTATTTCTCAAAAACCTATTTAATTAATTTTAATCTTAATTAATTAAATAACAAAAGTAATTAATCTAATATATATATTATATATATATATATATATATATATATATATATGAGTATATATATATAACACTTGCGCATTTTAAGCGGTGAATACTAGCACGGATGTTCCGTTACGTATTCCCACCGTACACTTTCACCATGAGCCACCTTCATAAAGAATGCCAACGATAGATTGTTTCAAAATATATTTTACCACACAGCAAGCAAGAAATACACGAGCACTAGTCAAGCGTAAACTTTTCAAATAAAACAAAGACACATGAGACACGAGTATTTTCGCTAAGACTTACCGTACTGATTTAGGTTGTCTGTCGGCGCGGTTGCATTATTTTGTTGCTTAGCAGATTGCTGTTGTTTAAAGGTGAGTTTATAGCCCCATATTTTATACGAGTTTTGCTTTATAAGCTTGGGGTGAGAAACATGCAAAACTGTTTTCATGGACCAGAAATGAATTATGTTTTTAAGTACACACTAATATGCAGAAACCTAAGTTTGCTGAATCCCATTTTGTGCCCACTATATTCTGCCGTTAATTCCTGTCTAGGAAGCCGTTTGTTATAAATAGATCTATTGGGAGTGACGTCCCCGTTCGGTTAGCTCGGCATAGCCAAGGCGAACGTATACCAAATCGAATAATAGTCCGATTGTCTGGGGATTAACACTCGCGGGCACCCTTATTTAATTGCTAACGCCAGGCTGGCGTGCTGCGCTGTCATAGATCGGTAGGATGAGGCTTAGTGTTTGCATAGCTGAGTAGTGTGTATCTGCTGAATTGTTTTTATGATATTGCTATTGGTCCATATGTGCTATTTACTTAAACCTATGAACTCACCAGCGTTAGCTGACTTTTAGCATGTTTTTCTCAGGAAACTGAGGTGCGTTTAGCCGAGTGCAGAGCATGGCGACGGTCGTAATAAGTGATGGAAATGTTTTTAATGCGTTTACTCTGACAGTTGGACCTTTTATTTAAATGGGCTTCATTTTCATCTGAAATGGATTTTATGTAACGCTACATAATTTGACTTATGTAATATATTTTAAAACAGATTTTTAATCCGTTCCCTATATCTTGTGTTATGATTATCGACCTCGTAGCACCCCAAAGTGTATGCTTCCGTGAATATTGTGATTTTGGGGGTGACACAGATTGATAATCAGAGCCTAGGTTATAGAGAACGTGGTTTATAAAAACCTTAAACTATAACCGATTTATGAAAAACTGACCGTCGGATGCCTGCCAGTTTAGCTTGCTATGATTTGAGCATTATTTACTTTATTCGATTTAGTGTTATGATATGCTATTTGATTATTATAATAAGCATATATGATATAAGTATTTTCTATATACTTATACGTGTCGCACTATATTTGTCACAGACTATGTCTCTCCCATTCGGCACACACTCCGAGGTAGCTACTGATGGACTCACTTCTCCGACACGACAGCCAGTCCCATTCATGGATGATCCACTGATGGAGGTTGTTCGTGCTACTGCTCAGCCATCTATTCCAGCTCAGCCTGTACACACCGCTCCGGTATCTACCTCACCATACTTGCACAGATCCACCACAGCACACCGTTCATCACCAGCTCAGCTGTACGCCTTTACTCAGCATGATCATGATACCCCACCTGTTCGCCGACGCACTGCTCGTATTTCGGTATATTCTGGACCCTATCAGCGACTCTCAGATTTCCCAGTTTTACCACCTAGGAAGAGAGTCAGATCAGACTATGAGGATACTCTTGCTGATTCATCACCTCATTCACCTACATCATCTCCAGACCATTCCTCACCTAGTCAGAGACGTAGGAGATCAGTGAAGACCTATTCAGATGAGGATCCAGTGGAGGATCCAAAGAAGGTTCAGGATGAGCCTACTCCTGCTGTGACTGCACCTACCGAGCACACTCCTATGGGTTTAGATGATGATAGGGATAGGGATACTCCTATGGATTTAGATCAGGTTATGATGCCGAGGGATGGTAAGGGCATCATGGAGGATGTTCAGGGATTATTTGAGGTTGGACAGAGTTCGAGAGATGCACAGTTTCAGGGTTTGTTTGATGTTGGACAGAGCTCCAGAGATGCTGAGATTCAGGGTTTGGATGACAGTCAGTGGTTGGACATTGCTTGTGATGTTAGCACGGGTGTACATGCAGCTAGCCCAGAGTACACACCGTCATCTCCTTCTTTCATGCCACCATCTCCGATGCCTACTCCACTCCCATCGCCAGTGGTTTCTCCGCTAGCAGAGCTTGAGGAGCCTACTGAGATGGAGCAGATCTGGATTCAGCTGACGAACCAGGCGAATCTACTTGATGTACATTCGGATCAGCTTGGGAGATTGGAGCAGTCTGATCGCATTCAGACTGTGGAGAGGCGGATTGGGACTATTGATCAGGCAGCTTGTGTCTTATTTGAGGAGTTGTATTCTGACCGTAGGGTGATGATTAGGTTAAGAGCTAGATTGGAGGCTCTAGAGAGGTTACATGGCAGGGAGCTTAGAGGGTTAGATTTCAGGGCTATTGGTTTAGGCAGAGGCCAGAGTAGGATATTGGGTATGATGAGACGAGCCAGAGGTGTTGACCGTATTCAGTGGCAGAGGATTTCGACTGCTGAGTACACTATTGGAGCTGTGATAAGGGAAAACCAGGAGCTTAGGGATCGCGTTAACCAGTTGGAGACCGCTATTGGAGGATTGAATTTAGGATTGGAGGAGTTACGCCTAGCCAGTGACCAGGCTTAGATTGTAGTAGTGATGACATATTTCTAGGACTATTAGTATTTCTGTAGTACTTTAGAACTAACTATTGACCAAGCTTGTAATTTTGTGAACCTTTATCTTTTGATATATATAACAAGCTTAGCCTTCCGATCCGATTATTCGTTTTTCCTCTATGGTTGACCTTACTCTTGTATTCTGTTTTCGCTATCCACATATCCATATGATTTATTTTTCTATAAACAAAAATCTCATTTATCGCCATCTTTTGTGATGCAGATAAATGGCACCCAAACGAAAGTCAACCAGAGTCACACGAGGACAAACCGCCAACACACCCATTCCGACAAGGTCAGTGAGGGGAAGGACTGCTGAGAATGTCGCCCTGACCAGAGCTGCACAAGGCCAGACTGCTGAGAATGTTGCACCGACTAGGGCCGCAGCTACTGCCCCAGTGGTGAATCAAGCAACGCTGGACCAGCTTGTTGCTGATCGTGTGGCCGCCACTCTCGCAGCCGCAAATAATTCGACCACCAACACCGGAACGTCTAGGCCAGTGACCAACAGTCGCGGTTGTACTTACTCTGAATTCCGAAAAATCATGGTTGGAGGATTTGGAGGAACAGAGGGAGCCATTGGTTTGACTAGATGGATTGAGAAGTTAGAAACCGTGTTTCGTATTAGTGGTTGTAATGAGGACGACAGGGTCAAGTATGCATCGTTCACTTTCATGGATGCTGCATTGACCTGGTGGAACAACTACATGAAATCGGCTAACATGGATGTTGCTTATGCTATGCCTTGGGAAGATTTTAAGGAACTAGTGATTAGGAAGTATTGCCCACGAAATGAGATTAAGAAGTTGGAAATAGAGTTTTGGAATTTAAAGGTGCAAAACAACAATATCGCTGCTTACAACCAGAGGTTTCAGGAGTTGGCTTTGCTATGTCCGGAAATGGTTTGGACTGAAGCAAGATTGATTGAGAGGTATATCGGTGGTTTACCGAAGTCCATAAGAGGTGATGTGACTACCTCGAGAGCTGTAGATCTTCATGAGACCATGGAGACGGCAAACAAGTTGATGGATCAGGAACTGGAGGATATTCCAGAGAAGAGTACTGACCACAAAAGGAAGTGAGAAGATCACTCCAAGGGTAATAACAATAGCTCTCAGAACAAAAAGCAAAGTGTAGGCAAGGTTTATGCAGTTGGTTCAAGTGACAAGAAGGGTTATGACAAGAATACGCCTTTTTGTAACCGCTGCAAGTTACATCACAGGGGACGGTGCACGGTGAAGTGTAACAATTACCAGAGGATAGGGCACTTGGAAAGGGACTGTAGGGCAAGACCCCTAGCTACCGCTCAAGCAGCACCACCCTACAACCGTAAGGCGGATGTCACCTGCTTTGGATGTGATGAAAAGGGTCATTATCGGAACGAGTGCAATAAGCCCCGAAACCAAGGAAACGGTGGAAGACCAGGAAACCAGGTGGCAATGGTTAACAATGGGAATCAGGGCAATGAAGGAAGAGCCCGTGGAAGAGTTTATGCCGTAGGCATAAGGGAAGCACAGGACGACCCGAACGTGGTGACAGGTACGTTTCTTTTAAATAATCGTTATGCTTCAGTACTTTTCGATACGGGAGCAGATAGAAGTTTTGTATCGACCGCTTTTAGTCCTTTACTCGATATAGCCCCGACCACCTTAGATAATGCCTTTGACGTAGAACTAGCAAACGGAAACCTAGAAAGAGTAGGTACCATTATAAGGGGTTGCACTCTAAACTTATTGAACCGTCCATTCAACATTGACCTGATGCCAGTAGAATTGGGTAGTTTTAACGTCATCATAGGGATGGATTGGCTATCGAAATATCATGTCGTCATCGTCTCTGATGAGAAGATCGTTAGAGTACCCTATGGGAACGAAGTTCTGATCATTGAAGGCGATCGCTCTGATCGTGCGCATTCATCAAGATTGAGCATCATCTCGTGTACAAAGGTGCAGAAGTACATCGAGAAGGGATGCTACCTCTTTTTAGCTCATGTCACGGAAAAGAAAGAAAGGGAACCTGGAGAGAAAATGTTGGAAGATGTGCCAATCGTAAGGGATTTTCCAAAAGACTTTCCAGAAGACTTACCGGGACTTCCACCGGCCAGACAAATCGAATCTCAAATCGATTTAGTGCCAGGAGCCGCGCCTGTAGCGCGAGCCCCCTATCGTTTAGCACCTACGGAATTACAGGATTTGTTTGACCAGTTAGCTGAACTATCTGGAAAAAGGTTTTATCAGACCGAGTTCTTCGCCTTGGGGAGCTCCTATCTTGTTTGTAAGGAAGAAGGATGGATCCTTCAGGATGTGTATTTACTATCGGGAACTGAATAAGCTAACCATTAAGAATAGATACCCGCTCCCGAGGATAGACGATTTATTCGATCAGTTGCAAGGTTCATCGGTTTATTCTAAGATAGACTTGAGATCGGGTTATCACCAACTTCGAGTCCGGGAAGAGGATATCCCGAAGACCGCATCCCGAACCCGATATGGCCATTACGAATTTCAAGTTATGCCATTCGGCTTGACAAATGCACCAGCAGTATTCATGGATCTCATGAATCGTGTGTGTAAGCCGTATTTGGATAAATTTGTGATAGTGTTCATTGACGATATCCTGATATATTCCAAGAATGAGCAAGAGCATGAGGAACATCTCAAGCTAATCCTGGAATTACTGAAAAAGGAAGAGTTATATGCTAAGTTTTCGAAGTGTGAATTCTGGATATCGACTGTGCAATTTCTTGGTCACGTGATAGATAAGCAAGGAATTCACGTAGATCCTGCTAAGATTGAGGCCATTAAGGATTGGGCAACGCCCACAACACCAACGGAAATACGACAATTCTTAGGACTTGCCGGTTATTACAGAAGATTTATAGAGGGATTCTCTAAGATAGCTAAGCCATTAACGAAACTGACCCAAAAGAATGTGAAATACGACTGGGGAGATAAGGAGGAAGAAGCTTTTCAACTCCTTAAGGAAAGATTGTGTAGTGCACCTATTTTGGCTTTACCCGAGGGTAGCGAAGATTTTATTGTGTATTGTGACGCATCACACAAAGGCTTGGGAGCCGTGTTGATGCAGAGAGAGAAGGTAATAGCATACGCTTCTCGACAGTTGAAAACCCATGAGAAAAACTACACAACCCATGACCTAGAATTAGGATCAGTCGTGTTTGCACTAAGAATTTGGAGACACTATCTTTATGGGACTAAGTGCGTAGTGTATACCGACCACAAGAGTCTACATCATATCTTGAACCAGAAGGAGCTGAATATGAGACAACGCCGATGGTTGGAATTGCTTAGCGACTATGATTGTGAGATCCGTTACCACCCAGGCAAGGCAAATGTTGTTGCCGACGCCCATAGCAGAAAAGAGCAGATCAAACCTCTTAGAGTTAGATTGTTAGGGATGACGATCAATTCGCCGCTTCCAGCAAAGATACTTGAGGCTCAGGGCGAGGCACTCAAGGATGAAAATCGACCGCGTGAGAAGATTCATAGAATGCCAGAATTGGAGCACGGTCTTGTCAGAAGATCCGATGGGATTTTATGTTATGGAGACAGGTATTGGATTCCATTGTGTGGAGGAATTCGTGATTTGATCATGAACGAATCCCACAAATCCAAGTACTCCATTCACCCAGGATCTGACAAAATGTACTTAGACTTGAAAAAGTTGTATTGGTGGCCAAACATGAAGGCCGATATAGCTGAATACGTCAGCAAGTGTTTAACGTGCTCTAAGGTCAAGGCTGAACACCAGAGACCGTCCGGTCTGCTTGTTCAACCTGAGATCCCAGAATGGAAATGGGAGCGTATTACTATGGATTTTATCACTAAGTTGTCGAAGATGTCGAGTGGTTATGACACGATTTGGGTAATCGTTGACTGACTCACTAAATCAGCGCATTTCCTTCCTATAAAGGAAAATATCAGCATGGATAAACTCGCGCGACTGTATGTGAAGGAAATTGCCGCGAGGCATGGTGTGCCTGTTTCTATTATCTCTGATCGAGACAGTCGAATTCACGTCAAATTTTTGGAGGTCCCTCCAGGACGCTTTAGGAACTGACCTCGATATGAGTACAACTTATCATCCTCAGACCGATGGTCAAAGTGAGAGGACCATTTAGTCATTAGAGGACATGTTGAGAGCCTGTGTGATTGATTTTGGGAATGGCTGGGACAGGCATTTGCCTTTAGCCGAGTTTTCCTAAAACAACAGTTATCACACCAGCATTAAAGCAGCACTGTATGAAGCACTTTATGGTCGTAAGTGCAGATCGCCAATTTGTTGGGCGAAAGTTGGAGAAAGCCAACTTACTGGACCGGAACTAGTCCACGAGACTACTGAAAAGATCGTGCAGATCAAGAGCCGAATGCAGGCGGCTCATGACCGTCAGAAGAGTTATGCCGACAAGAGGCGGAAACCCCTTGAGTTTCAAGTGGGAGATAAAGTGATGTTAAAGGTCTCGCCATGGAAAGGCGTGATCAGATTCGGCAAGCGTGGTAAGCTGAACCCCCGCTATATTGGACCTTTCGAAATTCTTGCCAGGATCGGGCCGGTAGCCTACCGACTCGAACTGCCATCTGAGCTCAGTGCTGTGCTTGACGTTTTTCACGTCAGCAATTTGAAAAAGTGCTTGTCTAATGAAAGTGTCGTTATCCCTTTGGATGAGATTCAGCTTGATGAGAGGTTAAATTTTATTGAGGAGCCGGTTGAAATCATGGACCGGGAAGTGAAACGGCTAAAGCAGAGTCGTATCCCAATTGTGAAGGTCCGATGGAACTCTCGTAGAGGCCCCGAGTACACTTGGGAGCGAGAGGACGAAATCAAGCGAAAATACCCTCATCTCTTTTCGAAACCAACGATTAACGTAAATTGAAATCCGGGACGAATTTCCCGATTAAATGGGGAGACTGTGACAAATGTTAATTTTCACATTGTTAATTAATATTATATGAGTATTAATTATTTTTAAGCTAAGCATTTCTATGCGCATTTGCATGTTTCTGAGTGTTTTTGAGCATTTTTGGGAGCTGTCCCGCATACTGTAGCTTACAGTCACTGCAGAAAAAGTATATTTTTGTCAGTAAGCCTAAATTATCACATTACTGATAGTTACAGACAAGTCTCGTAATTTACTGAGAGCTTTCTCGCATTTTTCTGAAAAACAACCGCACGCGCGTACCGACAGCACAGTACACATGGTAGCAGTCAAATAAATATATTTTTGAGTCAGTAATGATATTTTATTACATTTCTGACAAAAACGCGGATAAAAACTTTATTTTACGTAAACGTGACCAAAAACGTCAAAACGGGACTTTACGGTCGCGTTTTAAGCTCAAACCGACACACGATACACCAACGCGGGTAAAAATTAATTCTACCCTCCCCCTAATATACATGAACCGGCCATGGGTGTATTCTACCCCATAAGATGACAAAAACACTCCACTAACTCAATTTAATCAATATATATATATATATATATATATATATATATATATATATATATATATATATATATATATATATAATCTAAGTTTACCTTAAATGAGATCAAGCCATATTCACTTATCCATTAGGCCATCCAAAACCTTCCTAGATCATTTTTGATCATCCATACCCACGACACACTCTTTTCTAAAAAATCCATCCATTTCTTTTGAAGTTCAAGCAAATCAAAGTGTATATTAAAGGTTTTTGGGTTATTTGGAACTTGGTTTGGGTAAATTTGGTGGAGCATTGGGTGTTCTTGGTCTTTCTTGGCTCGTTAACTACACAAACATTGTAAGGATCCACAAAACTTTTCAAATCTTGTTAACCTCTTGTTCATTTGATGCCTAATGATGTTTAAAAGTGTTGAAAGTATATATTTTGTTGATTTAGAAAAATCTATGGCTTGTATGCTTATACATAGTGCTCGACTTTTTTGTTACATACGAGTTAGTTTATAAATTTCTTACTTGTGTGGTAAATCTTGTTACATATGGTGTTAGTTTGATGATACAAACACTAGTTACGGTTTTTATGCGAAATTAATCAATATATAAGCTTTTGTGAACATATTCATGGATCGGCTAGATTAAAAATAAAAGATTATTGGGGTTTTGAAAAACATAAAATTTTGGCTCAAATGGTGAAATGGTGGAAAAATATAGGTTTAAGTGCTTATTTGGATTAGCTTATTTAATAAGCCATAAGCTATAGAAAATAACTAGTAAAAATGGAAAAATGAGTTGAACTAAATAATATGGGTCGAATAGACCATAAAATAGTCAACTTGGAATATTTAGATAAGTAGCTTATTTATTAGAGCTTATTTGGTAAGTTTAGAGTTTATTAAGTAACTAATACGTACTAAATAATAACAAAATGGACTAAATTAATTTTTGGGCCATAAAACCCATGAGTTTACTGTTGGGCCGAAACCCATGAAGAAAATTGTAGTTTTGACCTTTTGACCAAACGGACCCAATGAGCGAGTAAAATGATTTTTAAAAACGCGTCGATATATACGTTATAACTAAAAATGCGTTTTTGACTAAAACTTGGTTATTGGGCTTTTCTCTAGTTTTCGGCCCAATGAGCAACAAAAATGACGAAAATGATTTTTGGAGTATTTTCCGACTCGCCGTGTTTACTAAGAGTTAACGAAACAATAAATATAACGAAAACCGTTTTCGGACCTATTTTGAGACGTTTAGTCTCCGGAAGGGTAAAAATTGACATTTTCACTAAATTGATATTGAGATTGACTTTTGTTGACTTTTTGACAAAATATTGACTTTGTGTCGAAATCTATTGTTAATACTTAAAAGTAAAGATAACGAATAATATAACGATGAAAATATTCACGACAATTGAAATATACATCACAAACACATTTTTGCACTTGTAACTAGTTAGTGGAATATTTGAGGAAAATTTGCAACACATGAGATAAATGGAAACGTTGTACAAACGAATGAGTCATGCCCAAATTTTCTAAAAATCAAACACTTAGAATATTTTTGTGAAAACACTTAACTTAAGTAAACTTTATAAAAATTACTTAACAATGTTTTAATTTTTACTATAATCAAAATTGTATTATAAATAATAAATAATATTTATAATATAATAATTATCCACTAACTCCATTATTTTATTATTTCTCAAAAACCTATTTAATTAATTTTAATCTTAATTAATTAAATAACAAAAGTAATTAATCTAATATATATATATATATATATATATATATATATATATATATATATATATATATATATATATATATATATATATATATATATATATGAGTATATATATATAACACTTGCGCATTTTAAGCGGTGAATACTAGCACGGATGTTCCGTTACGTATTCCCACCGTACACTTTCACCATGAGCCACCTTCATAAAGAATGCCAACGATAGATTGTTTCAAAATATATTTTACCACACAGCAAACAAGAAATACACGAGCACTAGTCAAGCGTAAACTTTTCAAATAAAACAAAGACACATGAGACACGAGTATTTTCGCTAAGACTTACCGTACTGATTTAGGTTGTCTGTCGGCGCGGTTACATTATTTTGTTGCTTAGCAGATTGCTGTTGTTTAAAGGTGAGTTTATAGCCCCATATTTTATACGATTTTTGCTTTATAAGCTTGGGGTGAGAAACATGCAAAACTGTTTTCATGGACCAGAAATGAATTATGTTTTTAAGTACACACTAATATGCAGAAACCTAAGTTTGCTGAATCCCATTTTGTGCCCACTATATTCTGCCGTTAATTCCTGTCTAGGAAGCCGTTTGTTATAAATAGATCTATTGGGAGTGACGTCCCCGTTCGGTTAGCTCGGCATAGCCAAGGCGAACGTATACCAAATCGAATAATAGTCCGAGTGTCTGGGGATTAACACTCGCGGGCACCCTTATTTAATTGCTAATGCCAGGCTGGCGTGCTGCGCTGTCCTAGATCGGTAGGATGAGGCTTAGTGTTTGCATAGCTGAGTAGTGTGTATCTGCTGAATTGTTTTTATGATATTGCTATTGGTCCATATGTGCTATTTACTTAAACCTATGAACTCACCAGCGTTAGCTAACTTTTAGCATATTTTTCTCAGGAAACTGAGGTGCGTTTAGCCGAGTGCAGAGCATGGCGACGGTCGTAATAAGTGATGGAAATGTTTTTAATGCGTTTACTCTGACAGTTGGACCTTTTATTTAAATGCCTGGATTGAAGCGATGCAGGAAGAACTTCTTCAATATCAGTTACATGACACATGGGATTTAGTTCCGTGACCAATTGACAAACTCGTCATTGATCTTAAGTGGTTATGAAAAAACAAAAAGGATGAAGAAATGACTGTAATTCACAACAAAGCTCGTCTGGTGGCAAAGGGATACAGACATGAAGAGGGGATAGATTTTGAAGAGTCATTCGCGCCAGTTGCAAGGCTTGAAGCAGTCAGGATTTTCTTAGCATATGCCGCTCACAAGAACATCACAGTTTATTAGATGGACATCAAGACAGCTTTCTTGAATGGAACTCTGAAAGAAGAAGTGTACGTGAGTCAGCCAGACGGTTTCGTCGACAAAGATCATCCAGACTATGTCTACAAGTTGAAGAAAGCTCTCTATGGTTTGAAACAAGCCCCAAGGGCATGGTATGACGAGTTATCATCTTTCTTGTTGTCAAATAATTTCACTGAAGGAACAATTGATCCGACCTTGTTTACAAGAAAATACAAAAATGACATTTTGATTGTTCAGATTTACGTGGACGACATAATATTTGGGTCCACTAATCTGCAACATTCAAAACATTTTGAAAATCTCATGAAAAGCAAATTTGAAATGTCCATGATGGGTGAATTAAAATTCTTTATGGGTTTACAAATTCATCAATCCCCACGTGGTATTTTTCTAAATCAGGCTAAATATACAATTGAGATTTTGAAAAAACATGGAATGGAAAATTGTGACTCTGTTGGTACACCAATGGTTACTTCACCAAAAATAGGTGCTGATATATATGGGAAACCAATGGATCTGAAGAAATATCGGAGCATGATTGGGTCTCTCATGTACTTAACTGCTAGTCGACCATATATACATTTTGCTGTTTGTTTACTTGCACGGTTTCAGGCAAGGCCTACCGAACTTCACCTCCAAGAGGTTAAACGGATCTTTCGGTACCTACGAAGAACCATTAACATGGGACTTTGGTATCCGAAGGATTCGGAGTTTACACTAATAGCATTTTCAGATGCAGATCATGCCGGTTGCCAAGTAACAGCAAAGAGTACATCAGGCGGAGCACAATTTTTGGGAGAAAAGCTAGTAGGCTGGTCATCAAAGAAACAAGAATGCACTGCTCTATCAACAGCAGAAGCCGAGTATGTGTCTCTATCTGCGTGTTGTGCCCAAGTTCTATAGATGAGGACACAACTAACAGATTATGGTTTCTCTTTCGATCGCATACCTTTGTATTGTGACTCGAAAAGTGCCATAGCCATCTCGTGCAATCCAGTGCAACACTCGAAGACCAAGCATATTAGAGTCCGCTACCACTTCATAAAGGAACACGTCGAAGAGGGTACTGTTGAATTATTTTTCGTGAAGACTGAATACCAACTCGCCGATCTATTTACTAAAGCCCTCCCAAAAGAGCGGTTTGAAAACTTAGTTCGTCGAATTGGAATGCGAATCCTAACTCCTGAAGAGTTATACAGTCTTCTCGAATCTTTGTGAATTACCTCATGAAGCTTCGCATGTAAATATTTTTCAAAAAACAAAATATAAAAATAGAAAATTTCAAAAAGACATAAAAAATATAAAACACAAAAACCAAAAATATTCTTCTCACGACATGTCTCTCGTATAATCGATATTCTGTACGTATCTAGAAATGTCATTCAACAATGATACGGGCATGTACAGATGCTTGAGCGAGAGTTCATTTAATTTTTTTCCAAAACATGTCGTTTCTCAAATTTTTCTTCATTAAGGCTTTCGTATATATCAGTACGAAACCCGTGCTTTATCGTGAAATCTTTTATTGTAGCTCGGGTACTTCAACTCGAAAAGATTTCATATAAAGGCTACATTGATGACTTCTGATTATTTCCGATCAGGACTCGTAATGTTAATGGCAAAAAGCAAAAATCGTGAGCACTTAATCAAGATTGTTTCAAAAAGATTTTTCAAAGTCTTTCTATACATTTTGTGCTCACAATCACTCCCTCTAAGACCCTTAACTGCTTTTAAACTCAAGTGTTTAATAATCTGCTTTGTTTAAGGGGGAGTACAAAAAGAAAAATGTTCCGCTTTCATGCTAAAATCAGTCCGTCTCTCCAAAACGTTTCATTTTAATCAACTGTTTTAAAAAATATCACTTCATGCTATTTTTGAGGGGGAGATTAATGGTAATTAGGTATAAAAGGGAGAGGACGTGATTAAAATGTGATCTAAGACCGTGGTTTGAATCTCAAGACTCAGTGTTAACCCTCGAATTGACGAAACTAAATGTCCGTTATCGAAAAGACATGTCTTGGACGGGTAATAATTTCAAGCTAGTCCAACTAGTGATGTAAGCGTGTCTCACAAAGGACTTGTCTGATTAGAATGTACCAATTCGAGATATGATCTTTGAATATGACCGGGACGGGTAATAATTTCAAGCTAGTCTAACTAGTGATGTAAGCGTGTCTCGCGAAGGTCATATTAATTGAAAATCGATCATTTTAAAATGTGCGAACTCTACCCAACATGTGCAAATTTATCCTAAAAATGCATGAGCACATGTGAAGGGGGAGTATTTCAAAAACTCAAAACTCTCAATGTGTTATCTAAATGTGTTTACTCATAAACACTTTGAGAGATTTTCATAAATGGTTTTATGGTATGTGATCTATAATCTAGGATAATCATGGAGTAATAAGGTGATTATGGTTAGGCTATGTCCAATGATCCACCAGAACCGAAGAGATCTACCCAAGGACAATTCCAATAGATTAGAATTAGAAGTCCTTAGGTAAGATTGAAAAAAGGAGAAAAATGAGAAAGGAGAAAGAAGGGGTTGAAGAATTAAAAAGAAAAGTTTAATGAAAGGGTGAAAAGAAATAGCCCTCCATGATAACTTAGGACAGAAACTGGGTCAATACATCTGCTGTCGGTACTCACTAAGGTGATACTGATATTGATGACAAGACGTCATGGACCCAGTGACGCATTCCACCACCCCTCCTTGCCACTCAGATATCTCTTAAAAGATATTTGTTTCATTTCTCACGGAGAACACTACATAATTTATCGGCCTCTCACTCCGAGATGTGTTGATATTGAAAAGGTGGCACTCTGCTCCATGCCTCCGACGACTAAAACCAAAATGCACATTATAGAGTCTAGAGACATGAGATTCATCAAATATCTCTTAGGAACACTTCCTATGCAATACACTTGTATTCACCAAAAAGGATACAAGCTGTATGAGTCTTAATGAGATCTTCGGATCTTGCCCTATGTCATGATGGTTACGTGCTTCAAACGGTCTACAGTCTTGAAGTGATACCTCGGTATACTTCAGAGGCTCTCAACGGCCTTGGTTAAGATTAGAGAAAGTTTTCACACTATGCTGATAACGATCTCAAAATCTGAACCTATAAGCGCTGGACGATTTATTGCTAACTGTCTTATGCAGGTACTGACAAAATTCCATTGACCATCATCATCTACAACGACGAAGCATCTGGACAAAAGAAGTAGATCAAGGAAAGAATGACCAAAATACGATTCTTTGAAGATCACAGTGCATGAAGGAACAATGAATGAAGACTATTATACCTCAACACACAAAGTTCAAGACATTGAAGGCAAAAGACCAATCACGGGAGCATCATTGAAATGACCATCCCTTAGGGGGAGATTGTTAGCAATTAATTTATTTAATTGTGAAAGTGATGGTCATTTTCTAAAGGAACTTTAGTGTCATGTGTAATGTTTAGTCTAATTAGTGGGCTATATGTATTAGTTATATTTGTATTGTATGTGTATAAGTGTGATACAAGTATAGCCCACTCCAAAGCCCAAGTAAAAGCCCACCAATCCATTTGGTGTTGGCTAGGTCGACATATATAATCAAACACTCTCACCACATTAGTTATAAGTCCTCATAGCAAAAGGTGAGAGTGTGTGTAAGTGTGTACATTCTTAGTTTGTATGTTATCTTCTTCCAAAGCTAATATACATTCGGTTCAAACCAAACCATACAATCCACTTTACATCATTTCTCATCTTTATATTGTTCTTGAGTGTCTTGTTGTGTCGTGTGTTTGTGTGATAAAGAAAGAAGGTTCGACTTCTACATTAACTAAAGCTATTGATCAAAAACAAAATGATGCAAAGTGAACCTGAGAGGTATCAAATTAAGGATGTAATGGCTGGACTGAGGACATAGATTTGTACCTGCTCCGAAGAGTTGAAAGGTTTGGTTAACCAAGCAAATGAAAGCTCTATAGCCATCTTTCAAAAGAAGAAATGTATCAAGTTATATTTGGAAGACTTGCCTGAGCTACAAACGCAAAATCAAGATCAAAAGTTGTGTTTGTTAGTGCTTAATCGACTTGGTTTATGAAGGTTTGCTAGTTTCTCACTCAAATCTTGTATTTCAAGCTTGGATTTTTGTTTGTTCTAAGTTATTTTAGATCGACACAAATCAAACAAGAGATTATACGATTTGTTTTTGGATATATTTGATCTTTCTTGTTGCGTATAGTACTTGTTTGTGAATTATTGATTTGAGTTGACAAGATTTGGTAAGTTGGTGAAAGTTGGCAGTGGAAAAGTCTTACATGTATGGGCATAGCATGGGCAAGTGACTAAAGGACAAGAGTGGTTGAGCTGCCATCTATCGCAATTCTGTGACCAGCGTTCTATCGCAATTCGTAAAAATTGTCGCAATCTTGTAAAGATTGCGATAGGTATCGGAATTGGATCTTGGCTATTGCTATCGCAATTCAGAAACGGGATATTATTGCAATTCAAGTTTGAGTTTTATCGCAATTCAAGTTTCTTTTTCTATCGCAATTCAGGTCTGAGAAGTTTATCGCAAACCAAGCAGATCAGTTTTATCTAAGAAGCTCTATAGCCATCTTTCAAAAGAAGAAATTAATTTATGGTTTATATTGATTCATGAGGCATTAGTGAAATTAATTGTGTGAATTAATTGTGACCGTTTTTTCTCATATCCATATTCCTTATAAGTTGAGAGCTCTCCTCTCATTTCGATACACTAAGAAAACAATTCACTCCTCTCCATTTTGTTTAAGGTTCATCTTTGACCTTGTGTGTATCCGGTTCGTAATAGAGGAAAGGCACAGTTTTGGTTCGCCTTAATAACCCGTTTGTGCTAACGGAGTTATCCGTTGTTGTTTTATCCTAGGAGATAGACGTTCACGATTCTCAAGCACCGTGGAGAAGACGAATCTGTCATAAGGAAACTGTGAACATTACAGGCCTCAACATTTCCTTGTTTGTGTTCTTGGAGTCTAACAATCAAACGGTTCACGGTATCGTTCTCTACACTTTATCTTTTATTGTTGTGATCAACATATTATTTGTTTGTCTCTAATAGCAATATATACCCTTAATATATAACAATCTTAAGACAAATTCTATTTGCTATTAGAGGAGATGGTTGACTGAAAAAATGAATAAACTAACGACTCGAGAAAAAAAAATAATACTGTTTTGTTGAAACAGAATTTGTTGCTTTTAGAGGCATTAGAGTCGTAGATGACAGAAAGAATTATGAAACATGATAGTTTGAAAAAATTCCATATTGGTTTGTGGAACGTTTGTGCAAATAATAACAACTTGGTTTTTGTTTCTCGGTCAAACTATCAATTAAGATTCACTAGCAACAAGTTTTAGTAACTTGCATGTGACTTATTATGTGGTGGATAACAGTTTTGTTTAGTAATTATTAATGTGTAAAGTTTTCATGTTCCAGTTTTGTTTAGAAGACGTTTTCAATAATTAACAAATTAAAGGTTACAATAAATGACATCGTCAATATTGTGTAGATGTCGTCATTGTACTGGCCGTGTAAGAAATGATAGAGTTTACGGTTTGTTCCTATATTATTGAAATTAATATTGTTCAAATGATATAGTTTATAGTTTGTTGTTATATTGTTGAAATTAATGTCGATGATTATTATTCAATAATAAATGTGAGTGATTGGGGTAGGAACGGTTTAATTATAAAGTATAAATTAAAGGTGTATGAGAATCATATTTAGTCGATTAAATAATTATGTTACCCTTGTTATGGAAGGACCAAAGGAGTATATATAAGTGGTTACTTAATTAAGTTATGTCTATAGTTGACTTGTGCGAATGATATATAACATGAATCTGCCTTTGGTTTGCATGGTTTTGTGATTATTATTATACTATCAAGCTTAAAACAATTTAATTATATTAAGATGGTATGATCTTATGGAAAACAGTAGTAATCTTGTGAAATCTTTTGTAAAAGAATAAAGATAGACAATGAATTGTTTTTGATATTTGTTGTAGTAAAATTTCAAGATTATTACATTATGATAGAAAAATATAGTGCTCAAAGCATGTTGGGTGAAATCTTGTTATGATACTAGTTTGTGTAACTAATATTGGTTTTATAATGATTCAACTCATTATTGCGGAATGAGAATTTTGGTGTTATTTGGAATCCAAAATATGTGCTATCACAACTATGCACTCATGGGAAAAAGTGCGTTGTTCGCATAGTAAACAAATGAGTTTTGATTTCATTTCCGTTATGCTGCACTCTAAGACTTTAAACTTGATTTTTGGAAAGTTTGAGTCAAAATAGGTGAACCGTTTGGTCACAAAGTATTTTGGTACAACAATTTATTTTGGAGAATTTGTTGTCACAACTGCTCATTCATGGGAAATGCGTTGTTCACGTAGAAAACAAATGTTTGAGCCATGTTTTTTTATAGAGCTCATCTAAGACATTAAACTTGATTTCTGGAAATCTTGAGCTTAAATCTTTGAGCCCAATATTTTGGTACATCAATTCAGTTTGGATAGGTATGTTGTCACAACCGCGATGTCGTGGAAAAATGTGTTTTTTGCATGGTAACAAATGAGTTTTGCACCCAATTCTTCATTTTTCCTGTGATTAGGTAACAATGAAACATCTTAAACTTGATTTTGAATATATATATATATATATATATATATATATATATATATATATATATATATATATATATATATATATATATATATATATATATTATATATATATAATTCTTTGAGCTTAAACGGAAAAATCAAATGATCGCAGTTTGTATTTTAGCACAACATTTTTGTCACTTCTCTCTCACATAGGTGATTCTCGATTAATCAAATGATCGCAATTTGTTTCTTGGAAAAAATAATACTGTTTGGTACAACATTTCTTGGTTGTTATATGTGATATCTTGTACAATGTTCAGAGCAAAATTGTTTGTTTTATTTGGTGCAAAATATTGTGGCAAGGTAGTGCCTATTTAAAGTTGTTTGGTGCAGTTTTGTGCAACTAATTTAGTAACATGAGAATAAACAAGTCGCTCGATTTTGTATCGAGTATTGGAAGTTTGGATGTTGCAAATATTCTGTTGTGAATATTGTTGCAAATAATCAAACTACTTGTTATTCTAGAAAGATGAATAATCGTCAAGACTTGTTATAACTCATATTGCTAATAATCGAACGGTTTGTCATATGTAAGAAATGACTATGTGTTGAATATAACTGTGTAGGACATGTGAAATGTCAAGAAAGAACACATATATAGATGACAACAAATTCCGTTGGTTTATGTAACTAACTTGAATGTGAGCTATTGTATATTCGCTAAGTTGGACAAATTTTGATTGTGTAAAATGATTACACATTGATTTTATGTGATTATAATCACATAATAAATTGTGATAATCATATAATGATAAGAGATTGAATGTGATTATATATATAATCACAAGTGAATTGGAATGACATGTTATAAGTGTAGGACTTACACATATAGCTTATGGGATCCTCCTAAAACGTGTGTGGTTTAAGGTGGTGATTTGTCTAAAAGAAGAATGTTAGTAGATGAAGTTATGAGCAATCAAAATGATGCATCTTCTGTCATACGCTTGATTCCTTGGTCTATAACATTCTAGATTTGGAATCTGTTAATTATGATACGGAAAATAATTAACATAATACATTCAAAAAGTGTACATACACTAGTATGAAACTTGTGAAATGACAAATTACAAATGATCGTGATGTCATATCCATGTGAGAAAAATCTTATAAACAAGATTAATACATTGAAGGAGATAACCTTTCTACAAAATTCTTGAGATAAATTCCATGTGGGGGATTCCGGCCTAGCTAGAGTTCAAAAGGACATCAACAAACATGAAGTTCTTGCCTAGTTGGAATACTCAAGAATTACCTGGGGCATGATATATTTAGAGTTGAGCGAAACACAAATTTGTACAAACATATTATGTCGATGCGACAACTACTCTCAGCATGGGTTATCCCTATTGACAATATGAAGTCATAGAATAACATTGCGGATCTGCTTGCGAAAAGCTAAATGTGAGAGTTAGTTAGCAAGTCGTGAAGAGGAATGAGACTAAAGCCCTTGAAAAGTTTATATGAAGGAAAACCTAACCCAACTGACTGGAGATCCCAATATCTGGGTTCAATAGGACAACCTACTTGTATAAACTGAGGTCACTGTGGGGGAGTAATAAACTCCACATTTATTTAAGGGATTAGTAAACCTCCTAGTCCATTCCTATAATAGTGACAAGATGAGGTTAAGCATATGGCTTTTAATGATTAATCGAGAATCACCTATGTGAGAGAGAAGTGGGGTCGCTTCTAAGGGAATTGTGGGGGCGCAATTTTTAACAGCTCTTGTAGAACTAGGCTAATGTTCATGACCATAACGAACATAACTATGAGAACCAAAAAGTGTCAAGGAGATATTTGTGTGAGTATATATTGTCGTCTCCACAAACAGTAGACAGTTCAAAGACATCGAGTTCTACGGGCTGCTAGAAGTCTAAGTATATTTCACAAGGGAAGGTTCAAAGGGTAACACCTACCTATCCTTTTCAAATATCAACTGTAAAACTCTATTACAACATCGAGTCATTGATTTTTGTTTCCCATTATCAATTTCATTCATGTGGGGGATTATTGGAAAATTTGATCAAATGTTTTGAATGACAATTGATAGTGTCATTATGTATACTAATGTGAATTGAAATCAAAATTAATTTATGGTTTATTTTGATTCATAAGGCATTAGTGAAATTAATTGTGTGAATTAATTGTGACCGTTTTTTCTCATATCCCTATTCCTTATAAGTTGAGAGCTCTCCTCTCATTTCAATACACTAAGAAAACAATTCAGTCCTCTCCATTTTGTTTAAGGTTCATCTTTGACCTTGTCTGTATCTGGTTCGTAATAGAGGGAAGGCACGGTTTTGGTTCGCCATAATATCCCGTTTGTGCTAATGGAGTTATCCGTTGTTGTTTTATCCTGGGAGACAGACGTTCATGATTCTCAAGCACCGTGGAGAGGAAGAATCTGTCTTAAGGAAACTGTGAACATTACAGGCCTCAACATTTTCCTTGTTTGTGTTCTTGGAGTCTAACAATCAAACGGTTCACGGTATCGTTCTCTACACTTTATCTTTTATTGTTGTGATCAATATATTATTTGTTTGTCTCTAATAGCAATATATACCCTTAATATATAACATATAAAACTTTATAAAAACCTTTAAAGTCAGTAAGCGGAGTGGGATTCGTAGCAAACGGAACTAGGATCAGAAATTTTGGTAATAATTTTAGTTGGAATTTTTTTTCCTGTTTATCATTTTTAAATTCCTAGAGAAGGGAATGATTTTTCGTATTTAGAGAAGAGTTAGAGAATTTTGAAAACGTGTTTAGATGTAGTTATATTTTTCCTTTTAAAAAAATGAAAATATGTTTAGATGAAGCTATTTTCAATCATTTTTCTTTTTATAGTCAACTTTTTTCTTCTTATTGAATCTTTTTATGCTTTTATACGTTAGAATGATGTATATTTTATATTTTGTAGATCCCGTTTGTTATGTTTGAGAAAAAAATGAGAAAGAAAAAAGGGAGAAGAGTAGAGTGGGGTTTTCAATTTTTTTGTTAAAATTTAGAAAATGAGAATTTGTTTTTATTTTGTTCATTTTATTCTTTATTATTATTATTTTATTTTATTGAAAATTGTTGGAATACAATGTAACTAATTGGATTTTCCATTTTTCCTTTTTCATGTGAAAAATTTCCAGAAAAAATAGAAAATTTTTCATCAACTGAACGACCCCTATGTGTTTAGTTGTAGAAAAATAAAACTAATCAAATCACCTTTAAAAAACTCATGATTCTTGTATATGGTTCGCATCATCATTGATCCAGGATGATCTAACCGGTCAAGCCAATGAACCATCTTGACTCATAAACTCTAGTTTATGACCACATGTGCTTCGATTAGCGCCCGACTTTTTGCAAAAGTCAAATAATATGAATATTGTAATACATTATCATAGTCAATTTATATTTCTCCATTAAATTTTAAATGTTTTATAGCATTACCAAAGGGAAAAAAATAGGTTCTATGCAAATTTACGTGACACATGTATTCAATTAATTAAGCCTTACATACAAGCAAATATAACCATGTGAAATAAGTGACGAACACGATAACATAGTTAAAGTCAGGACATCTTATTTAATTAGACGGATTTAATAATATTTTTCTTATCATCAATAAGCATCAATTCAGTGCCAAAAATATCATCATAAATAACCTTGTCTTCACATAAATGACTTACTAAGTAACCATATAGCCAAGTGTATTCATCAATTATAAATCTTGCAACAATAGGTATATCATTTATGTCTATTCAAAGAGGATACCAAAACTTCTTGGTGAAATTATCACAAATAAACAACTTTTCGCTTGTTTTGCTAGATGCATTACTTAGTTTGTTAATTGTTAATTATGTGTTGGTGACTATTTCCACATGTGTAATGCTTGTGGAATAAACTCTGATAAGGCCAATGTAAATATTATATGTTAATTGCTATCAAACTTTTAACAAATTAACTAAAGCAAGTTGAAGATCATGCGGATATGAGAACATATACACAAAACTTGATTCATATAGTTCACTTTAAAAAAACAAGTTATATACCGGATACTACTGAGAATATAGATAGTGATTTTAGTTTCAAATGTTGTCCAACTAATAATAAAACAATGAAGAGAATGATACTGGATATAGGGTTAATTATTTTAAAATGTATCTTACTTGTCACCTTATTTAATTTCTTTGTAGCAAATTTTTTTTTTGCAGATTGGTGTACCAAACTTGTCATTTTTGTCAATTTCATGTATTTTTTTTTTACCTTCTTAGTCGGTTGCAGGTTAACAACATAAGCAAATCAGTGTTGATTAGTATACTCTTACTTTTCATCCGCACACTCCAATGTACAATCTTCAGAAGCAGCCTATAATAAATTTACAACTGCTTAATGCACAGTTTGGAGTGTGAAAATCAAAAATGGAGTGTGCAAATCATTAGTATAAACAAATAGGATCGATAGGTATGAAGGGTTGATTAAAACGGGTTAAAACCGTACCTTTCGAACGTAAAATAAAGATAACAAATTCAATTTTAAAGTGTGCTTATAACGTGTTGTAAAATAATAAAGAACAAGAAGAAGAATAACAACAAATATCAAGATTGTTAATACAAATAGCGTCCCAAAAACGTTATTTATATTCTTTGATCTTTCATTAGTTTTGTTAATGACAAATATAAGGAATATCTTTTAGCAAATAATAAATACTAGCTTAGTCTCTTAAGTACACACTTTACACTTCACATATTAACTTAGAATTACAAGTTTAGTAACTTGTTTCCTTAAAAGGAAACTTTAATTCATAATCTATGCCATGACATCATTGTATGCATCACATACAATATCTTTGATATATCTTGGTTAGATATGCAAGCAACATAGTTGACATTTGAAGATCTTGGATGATATGGTAAGATACAACTAAGATATGGTAAGAGACAACTATTACATAGCTGTCACATCCCACGGATCCAAGTGTTATAAGGGACGGATCCCTTTTGAAGGATCCGCCGGATCCGTGGGAGCCTTTCCTTGCTTGCCTATAAATAGCAGGCTTGGTATTTGATCTTGGCATCACTCATATAGCTTAAACACATATACTCATTCAGTACATATCTTACTAACATCATTCATAGTTGCATTTCACTTTGATCTTCCATTTTGTAGAAAGGAGATCAAGCATTCAAGGATCTACAGAACCGTAATCCTTTAGTTGCATTACTGTGTGATCTTATAGTTTGTTTCACACATCATATCTATCATTTGTAATCAGTGAGTGTGGTTAGTACTTTAGTCCTTAAAGTACAAAGAGTGTAGGGAGTGGTTGTACCCGTGTAAAGAACTCGACATCTAGCTTAGTGTCGGTAAAGTAAGTAGGCGACGTCAGGTTGGTTCTACCTTGTGAAAAGAACCCGGTGTTTAGCTTAGTACCGGAAAAGGAAGTAAGCGACGTGTAAAGGTTTTCTCCGCCTAGGAAAGGAGTTTGTTTCTTAGTGAAAGATAAACTCTCGAGTAGGAAACTCGGGGAGTGGAGTAGGGCAAGGAATAGAGTTCTTGTAGCCGAACCACTATAAACAACTGTGTCGTGTGGTTTGATCTTTCCTCTCTTTATCTTTTGTTTACATTGAGTGATTATTTATTTGTGATTGTTTCCTTTGAATTAACATATAGTAACAAAGCAAATAAAACTTTAAAAACGGTAAAAACTATTCAACCCCCCTTCTAGTTTTCCACAATTGGCATCAGGAGCTACGTTACTTAAGATCTTTAAAATATATTGTATTTTAAAACTTAAAACGATCCATGGATTTTGAAAACTTTAAAGAAGGGCAATCTATGCAGAGACCACCTCTATTTGAACCAAATTGTTTTATTTATTGGAAAAATCGCTTTGAGACTTATGTAAAGTCAAAGGATATAGATCTATGGTATATTATAGTTGATGGTGATTACAAGCCTATTTGTAATAATATTTCGGGTGGTCGGGATGATGGAGCTTCTCTTACTCGTCACAGTGATGAGCAAAAGAAACTAATTGCCAAAAATAACGAAGCCAAAATGATGCTTTATAATGCCTTACCTAAGAAAGAATATGAAAGAGTTTTTATGTGTAAAACGGCTAAGGATATTTGGCAATCTCTTATTATCACACATCAAGGAAACTCACAAGTAAAAGATAACAAAATTGATCTTCTTGTCCAACAATACGAACAATTTGTTATCTCTGAAGATGAGACCATTGATAGTGCGTTTGCTAAGTTCAATACTATAATTACATCACTTAAAGCACTTGATGAATCTTTTTCTAGCAAGAATTTTGTCAGGAAATTTCTAAGAGCACTCCATCCGAAATGGAGAGCAAAGGTGACAGCTATTGAAGAATCTAAGGATCTCTCAAGCATGACACTGGATGAGCTCATAGGAAACCTAAAAGTTCACGAAATGATTATGGAAAAAGACTCGGAAATTGTCAAAGGCAAAAAGGAGAAGATTAAGTCTATTGCCTTGAAAGCCAAAGTCGAGTCAAGTGATGATGAGTCTTGTTCAAACAGTGATGATGAAGAATATGCCATGGCTGTGAGGGATTTCAAGAAATTCTTCAGGAGACGAGGAAAGTTTGTAAAACCACCTCGTGATGAAAAGAAATCCTCTCGGAAAGATCGTGACGATAAGAGAGGTAAGGATGATAGGAAATGCTATAGGTGTGGTGACTCCAGTCACTTAATAGGAGAATGTCCAAAGCCTCCAAAGACCAAGTCTCAAAGAGCCTTCGTTAGTGGAGCTTGGAGCGATAGTGAAGGAGATGATGATGATGAGCCTAAGAACAACGAAATTGCACTTATGGCCGATGACACAGAAGAGGTACATTCTGATTCATACTCCTTTATAGATGATGAAACCTTAGAAGTAGAATATAACAAACTGTGTGATGTCACTTTAAAAATCATAAACAAAAACAAGTTTTTGAAAACAAAGACAACACTTTTAGAAAATGAAATATATTGGCTTAAAGAAAAAGCAATAAGAATTGAAAAAGGTAAAGTTAGTAAAGAAACATGTGTGTCTTGTCAAGAACTAAAACTTGAACTAGAAACCTTAAGAACCACACAGGAAGATTTAATCAAACAAAATTCAAAGTTTAAAAGGTTTGATAAAAACATAAGTTGTGCAGATGAAATAATGAAAATGCAAAAGCTACCTCATGATAAAACAGGACTAGGCTTTATGAAACTAGGAACCTTAAGTGATTATAAGGAACAGACTGTGAATAAAACTGATTCAACCAAGTTGGACACCCACGGATCCGACGAATCCAAAAATTTGGATCCGCCAGGTATATCCAAGGGATCCGCGGGTACAGAAGTTGAACAGAAGGTTCACAAAGTCGACCGTTCCGAGTTTGTTAAAGTTACTAAGAAACCTAACAGTAGCATAACCAATAATAAACACAAACCAACAGTATCTTTAGGAAGAGGTCAAGCTAGAAATGAATATAGAGTTAAAACGGATCAACAAAGACCTCAGATGAGTTTTCCCAAACACCCCTTTCCAAAGAGTATAGTTAATTCACAACACACTTATCAAAATAATTGGAACCAAAACATGTCTAGAAACTTTCATGGTCCTAATTATATGCCGTGGAACAATTGTCCACCTTTTCAGTACATAAACCATGATAATGTCATGTTTAACCCAAACGGACCCATGAGATATTGGGGACCAAATGCTTGAGTCTTTTATGAACATTAGGTATGCTTGAAAGTTGATCTTGAACCTGATGAGTGGATCAAAGATAGTGGGTGCTCAAGACATATGACGGGAAACAAAAATCTTTTCTCATCCTACCAAGTGTATGACGGAGGTAATGTCACATTCGGTAGCAAGCTTAAAAGTAAAATCATCGGAAAAGGTACAATCTCTCATGACTCTCTATCTATTGATGATGTTGCTTATGTAGATAATTTAGGATTTAATCTACTTAGTATAAGTCAATTATGCCGCAAAAAGTATAACGTCCTTTTCAGTGAAAATGGAAGTAAAATACTTAAAGATGGCATAACCGTAGGAAAAGGTGTTTTAAAGAATAATGTCTATGTTATGAAATTAGATAAAACACCTAAAGATAAGTTATGTCTTACCTCCTTGGACGAAAACTCAACTCTATGGCATCGACGCTTAGGTCATGCAAATATGAGGCTTATTCAATCCTTGTCTTCCAAAGAACTCGTTAGGAACCTACCCAAGTTGAAATATGACCAACACTTTTGTGATGCTTGCAAAATTGGGAAACAAATACATAGTAGCCATAAGGCTAAAAACATGGTATCTACATCTAGATGCCTAGAGTTATTACATATGGATTTGTTTGGCCCGTCGGCTATACAAAGTTATGGAGGAAATTTTTACACTTTAGTCATAGTAGATGATTACTCTAGATATACATGGACAAAGTTTTTGAAAACTAAAAATGAGGCATTTGATAAATTTGAAATTCTAAGCAAGAAAATTCAAAATCAAATAGGAAGTAATATAGTATCTATTAGAACTGACCATGGTCGAGAATTTGACAATGAAATTCAATTTGGAAATTTTTGTGATAATAATGGAATAACTCATAATTTCTCGGCTCCTCGTACACCTCAATCTAATGGTGTAGTAGAACGTAAAAATAGAACAATTCAAGAAATGAGTAGAACAATGTTAAATGAACAAAACATACCACAAAAGTTTTGGTGTCACGCTGTAGATACTTCCACGTATATCCTAAATAGAGTTTTAATTAGACAATTCTTAAATAAAACTCCCTATGAAATTTATCGAGGCAAAAAGCCTACATTAGGATATTTTAGAGTTTTTGGAAGCAAGTGCTTCATTTTAAACACAAAAGACTATCTCACCAAGTTCGACCCAAAGTCGTATGAAGGTGTTTTTCTTGGATACTCACAAAATAGTAAAGCATACATAGTATTAAACAAGGAAACATCAAGAGTCGAGGAATCATTGAACGTAACATTCAACGAAAGTCCACCTCCCTCTAAGACATCACCTTTGGTAGATGATGACTTGGTTGAAAGTCAAATGGTTAATACTATAGAAAACATTGAAAATGACAATGAACCCGTAAAAGGAGAAATAGTCAATATTAAAGAAACTAAAAGTCATCCATTAGAAAACGTCATAGGAAAACTTAATGAAAGAACATTAAGATCCAAAGCTCAAAATGAAAGTAATTATTTTTGCTTTATTTCAACCATTGAACCTAAAAATATTGAAGAGGCAATAAAAGATGAATCTTGGGTAATTGCTATGCAAGAAGAACTTAATCAATTTATTAGAAATGATGTTTGGACTTTGGTACCTCCACCTAAAAACCAAACCATAATAGGTACCAAATGGGTCTTTAGAAATAAAATGGATGAAAAGGGTATTATATCTAGAAACAAAGCTAGGCTAGTAGCTCAAGGTTACAATCAACAAGAAGGTATAGATTACGATGAAACCTTTGCACCAGTAGCTAGACTTGAATCTATTAGGATATTACTTGCATATGCATGTGCACATGATTTTAAGTTATTTCAAATGGATGTCAAAAGTGCTTTCTTAAATGGTCTTATTAATGAAGAAGTATATGTTGCACAACCTCCCGGCTTTGCCGACTTTGAAAAACCAAATTATGTTTTCAAACTTAAGAAAGCTTTATACGGACTTAAGCAAGCACCAAAAGCTTGGTATGATCGACTTAAGACTTTCCTAGTTGACCATAAGTATACCATGGGCCTAGTAGATAATACTCTCTTCACCAAGAAAAAGGGATCACATATTATTATAGTCCAAATATATGTGGATGACATTATATTCGGTTCAACTTGTCAAGAGTTATGCGACGATTTCTCAAAAATCATGCATGACGAGTTTGAAATGAGTATGATGGGGGAACTAAACTTTTTCTTAGGTCTCCAAATTAAACAATTAGAAGATGGGATATTTTTCAACCAATCAAAGTATATCAAAGATATGCTTAAGAAGTTTGGTCTTGAAGACTCAAAACCCATGAGAACACCCATGTCCTCCGAAACCAAACTCACTAGGGATGAAGAAAATGAATCCGTAGATAGCACTAAATATAGAGGAATGATTGGTAGTTTACTCTATCTTACGGCTAGTAGGCCTGACATTATGTTTAGTGTTTGTCTATGTGCACGTTTTCAAGAAGATCCAAAAACATCCCATCTAGAAGCCGTTAAAAGAATATTTAAGTACATCAAAGGTACTACACACTTAGGATTATGGTATCCCAAAGGAACGGGTGTAGAAACCATAGTGTATACCGACTCAGATCATGCAGGTGACTATGTTGATAGGAAAAGTACTAGTGGTATTTGTACTTTTGTAGGATATTGTCTCACGTCATGGTTTGCTAAGAAACAAACTGCCCTCGCAATCTCAACAACAGAAGCAGAGTATGTGTCTGCAGGAAAGGCGTGTCAACAAGCACTGTGGATGAAACAAGCTCTCGTCGACTATGGAATTGAACTCAACAACATTCCCATTCTTTGCGACAACAAAGGTGCTATCGATTTAAGCAAAAATCCAGTCCAACACGCTAGAACCAAACATATTGAAATACGCCATCACTTCCTTCGCGACAATGTACAGAAGGGAATCATCTCAATTGAGAAAGTTTCCTCAGAAGACAACATTGCCGATATCCTCACTAAACCACTTAAACGTGAACCTTTCAACTATCTTAGACTTGGATTAGGATTAATGGAACCTAGTGATTAGGAGAAACATTAGTATAGACATTAGTTTAGCCACACACGACACTAAACCAAAACATGTGTTCTGAATCCGCGGATCCAATCGTCAACAAAGACGGATCCTTTGTTTGGGATCCGCCGGATCCGCCACATGCTAACTCCAGTTTATTATTTAATAAACAAGAACAACTACTATTCATTCCTCACTCCAAAACATATCACCTTACTATAACTCGACACACACTTAATCTCCATCATATTTTGGACCATTTTCTTCCACTAATTTGTGTTTCTAACATCACTGTAAGTATTCTTATCACATTTATACTCCTGATCTGCGTCTAGGATTTCCATTTCATGCACAAAACCAAACTTGGGGTATATGCATAATTCTTGAAAAATCATGAAGCATATTTATTGCATTATACTTAAAAACATGTTTTTTTTTTTAGTTAGGAATTGCATCTTATAGCACATTGTCTTAATTTAACAAAAACCCCATGAAAATTTTTCACTAAAATCTTCTAACGACTAGGTAAAATGATCTTTTCTTACATTGTTCATACAAATGCAAAAACGTTATCTTTTAGACTTCACTTGCATAATGTCTCTTGAATGCTAAAGGGAATACATAACTAATATGTATTTTCGGGTACATTCAACCGTAGCTACATTGAAATAGGAGTGTTTGGGTTATCTCCCATTTTGTAAACAAAACTTGCATAAACTAATTTTTCTTGCATCAAAAGAGTCGAGATAACCGCACCTCCACATTGTCCCCATGTAGGCACACACTAGGAATTTTACACTTCCTTTGATCATTTTAACTAAAACTATGTAACTTTTTGTACTTAGGAAAATCATGCCTCCCGCAACCAACTACGATCACAAGAAAACCGTTAACTACTTACCTAAAGTCCACAAAACCAAGGGTCTAACCGATGCCCAAATAGAAATTTACAAAGTCTTAGAGAAAAAGTATGTTCATGAGGGTAGAGCCGTAGATGCATCATTTTATGAAGGCACTCAACTTAGGGAACAATTAGCCGCAATTCAATTTGATTCTCTTTTAGACATAGACGAGCCAATCATTCCTAGGTTCATACTTGAGTTCTATGCTAGTGTAGGTCTTACCTCCAGTGATGAAGGTTACTTAAGTCTTCATTTTACTCTAAATGGAAATCTTGTCAACATCCCTCTTGATCAATTTGGTGAGGTCTTAGGAATTCCAAGTCAAGGTACATGTATTTACTCGGACAAATGGTCCTTAACAATCTTAGACTCCAATCTCGATAGGACGGCACGATATGCCACTCCTCTCCAATCAAAAGAAGTGATTAGGGACCATCTCTTCATTCCTAAGAACAACCCCACAAGAATGTATCGTGGTCGTGAAGTTGCTAGAGATCCATTCGCAATGGAACTTAATGAACTAAGACCCGAATTCAAGAAGATGGAGGATGTGTTAAGGGCAAATGTGATGTGCACCATAGGAAACCGTGATCATATCAATGCTTGTTTATGTCACATGATGTACAACATCTCTACTCGTCAACCCTTCAATCTTGCCTATTATGTTGCCAAACGAATGTGTGACATTCCGGTTCAAAGCAAGATTGCAATGCCTTATGGTATGCTCTTAACCCGACTTTATAGAGCCTTCGCACCCGCTCGTCCAAACCATCTAGGCTTTGTTCCGGATTACAATGAAATTGAACACACCTTCGTTCCTTTGAGTGATTTTAGGGTTAGTGTTGATAAGGGCAAACGTCCTCGTGTTCCAACATCATCCTCATCATCTTCCATGAGTGAAGATGATGGTATGCCAAACTCTAGGATTCCTCCACCCGAATACTTGAGCCATCTTCCTCCAATTCCACATGAATCCGCTGAGTATCGAAACATCAAAGGAATGGTGAAGAATCTGGGGCGTTGGATGATGAAATTACACAAGGGGATGAAGAAGTTGAAGAAGAAGCTGAGTTAATGGAGTGTTTGGTTTTAAACAATGTTGGATATTGTGTTGTTAAATTTCTATGTGTCTTGAATTTATCTGATAATACTTATTGTGTATGTGTAATAACTAACACTTGCAGGTAGATAACCATCATGGTTATCAATTTTCCGGGTGATTGCCTATGTTTGGCATAACACCTAAAACGGTAAGTTTCTAAGTATGGATTAAACTATGTGCAATCATGTGTTAATGTTATCATATTTAGTTGTTTTGCTATACATATTAGATGTTAAGTAAGGTCTAGGTGTATTTTCGGGTTTTCGTCGAAAAACGCGAAATATGACATATGTTCTGTTTACTTTCTTAGTTTTAGGCCTACGGATCCCGCGGATCCCAAAACAGGGTTCCGCCAAGGCTTATCGTTGGATCCGCCATCCGCCTACCTGCGGATTTGGCGGATCCCAGAAAATGGTTCCGCCTTTTATCCACTTTGGATCCGCAGGTTTCCCAGCAAAATTCTAAAACTTTTTCGACTCATCCCGATTCTTAAATCTTAGTGTTTAGTATAATCTAGGATTCATGTACTAATCATAATTCATCTTAGAATCATTTAGGAATTCTTAGAAACTTAGGAACAAAATTTCCCACCAAAATTTAAATTTTTAAACTTGAGGTATGAGTTACCAAACCAATACAAAGAAGGAACCCTTTTTAGGGATCCGTCAAATCCGTGGACATATCAAATCATCAGATTTTCCACTATCCTCTTGTATTAACTGCATATCCAAAACATATTACTCAACCAAAGCTCAATGGATTGACTTCATTGATATGACCTGCACAATTTTCTGTTCCAAATCATTAGTAACCAACATTCTCTATTGGATTCACATCAAATCCAAACACACAGACTCACAAACCTTCTGTCTATAAATTAGTACTTTAGGATCATTTCTTCACACAACAAACACTTCCTCTCCTGTACACTTTAGATATCCTTCTTCACCATGACTAAGTCACACAACTCTTCCACATCTAGAACTCCAAGAAGAACAGCTCGCATCAGTGTTAAACCTTGTTGTTTTATCAACTTAGCAAACTCCTCATCTGAGGAAAATTCTCCTCTCAATATATCATCACCCATTGCTAGTGAAAATTTCCTTACACTTTCCACCCCAACACCATCACATGTTGTTATAAAAACACCACCACCAACCGTTACTCCAATAGCCACTACTCCACCACCGGCTCCATCACAGACTGTTAGATCACCATCACCACCAAAATCACCTAAACTCCAACCCTTGGAATTATTTAGGACTCCTCCTACATCACCACATCTTGATGACTTAGAAGAACTTTCACCAAAATTACCCAATCTTCCACCCATGACTTTTGAAGGTCAACAACCCATGCTTTTTCACCCGATATACCCGGATATCCATGGCCCTTTATACCATGATGCACAATCATCCCAACCTCAACAAAAACCTCTATCACCCACATCCACTCTAGTTGCCATTGACGAGGCAATGTGGATGAATATCCCTCACACCCAAGAGGAGGTTAGTGAAGAGCTTAATCGTCTCTACACTCTCTCGGGTATGGTTGACCATCGCCTTCATGAAGCAATGGACATCCAAAACATCCTTATGAACTCCCTCCAAACACCACAACAACCATCCAACAACAACAACACCCAACCACCATCACCACCACCACCACACAACTTGGACCCTAGTCTTCCGCCCGGCTTCTCAAGTCATGATTGCGCACATTGTGAGAGAACGGCTCACTTGGCCCAAAGGACCAACATCTTGGTCCATGAGCTTCAAAACGAGATGAGGTTCATCTTGAACCATGTTCTTGAACGTTTGAACGCAATCTCTCATCCTCCTCAATAGGAGCTCTTTAGATTAGTTGTTTGGATTTTTCTTTTTAAGTTGTTTCTTTAGGACTTTTTATTTTTTAGGATGTCTTCTTATTTGTAACATCATTTCTCCATTGTGCCTTTTGTCACAAAATTTTCAATTTATATGAATATGATGTTTTATGCTTATGAGTGATCAACATATTGCATATTATCATTATCATTATGAACTAACATTCCTATATTGCATATATTATATCCGGCATATGATTGCTTTAGGTACAAATTATGATCAGACACTTACTTTGACTTTGTAAAGTCAAAGACTTGTTTGGGAGAATACTTCACATGCATTCTACTTCTTCATTGAAGTCATTTCATAACTAACACTTCTTTTGCAGCATATCATACCCTTCAATAGTATACGTAACTCGAGAAGTGAGGAGTATACATCGAGGGGGAGCATCTCATAAGCATCTCATATACTAACCGTTTGTTTTGTAGATTCATGCATCATTTACTTGATTACTCCATTTAGGGGGAGTATAAAACAAGGGGGAGCTCTTAAAGTTCTCAAAATCGCATTCCGCTTCGCTACTCTTTTTGTTTCGACAAAAAGGGGGAGAAAGGACTAAGTTTGCATCAACTGTGAATTATCACAGTACATACATTTTTTTTTTTTTTTTACAAAACTTTTCTTTAAATAAACAAACTTAATATATATTTTTAAGAACTCATGCTATATTTATTCTCTTGCTCAAAAATATACTTTATGTTTTGTCATCAACAAAAAGGGGGAGATTGTTAATACAAATAGCGTCCCAAAAATGTTATTTATATTCTTTGATCTTTCATTAGTTTTGTTAATGACAAATATAAGGAATATCTTTTAGCAAATAATAAATACTAGCTTAGTCTCTTAAGTACACACTTTACACTTCACATATTAACTTAGAATTACAAGTTTAGTAACTTGTTTCCTTAAAAGGAAACTTTAATTCATAATCTATGCCATGACATCATTGTATGCATCACATACAATATCTTTGATATATCTTGGTTAGATATGCAAGCAACATAGTTGACATTTGAAGATCTTGGATGATATGGTAAGATACAACTAAGATATGGTAAGAGACAACTATTACATAGCTGTCACATCCCACGGATCCAAGTGTTATAAGGGACGGATCCCTTTTGAAGGATCCGCCGGATCCGTGGGAGCCTTTCCTTGCTTGCCTATAAATAGCAGGCTTGGTATTTGATCTTGGCATCACTGATATAGCTTAAACACATATACTCATTCAGTACATATCTTACTAACATCATTCATAGTTGCATTTCACTTTGATCTTCCATTTTGTAGAAAGGAGATCAAGCATTCAAGGATCTACAGAACCGTAATCCTTTAGTTGCATTACTGTGTGATCTTATAGTTTGTTTCACACATCATATCTATCATTTGTAATCAGTGAGTGTGGTTAGTACTTTAGTCCTTAAAGTACAAAGAGTGTAGGGAGTGGTTGTACCCGTGTAAAGAACTCGACATCTAGCTTAGTGTCGGTAAAGTAAGTAGGCGACGTCAGGTTGGTTCTACCTTGTGAAAAGAACCCGGTGTTTAGCTTAGTACCGGAAAAGGAAGTAAGCGACGTGTAAAGGTTTTCTCCGCCTAGGAAAGGAGTTTGTTTCTTAGTGAAAGATAAACTCTCGAGTAGGAAACTCGGGGAGTGGAGTAGGGCAAGGAATAGAGTTCTTGTAGCCGAACCACTATAAACAACTGTGTCGTGTGGTTTGATCTTTCCTCTCTTTATCTTTTGTTTACATTGAGTGATTATTTATTTGTGATTGTTTCCTTTGAATTAACATATAGTAACAAAGCAAATAAAACTTTAAAAACGGTAAAAACTATTCAACCCCCCTTCTAGTTTTCCACATATCAAGATAATAAATAAATCAGTTTTATTGATGTCATAAACATGTATATATTTATAGTCATAGAGAGTTTTCCAAGATACAAACTTGTTAATACAAATATTGCCTAAAAAATGTTATTTATATTTTACGATCTTTGCTAAATTTTATCGATGACAATGATAAATTTTATTTACGCAAAGTGTAAAAATTGTCAAGTGTAATACCCTAAAAATGTGTAAAATATTTCATTTGAATATAACCTAAGATATATAAATTTAGTAAATGATATAAAAACTATATATTATATAATTATGCATATTTTGGTGAGTTAAAACTATATAATATGTAGTTATGCACAATAAAATAATTTTGACCATATGTTATACATTTTGATCCTAATTAAAACAAGAAAATCGGTATAATAATTTTGTA